>JBBWSL010000029.1:0-419648 GCA_038088545.1 Diaporthe humulicola | reverse complement strand
AGGGCGCATGGGATCAGGAAATCTGCCAGCATATTGATCGGAAGATAGATGCACAGCTTTAAATGGCTGATAAAGTTGAAGTGTGCAAGCTGTTTGATGATTGTGATCGTGTCAAGAGAGTGGCATTGGAAGGATTAGCAGGCAGTTTTATATTTCAAGCTTGAGCTCTAGAGCTCCACCGCAACCGACGTTTGGCTTGACGCAATTCATCATGCCCCAGGCATCTGCCAAGTGTGACCGAAATTGAACAAATGGAAAAGTGGTGAAATGTTGCACGGATCGTACAGATCAACTTGTCAATGCACTCGGTGTTCCTGTGACATAAAGTCACCTATGACCGGCCGGTTTTCGCGGTCCACCAACTTACTGACCACGTTTGTGTCGTTAATTTTCCCGAGTCTGCTCTAGCCACATTAAGCGGTAAATCACCGCGAGTATGAACTTGGTTCCCGCCCGAGAGTTCCGGCAGCCCAATCCGAAGGCTTTATTAGAGCCCCGTAGACGGACTTCTCGAGTCAAATCAAGGCCGACTTGACAGGGGCAGAAGAAGCCCCACCACCCCCACGTTACAGGCACATGCACCGCTGCATTGTACGGCAAGACACATTCTACCTAGACGATTCAAGATCAGAATCAAGACTGTTTTAACGCAGCCTAATTACACCCTCTTGCCTTACCCTTTTTATCACCAACACCGAGCATAGCATCGGCTAAAACATGACGTCCAAACAATCTTGCGATCGGTGCTTCAAGCTCCGAAGAAAATGCATTTATAAGCTTGAAGCGGACGAATGTAATCGTTGCAAGCACTCGTCGCTCAAATGCACCTCAATGCGCGTTGCTCCTCCACGAGGGCGAAGACGCAAAGATGATAATCCATGCATATCAGGGAGCCAACTGATTTGGATGGTGCATTTAAGAGAAGACTCAGGTCAATCTCGACGGGACAGCCACACGCCAACATGTCCGTCGCCACAACGGAACGAGGTCTCAATCTTCCCTCCCGAGCTTCCGCCGTTCGAGAGCCAGACCATTGGCATCCTCTGGTCAAAGAATGGTTTCCTCAAGGATGTTGCTCTCGGTCCCAGATTCGCCGATGCTCTCCAGCACAGTATCTTTAACAGCCTCTGGAACTCGCCCTCAATCTTGAATGAAGCCTACATTGCCACTTCAGCAGCCTATCTACAGACCAAGCATGACTGGCACCACCACGACAACCTTGAGTTTCAGTGTAGCGCTGTTGCGCTAGAGAGACTTAGGAATCACAATGAGATTGACCCCACTCAGATCGAGGCTATTAGCGCCCTGGGCGTTTGCCTCGTTTTGTTTGAAATCATGACAATGACCTCGTCGTTACACACCATTCTCACATTCACATTGTCCTTGCTTGCACCGTGGTATCCGACTTTGGTGGACGACCCCATTCAAAATTCCCATACACACCACCTCCTTTTTATACACACGATCGAATGTCTTGCACGCCGGGAAGTTCCCCTTCTCAAATGCCAAACGAGAGAGGAGCCATTTGTCGACAATGCTCTTGGCCTGTGTTCGCCCCTGCTCTGTATCTTCTACGAAATCTGCGAACTTTCTCATTCCCTGAAGCATAAGGTGGCGTCAGGAAAGGCCGAGCAGAAACAATGGTGGTCGGACATATTGGCTAGGCTGCAGAGATGGGACCCAACTTTACCACCCGGATTTTACCAAGATTACTGCTCAATCGAGGCTGTCTCGATGATGACTCAAGCACGAGTGCATCAACTTGCAGCTTTGATTCTGATCCATCGCTTCATGCATCCATACGGTGAAGAGGATGGTGCCGTAATATCAAAGTCACAAGCCATCTTTTCATGGCTTGAGCATTGTGCTGAGGCCACTGGCACATACCCTCTTCATACGTTTTTCCCTTTGCTGGTAGCTTCACTCGAGGTCACGGACGTCCGTCAACAGCTTGAGATCATCACCATTCTGACCGTGAGACAAAAACCCTTTGCCAGGTTGTTTTCACAGAGGCTAGTTAGTTTCCTACAATCGGAGTGGCAGAATAGGTACACTTTGTATAAACCATACTGGCTTGATAGGACTGATGGTTTACAAAACATGGTATTCTTACCATGAACGGAAGAAGACTTGCCATCATACTATAACTTAGTCTCGTCATGGGGCAGGTCGCGGCGGGTTGGATCCTTAGATTGACTAGAATCTAAAATGCAATAACTAGAGTATAATTGCATTCTTGAAAGAATTTCTGGAATTGTATTTACAAGTGAAACGAAATCTTTTGAGAGCTGCCCCTGTCCCACTCAAGACCTGTGCTTGTAGGTGGACCTCGTAAACCTCATCGAACGGCCACGGACATGTCTCCCGGAGAGGGACGGAGTTGAAGTGGCAGTAGAGTTGGAGATAGGGCACGAGCTGTACATGACACCACGGCCATTGGTACCAACATACACAACGTTGGCCTCATTGGCGGAGCCAGCAAGAGCAGCACCATCAATGGCACCGAAGCTGTCGGTGCCCTGGATGTCGACCCATGTAGCACCGCCATCAGCGCTTCCGTAAAGCTTCTTGCCCTCAGCGCCGTTGCCGAAGACATACAGGTTCCAGGCAGTACCGTCACCCTTACCGACGGAGACGGCGTGGGCATTGGAGGGGCTGGAAGACAGAGAGGCAAATGTCTGTCCAAAGTTCGTGCTGTGGAAGATACCAGCATCGGTCGAGACCCAGATCTCACCTGCCTGGGTAGGGTGAGCAGTGATGTGGCGGATCTCGGTGACGTTGGCCAGGGGCGACTCGGTGAAAGTCGTGGCGGCGTCGGTGGAGACGTAGAAGGTCGCCTCGGAGGCGGCGTAGAAGACGGTGTTATTCTTCTTGTCGCTAGCGATAACGCTACTGGCGGGCAGAGTGACGTTCTCTAGCGTGCCTTGGTTGCGGGAGGCGAGCACGCCCTCGTTGAGAGTAGACCAGAGAATTACATCGCCATCTGCCGAGTAAGCGACAGTACCGTCAGCGGCAGTAGTTCCAGTGGCGTTGACAACGGTCCAAGTCGCCCCGCCGTCGCTGCTGAGAGCCAGCTGAGGAGAGCCGGTGGCCTTGCCGATACGAGCGACCTTGGTGACATCGTTTCCGGCAAAGTCGACAGAGACGCTGCTTGCCCACCAGGGGTTGGTCCAGGCGGTCTGGGGAGCCGTAGCAAGGTCGGCGACAGAGTCGTAAGTGAAGCCATTGTTATCCAGGGTGGCCATGAGCAGTTCGGAACCGCCGGGTGCCGATGCCAGGCTGGAGATGGCCATCTCCTCAATCCCAGAAGCGAGACTCTCGATATTAAGAGTCTTGTTTTGATCCCAGTTAGTCAAGTCGTGGCCGCCGTAGATGGTAACACCGGTGCCGTAAAACCATCTATCACTGTCGTGGGGGTCAATCTCGAGGGACTCAATCATCCAGCCAAGCTTCTTAGTGTCCGTGTCAAGGAAGTTGGTCTCGATCCAGGGTGCCTATTTGTGGGTGAGCCGTGAACTCTTCACCGTCAAGTATCGAAACTCACATTCTTGGCGCCAATGGTGTACTGAGGCGCAACATTGCCATCGGCTCCCCAACTCCAGATCGTCTTCCAGGTGGCACCGGAATCAGTAGAGCGGAAGAGTTGAGCATCGGGATACCAGCTGTTCAGGGTAGCGACTACGATGGTGCCGGGTTTCTGAGCATCGACGGCGATCCCGCCTATTTGGCCATTGTCAGGGAGGATCATCTCGCAATCAGTGACAGCGATAACTTACCGAAGCCATAGAAGAGATCGCTGCCTGAGGTCGGTGTGATATCAGTCCACTTGCCGGAAGTGAGGTCGTATCTGTAAACACCTCCCTGAGTACCATCGTAGGGGCCAGTGCCGTCGGAGTAGGTGAAATAGATGACCTGATCAAAGCGTTGTTAGCAAAACATCATATCCATACGGTTGGGTATCCCCACCTTCTCCGCAACCGAGAGCCTGGCCTTATGAGGGAAGAACTTGGTCGGCTGGTCCGCAACAGGACTCCATGTAGCACCTGCATCGGTACTGACGTAGACGGAAGCGGTGGTGTTGTCGGCAGTACCAACAAAGATGCGAGAAGTGGCACCGTCGACTGCCTCAGAAGTCTCATCAAATGTCACGAAAGTCAGACCCTGGAGGTCCCCATTATAAGCATCAGCCTCCGGACCTGGACGGAATGTACCGACGGCCTCAAAAGAAGACACCTTGGCGAAGGTCGCGCCGCCGTCGGCTGACTTCCACAGGCCGTTGCCGCTTCGGGCGCCGAAGAGAAGGATTTGGGAGTTCTTGGGGTCAACAGCAAGGCGCTCGCCCATGCCGCGACCAGGCATGTTACCGCCGACCTTGAAGGGAAGTGTGGTGACGTCCCAGGTCTCGCCCTTGTCGGAGCTGCGGGCGATGGTTCCATTGTTGGGGTCCCTGAGACGATCAGCAAATTTGCCATGGGAAAGTATGCACCGAGAAAATCACCAGTCATTGGTGTACATGCCCGCAGCAATGTACACCTTGTTCGCGTCGGCAGGGTCAAGAGCCAGCGCGTCGACACCCCATCTGTTCCAGTTACCATCGTGAGCGAAGCCGTTCGCGTCAGTAACGGCAGTCCAGGATTCATCGTCATTGAGCCGGTAAAGACCACCTATGTCGGTTCGGGCGAAAGCGACGCCCTTTTCGGTTGGGTGGAATTGAATAGATGGGACGAAACCACCACCGCCGCCAGTGTGAACGTTCTTCCAATCGCAGGCGGCGCGGACGGACGCTGCCGCCGCGAGGATGAGTCCGGAGCCCCTCATTTTTGAGGCCTACAGCTTGGTCAGCTCGCTCGAGTCCGTATTGAATTGGTATAATCTTGAGTGGACCAGCCAGGTGGAAGAGAATGTTGTCGACCAGAAAGGAGCGTCGATGGAAGCGAACGTGGGTAAGACAAGCAAGAGGTGACGCGAGAGTAAATAGATTCAATGAGGAACCTGTCAACTATTTACACAGCACACGGAAATTTCGCTCCTCGCCTTCGGCCGACATTCTTCTCCGGGCTAGGCTGGTGAGGAGTCAACACTGGCAGGGAACCATTGAGGGGCGGTGCAATGTTAATTGCGTCCTCAGGGGGACAAACAACTTGGATAGACTGAAAATCCCCCCACAAAACCTTAATGTCGCCAAACAACCTCAGAAGCATTCCGAGAGCCGAAGGGGATCCTCGCGGGCCGTCCCCGCTGTAACCAACCCATCAATCAAATGGGGCGCCAGGCTCGGGACACCATGAGCCTAGAAAAGTCCACCAGTACGACGAGACCTTGGCCAGGAAGAAATGTGATGCGGCAATTAGCCTATGTCGAATGAAGTCATTGCCAATCCACACAGCCGACTGACTTGGAAGAATTAGCCAATTGCTCATGTGTTCGTCTTGACGGTTGTATCAAATAAAGGCAAGGCGCCCAGAAAATATGATTAAAGGGGTGATGGGCCGGACTTAGTGCTCCAGACAGAACGGGGTTAGACTGCAAATCCCTGCATCGTTAGAGGCGCGACTAATCGCATCTCCACACTGCAGCTCAAAAGGAGAGTCATTCACGCTTGGCGGCTAGAAAGGGCATTTGCGGAGGGAGCACTTATTTGCGCCTCATACCTCTACTAACTACAGTAGGTGATGCCTAGGTAAACTGGTACGCAACACAATCCAACCGGAGAGCGGGCCGCAGATCCAACAATGCGCTTGGAAATGTTTCAAGTAGCTATAGTAAAAACGGTTCGCTGGCAGGCTCATTGTTATCCATCATTATCGACAGCCTATTCATACTACATCATCCAAAGGGAAAGAACCTAAGACCACTTGGGTAGTGCTATTAGATTAGATATATTAACAGTCTCCCAGCCCGGACACGGCCGGCCAGGAAACCATCAAGGCAATTAATGCAGGACCTAGGGTACACACATGCTTTGCCGAATGCTCATCAACATCGATTCGTCGAACATGCTGGGATTCAAGATTGATCCCCTTCCCCTATAACGTGATGAGTCGGGAATCTAGGTACTTGACGAGGCTTAAGCTGGAGCTTCATCCCGCCCTTGCCAGCTCCTGTGCCGTCCAAACATTACCTAAGTACTGCGCGGCATGCTTTGAGGCAACGGATGTGCTTTCGTTCGCATTTCAACCCCAGGCTCTAGATTAGCAGTAATCCGATTATGTCGATTTAGAACTTCGAGGATGTCGTGGAGACAGTTGGTGACTGAAATTAAGCAGTGACCAATCTTGTAGATAAGATTAGGCCCTTGCGTGTCGGGCCTCGGTCTCACGTCCATCCTCGCGCCTACTCTGACCATGACGAGAGGGGGTTAGTTCTAGTGTCTGGCTTAACGGGCGGGTCTGTAACCACACTGGAAGCATTAAAATTGACGTAACACCCACAGAGATCAACGATTACATCTTGATATCTACGCATTGACGGGTAAGAGGACTCGGATCGTCTCTTCTGCTGGTGATTAGAGATCAAGTTCATTGTCTGGATAAGGGTCAAACTTCCGAGCTCAAGGTGATTAAGGGACAGCATCGAGCGTGCTTTTTTTTAGTCTCTAAATATATTAGCCTCCATGTAGACTATATGGGATTATTAGGCCGCATTGAATGTACATGGCAGTTGAAAGCTCGAGTATGTACCATTTTATATTAGGCTGCTCGAAAAATCGAATATCAGCATAATTTATACATAAAGACTTTCATTATAGTGACCGGCGGCACCATTACTTCAGTATGGGAATATAGGAAGACAATACTTGATTCTAGTGAGAATGTAGATGTTTTAAACAGAAACATATATGAACCACCGTCTACAAGCCATGCTCTTTTGCTAGAGCACTATCAACGATAAAAATCATCTTTCCCTTAATGTCTTCCCCCGAGACAAGTGACTTGTGCGCTTCAACGGCGTCTCTCAAAAAGAGAAGGCGAGAGATATTTGGCCTGAGGACACCCAATCGTACTTTTTCGACTACAGCAAGGAAGTCCTCGATAAATTGGGTTCTGTTCTTGTTGTAGTAGTCGATGGTAACAGCGAAGACCGCGCTTCTTGGTTGTAATCGAGTGGCAAAGATCTGAGCCATGTTGAACTCTGGCTGTTGTAGGGCTGAACCATCCTTCTTTACTTCGCCCATCACTCCAATGGCCCGAACTTGACCAGAACCCTCTTTTGTTGCTTGATAACTCTTCATCAAGCTGTCCTCACTACCCACAGCGTCGTACGCTACATCCACACCCACCCCGTTGGTGAGAGATTTGATCTGATCGACAAGGTCCGGAGCATTGCGATCCACGGGAGTGACGCCTAGGGATTGAACGTATTCAAATTTCGAAGGAGAGCAAGTACCAATCATGTTCAGTTGTAAATCAAAGGCATGGACCAGTTGCGCCACTGCAGTACCGATACCGCCACTGACAGAGCCGATCAAGATAGTAGACCCGGGCGGAAGATCCACTCCAGATCTCTTCAACATGCCCCAAGCGGTCATGTAGTTCAAGGGTAATGCTGCGACTTTCACTGTATCGGCCGTTGCATCGATAGGAATGAGCTCCGACGCAGGTAGAATGATGTGACTAGCGTGTGCGCCAATTACACATAATGCGGCGACTTTATCACCAGGGTTCAAGATGCTGAGAGCTGTGGCAGACGATCCAAGGCTCACGACCTCGCCAACGCAGTCATATCCAGGTGTGAACCCCGGCTCGATGCAGCGCGGATCAGGATATCCACCCACACGCTGCATGTTGTCGGATCCTGCAATGCCGGCTGCAAGAATTCTGACGAGTACCTCCTGAGGAGCCAGTTCGCGGTTGAAACTGCAAGGTTGCCACTCCAACACTGATGGGCCTCCAAAGGTTGAGACGACCCATCGGCCGGTTTGATCGGTCGTCGGACTTGTGTTCAAATACATGACAGACCTTTGTAATGATGAGGAATGTGTGGAGGGGAATAGCTTGAGTCGAAGTCGAGTAACAACAATAGTCTGGTAACTGTACGGTGTAGGAACTACTAAGGATTTATAAGACACAACGCTGCATCACTATAGGCAAAACAGATAGACAAAATTCGGCCGAATTCGGGCGAAGCTTGTAGATGGGGCGTGGATCTCGGGGTCCCACATCTGCTAACACCGAAAAGAACTTAATCATACTTAGTTGTATGCTAAGCCACTGGTTCAAGTGTGACTACACTGTGGTTGAGCCAAGAAATGAATCACATCTGCTACAGACAAGAAAACTACATAGTACCCTGGGCCCCACTGCATTACTCGCAATAATTAGTAAGAAAGGCGACTTTGATTACTAACCACGACATCCAGACACGGCCTAACTCATCCCGTAAGAAGTGGAGGCAATGAATTGCACCCCGCCCATCCTGTGTAAACCACCGTGAGCGCGCACGCGGGCTAGCTCACCCCGCTCCATGAGGATGCCCATATAATCTTTCTTGAAGCTCCTGATGCCGGGTTTAAATAGAGACCCAGTGAAGTGTCATTGGGTGGGGAGGACTTACAGATACGTTGAAATCACCACGCCCGGAACCTAGATATGGTGATTTTTTCCCCAATGTGGTCTCCGTCGCGCATTTAATAAGAAAACGGATATTCGTACAACAGAAAATGGATACTATACAACAAAATAATATTTTTGTTAGTTTTATAAGTAATTTATTATTATAAAAACTAAAAGTTAATATTATAATATTTTTAAATAACTCTTCATTAATATACTTTAGGGTTAGGGTTATAAAGAATTATTAGTATATTTTTATTTTAATTATAAAAAATAACTTTATTATTCTTTAAACTATTATAAATACATTACTACTAGGAGTAAAAATATAAAATTAATACTAATAAATAGCTTATATTCTAAATAATATTATAAGGTATAGCTTTCAACTTAAAAAGAAATCTTAATTAAATTTAAATTAAAAATAAAGAATTATTAAGGTTAAAAAAGAAATTTTATTTTAATTAGTAATTATACTAATTATTTATTAAATATTATTATATAAGCCTTTAAATTATATAATAATATTAGATATTAGTAGAATATATTATATATAGTAAAAGTATTATAAAGTGTATAATCTTTAGTGGAAATAATTATATAATTAGTCTATATAAACTTGTTGTACAGCATCCATTTTCTGTTGTACGAATATCCGTTTTCAATTTCAATAGCGGGTTCAACTCACTCTTGCATGCGCCTACGACTCCCGTAAAGGCTTCCACCAATACTTTTGCGCTTCGGGTGGCCCACTCGGCATCCTCGATCCGAGCCCCGACTTCAAGGTCAACGCGCTCATCGCGGACGTTCTCGAAACCTTCCTCCCGAAGCCAGCCGGCCATGTCCTTGCCGTAGTCGGTGCCGGCGCCGGCAGCAGTCAAGAAGGCGCCGGTCGCGGCCCACGCATCGCGCATAGCAGGACCATGAGCCGTCGCAGTGACGTCCATCTCGACGAGCTGGATCCAGCCGCCGGGCTTGACAAGCTTGCACAGGTTGCGCACGATCTCCCGCGGCGTCGCCTTCTTCGTGCCTCCCGGGATCGTGAAGCGCTGGTGCACAAGGTCACAGGTGCCCTGCAGCTCGGCGGGCCATGGCTCGGCGATATCATGGATGGCGAAGGTCGTATGAGGCGGAACCGTAGAGGGGAAGAAACTTTGCATAAGATCATAGCCCAAAAGGGTGAAAGGCTCGGTCAGCAGTGGGCGGATGGCGCGCAAGAAGAGACCATCGGCCGTTCCCGAATCCAGGATTCGCAGGCCCGGCTTCGTGAGATCGATCGGCGCAAGGATACGCTTGCCGTTCATCAGGTGGGTGATAACGGCGTCTTGCTCCGTCAGGCGTGCTACCTCCTTTCCCGGCTCCGAAGAAGATATTGCGGCTCTTTCGCCATGGCTGCTAATGTGCTGGTCGGTTCAAAGTTGGCGACGTACTGAGACTAACGGATGCAAGGTAGAAAAGAAGAATGTGAAGCTGAGTGAATGGAGAAGCTCTTGATTCAGATTTGAGTGCTGGGTGTATTGGGCAGAGTAGAAACGATGTTGGCGCTTGATCCGGAAACTGACCACTCGGAGACATTACTTGCGTTGTGTTGGTTACCACACCTGCCATTCGGGGACATTTCTAGCGAGGCTGGTCTGGCAAAAGGCAGGCAGTAGTTGATGCTGTGGCACAGCAGCTGAATAACGCAAGAGGAGAACAAGCTCCGGCAGAGTAAACTCCAGTAGAATGACCTTTACCTGAATAATGCCAGGCTGAATAGTTCCACACCATTCGACAGCATAGACCGCAGTGTACTAGTTGTTTAAATTGAAATATTTCGCCCGCCTTTATCGATTTGAACCACAATTTCAGCGGCAGAAGCCAGGCAGATAATCCGTCGCATTCTCCGCCGAGCAAGCCTGCGCCAGCGCCAGCTGGTACTGCAGCACGCCAACGTCAAAGGCCTTCCTCGCGTAGACGGCCGAGTACATTCCCGTCCCGACCCCGAGGACCGCGAGGGCCCCGAACGCAATGGCCGTCCAGAACGTCCAGACCTCGCGGGAGTTGTTCCCGTCCCTGTCGAGCAGGAACTGTGCCTTGCCGCGCGGGGGCTGCGATACCACCGCGGCGATCTGCTCGAGCTCGTCGCGCCAGTACCCGTACCTCGACACCTCGAAGTGCCGGTCCCTGGAGCAGCTTCCCAGCCCGTAGAGCGAGGCTTCCTTCCCCTCGCGCCGCAGGAAGGCTTCTGTTGCGTCGTCGCCGAAGGGGAAGAGGAGGTTTAGCGTGTCTATGGCCTCCGCCAGCACTGACTGCGGCAGAATCAGTGAGCTGTTCCTGTCATTTCTGGACTCGGCAGATTTGAGGTGATTCCAGAGAAAGATCTTGTGCTCATAGATCGTGATGGTTTTGCTGTCGGCCTCGATCTTGAGGTGGTCGGTCAGATTGGAAGTCCAGTGGGGGCGGAAGTTATAAGCCTGACAGAGGTATGCCATGGTGCATCTCGGTGACAGCGACAAATGCGTGGACTTGATTTTACTTTGGCCCCTATTCTTGAAGTTGCCGAGAATGAACGCCTGCAGTGGGCCATCGTCGACCCATAGAGATGATTCTTGTCCAGGAAACACGGCCGGTGCTGCCCTGCAAGCTGGGCTGCAAGACGTATCGGATGGGACACGAATATTGAGCGTAGCCCAGAGGCAGATTGCCAGCTCTACACAGCGCCACACCACGTCTGTGTCCTGAGCTGACGCACATGCATCACTTCCGCCCTGCAGCAGGATCGATGCTGCAAGCTCTGCTGCTCTTTTCCTAGTCAGGTTGACTTCTTCCTGGAATAGAGAAACGAGCCTCAGGGCATCAAGGAAATCCTCGAAAGGGCTTGGTTCGGGACACACGGAGTTGAAAATCTCAACTTGTGCGTCAGCGAAGCGCAGGAACTCGGCGTAATGCTCCTGATTAATATCAGAGAATTTCACATCTGGCCACAGCCTCGTTATCCATGTCGTGTCTTCGCGGGAGGTGGTTGAGCTGCGGGGTTTGGGGGGAAGCACAACGCCATGCATTTTGGACTCTTGATGCGAGCAGTTCGTCGTCTTCTGTGAATGCAACAAAGAGCAGAGCCGATGATGGGGTTTGTTTCTGTCCCATGTGGAATGAAGCAGACAGATGGATGTTTTGGGATAAAGGTGGGAGCGAACATCTTCATTCGATTTCTAGCCTATTATGCCGTCCTCAGTCTGCCTTGCAAGGTTGACACAAAATGTAGCCATATTCGGGTCTTACGAGGAAGTTATGCGCTGTCTGCTGCAAGCCACATGCAGCTGTTAGCCCAACGAGCAACAAGGACACCCACTGTCGTATGCAACCTTCGGGGGCACTGGCCCTTTTGCATCTTATATAGGTAGTAACCTCCAATAGCAGGATCTCCACAGGCAGCCTTAAGCCTGCTGAGGAGCATTTCACATTTTGACTTCACGGGGCAACGATCACTCTGAACATCCATGGTCCATGCCATGACACGTAGAACAAACTGACATTGAAACAAGCTCAATCACACAGCATGTAATTCCCATGAAAAGACTAATTGAATTGAGAACCAAGACTCCGATTTCTGATAATATGTCTTTTACCCACACCCCGATAAGCCTGTCCATGCGCAAGCCCCCTCCAAGTCGCCCCCCACCCACTCCCCTTAAACCTCCGCCAACCCGTGAACCACACCATGAAACATCTACACGGACACATGGACACATAAATACATACGTACAGACAGTTTAAGGAAATAAAGGACTCGACCTCTCTTTACTCCCGCTTGTCAGCACCACCGCCCGGGATGAACGAGCCCACGAAACCTATCCCGTCCTCTTTCTGCTCTCAAGCTTGGGGCTTCCACCGTCGCAAACATGGAACCTGCTCCCCTCCAATAAGACTAAAAATCAAAAGCTGCAAGTGACGGATGCTGCTTATTGCATAACGTCTAGTACCTCCTGTCCGGCCCGGGGTATCCCTCGTGCGGCCTCAGCTGGCGCCGTAGGGGGTCGACGGCCCTCGGGTCGCCTCTGGGGTCGCCTCTTGGGTCGCCCCTCGGGTCGCCCCTAGGATCTCCCCTAGGATCCCCCTGGGGCGGGGGCCCTCTAAGCTCCCCGCGAAACTCCCCGCCGTACTCGTGGCCTCGCAGGTCCGCTGGGGGCCCGCGGGCCCTTGGGTCCATGCCGTACTCGTCCCCGCGGAGGCCAGTCCGCATGCTCATGGCCCTGAGGTCCTCGGCGGCTCGCATCTCCCTCTCCCGGTTCTGCTGCAGCATCTCCCTCTCCCGCATTTGCATTTGCATCTCGGCGTACGCCTGCTGCTGGTGCTGCTGTTGTTGTTGCTGCTGCTGATGCTGTTGTTGCTGCTGTTGTTGCTGCTGCTGCACCTGCGACGGTGCAGGCGTGTAGCTCCTAGGCGGCATGTCGCGTGGGCCAGGGGTGGCATAGCGCGGATACGCTTGAGTCTGCGCCTGAGGAGGTCCCGGGGGTGGGCCACCGAGGACTTCTCGTGGTGCTGGAGAGGCGACGTACATGCGGCTAGGTATGGACCCTGAGTGAGAATGCTGGTGGTGCGGATGTCCCATGACGCGTGGATCACGGGGGTCGACGACCATGCGAGGGTCGGCTGACATCCTTGACTCGGCCGCGGCTCGTTGTGTCTCGATCATATAGCGCTCCTCTCGCGGATCTCGTGGTGGAACACTCTCCCTCAGGCCGGCACGCACAGCATACGGATCCTCCCTAAGTTCTCTGGGGTCTCTGCCGGGATCCCTGGGATCTCTGAGATCCCTAGGGTCTCTCAGGTCTCTTGGATCCCTCGGGACACTTTCTCTTAGACCCATATGAGACGGAGGTGCGGCCGACCAAGAGGGCTGTGGAGTTTCTCTCATCTGCTGCAACTTACTCGGCGCACCGTGCTGAGAGCCCCATGGAGACTGAGCGGGTGGTGGCTGGGACACCTTGGATTGTGGCCAAGAGACCTCTTGCTGTAGCCTCGCTGCACTTGGAGACTGTGCTGGGGGAGCGGGCCATGCTGTCTCGCGGCTGGGTGGCACTGACTCTCTGACGTCCCGGAAATCACGAGGGTCGCGGAGGTCACGAGGGTCGCGGGGATCACGGCTATCTCGGAGGTCGCGAGGGTCACGAATGTCACGGGGATCGCGAGGATCGCGACCCTCACGCAAATCACGGCTCATCTCCCTCCGGCCCGTTGAAGGATGAGCGTACTGCATCGTGGGTGAAGCCCCGTGTGGCTGGGTTACTTGAGCGCCGAAAGGAAATGCGGCTTGCTGTGGCGGGTACACCATTGGCGACTGCTGGCTGGGAGAAGAGTAATGATGCGGTGGCTGGTGAGGAGATCCCGACGGAGGTCCCTGGTGTTGGGCACCATATGGATTACGGCCGTAATAGTCTCTCTCAGCGGCAGCGGCTTCGATAGGGGACGCCATGGATGATCGAGGTATGCCGGTGTGCTGCAGCTGTGGTGACTGGGTATGAGGTGTGCTGAACGGCTTGAGCGCCGGCATTGCAGTCTGCGCTGGAGCGCGCGAATACGGTGAGAATGTCGGTGTTTCTTCCCTTCGCATGTGTGGCGGAGCAGCCGCAGGCGGTGGTCCACGCCCGGACATTTGAGGTGGTGGGCTAGAGGACATGTCTCCACCGCGGGCTACTTCGTCAACCCTCTTTGGAGCCGGTGGCGCCGGCGCTGGATCATCGTTGAGCAACCAGGACAGATTCGATTTCTTGGGCGGATCGGGTTGCCTCGGCGGTGGTGCACCGGCAGACGGCGTGGGTGAGGGCCGAGACGGAGAGGCGCCGTACGCGCTGTCGAACATGTTCTGGCTGGACGCTCGCGTTGGGGTCTCGATACTGTTAGGATTGGGCACGCGAGGTGGCGCAGGAGGATCGATCATGTTGGGATTAGGCACGCGAGCTGGAACCGCATCGGCAAAGTTCGCGTTGGAAACCCTGGCTGGTTCCATATTTGGGTTTGGCACGCGGCGCGGGTCCTCGACTATGGCTGAGCTCGGGGTGCGGCCTTCGGCGGAGATGGGGTTTTGGACGCGTGTGTCAATCATGTTGAGATTCGGCACACGACCCGGCACGCCTGCGACCCGTCGCTCGTCGGCCGGAGGCGCCATCATCTGCGGCTCCCTCATGGTCTCCCTCATAGGTTCCCTCATTGGCTCGCGCTGCATCATCTGGACAGCTGCCGCCACGGGAGCGAAGGCGTGAGGCGCTGTGGTCCGCGGCGGCTCTGGCCGTCGATCGACAGGCACGGGCTTTGTAGACGTGGGTCGTGGTGCTTGCGACGGAACGAAGGGCTCAAAGTGAGGCCCTTGTTCGGGTTCTTGCTTGAGGCGCGGGGGCTGTCGCTCAATGAGTCGGGGTTCCTCCTTGGGCTGCACGTCAGCAGGCGGCCTGCGCTGTCTGGCAGCTGCACCGAGCATGAAGGGTGCTGGCACCTCGAGCTCAGGTGCTGCAAATCCCGCTCGAGAAGGACCTGCCTGGGACGGCAGCGTTGGCTGCTCTACGGCCTGAGAGATCGGTACTGGTTTCAGGGAATGGCGCATTGCTTGCTGCTGTTGAGCAAGAGGCTCGGCTTCCCTCTCGGGAAGCAATGCTGAAGAAGACCGAGCATGGCGTCCGGCTGGTTCCAGCGCCTGTGAGATGGGCTGGGAGGATACTAATGGCTTGCGCTCTTGCCTCTCCACCCCTTCGATCCTCTCCGGCAACGAGGACTGGCCTACGATGGGCTGTTGCCGTATCTGCTGCTGCGCAGGCGCCTGGGCAATAGGCACAGGGATCCGCCCGTTGAAGACGTTTGCCTGCTCCCGTTGGGCATTCTTCTCCGCCTTGGATACAGCACTGTCTTCTGCCACGTCTACTGAAGGAGCCCGACGATGCGTGCCGAAGTCGGATCGCTTGTTCCTGGGCCCAGCGGTCGGCGTTGGAGGAACAGGCAGTTTCTCTCCTCTTTGCACCTTCGCGTCAGCCTCGGAGGCAATCTGGCCCCACTCGGGCTTCTCGCGGCCGGTCTGCTTGTTGTAAAAGTTCTTGACCTGCGCATGATCATTAGAATTCCTTTTGCCTCAACTGTAGAGCTAATTCCAGGGGTGCACTTACCATTGTGGCAGTCTTGGTGGTCATGTGCTGTGCAATAGACTGCCAATCCGTGCCGAAGCTTCTCAGCAGCTCGGGGAAGTTGTTCATCTCAGCCACACTCCAGTAGCTTGACGCAGCATTCGCGTTGGAAGGGGTGGCTCTACCAACCCGCTCCGGAGGCTCTGCTGCAACATGCGGTGTGTTGCCCACGTGCCCGGTGAACTCAAAGGTAGCGACCTGTGACTGCGGAGGTGGTATGGGCTCGGGACGCAGTGTCGGTGGTGCCATAATATCCAGCAAAGCCGCAGCGTTGGAGTTCGAGTTTGCGTTCGCGCTCGTGCTCGCGTTTGCTGCCAGGGCCTTGTCTGCCGGGCTCATGACATGTCCGGGGGCGGGCACGATTGCTGGCGGCAGACCGGGCATCGGCGACGCGCGCCCCACGTCGAAGGACAGTGGCGTCCGTCCCATTTCGGCAGTGGGGGGTTGCGAGGGCAGAAACTCTGGCACGGGTACCTTGGAGCTTGACCGAGACCTGGCTCCCTTGGTCACGCCTTGTGGCGTTGGGGCGAGGACCTGTGGCGTCTTTGGCTGTTTCGGCTCCTTTTCCTTGTTGGCGCCACGTCTTTTGCGTATTGGCTTGTCGGGCTTTTCTGTGCCGCTGTCTTTGTTGCCGACGCCTCTCCGGGCCGGCGTGGCTGCCGGTGTGCCTTCTGCAGACTCCGGGTGGGGCGGCTTCTCGAAGTCCCATGTCGGAGCGGCCGCGCGCCGAGGCCGACGCCTCTCGCCGTTCTCGCCTGTTTCCGCATTGTCGTCTTGCGGCTCATCCGGGTTTCCAAGCTCCGAGACCAGCGCGCTCGACCGTGCCTTGGTCTTCCTGCTCTTCTTTTTCTTGGGCTGCTTTTTAAGCTTCTCCTTGAGGTTGAGGTCCTTCTTCTTCAAGTAGTAATACTGAATGCACGAGTGGAAATCCCGGCCTGGGATCTGGTCTGCAATCCTGCCCCACTGCTTTGGAAATTCGAGGTAGGCCTTCTCGAACAACTGAGCCTCCTGTTCGGTGAAATTGGCCGCAGGCGGAAGAACCTGCCAGTTCGCAATGAGCTTCTCCGGGTTGAGAAAGCCGGAGTGGTCGATAAAGAGCTCCTTGTCACGATCCTCCCTGGTCCAGTACATTTCCGGAATGACAGCTTCGCTCGTACTCGGATGCTTGAGCTTTTCGGCCCGTGTCTCGCGCTCCTCCTTCTCTCTCGCCTCCAGCGCAGACAGGGCTATTATCCGCTCGATGTCACGATCCGTGGCGAATCTGCCGCCACGTCGTCCTTCGGGCTTCGGTTCTGGACCCGCCACTTGGCTGCCACCTCCTTCAATGGGTGCGTTCGCTTTGTCGAATGCGTCTCGGCTCTTGCTAGCGACAGGATCGTCGGAGATTGTGAACCGCAAGTAATCCTCATACTTCCCGGCATATTCCAATTTTTTGGCCTGCTGTTCATTGCGGACAAACATGCTGTTGTCCTGCAGTATGCGCGAGATAAAGGCTTCAACGTCAGTGTCATGCTCCATGGAGCTCATGGCTTGCCTGCTCTTCGTCCAAGGCTTAGCGTTGAAATAAGGCAAATCCTCGACGGGCGGCGTCTGCATGGCTGGCCGGACAAGCTCCAGCGTTACATCATCCACCTCGATATCAGTTTCGTCCTCCTCTTCCTCAACAGGTGTCGGGCTGGTAGTGCCAACACCTACAGGAGGCGCGAGTCCAGGAGGGAGCAGAAGCTGCTGATCGCCAACATGCGCTGAGATACCGTTCGGCACGAGAGGACCCGCCTCGGACATCGTTGTATCCAACCCGTTCATAGGCGCATCTTCCATCGCGACGTCTCCGTTTTCTTCCTGAATCTCCGGCCTCTCAACGGTAGGAATGAGCACGTGCGAGCTGTCTACCTCCATCTCTTCCACCTTGGGCTGAGGCTCGGGTGCCACATGTTTTGTGGGCACAGCGGGCTCAGTTGCTTGATTCGCATTCTGAATAGCTGGTACTTGATCCGTCTCCGCCTTGACGGGCTCCACCGGATTACTTTTCTCGGGCTCTGGAGCAGCCACGTCCTTCTGCGTGGGTAACACGATGTCCTCTGGTATGGGACCAAGCATATCCTTTAAGCTCCCATTTTCGGTCGCGACCGCCACCAAAGCCTCGTGAGTCACCTGCGCGTAGCGAATGACGATTTCGGTTGGCACTGCGTTGTTCACGTGCTCCAGCCTCTGAAGCTCAGATTCTGCCTTCGCTATTTCTGAATCGAAGTAGTCATTCATGTCTTCGTCATCGGAGTCGGATGACTGGTCCGCTGTCGGTATTTCCGTCACCTTGGGCGGCAATTCGAAAGATCTGCTGCTAATGTGCAAGCGACTTCTTTTCTTGGGCGGCTGATCCTCGATGATCTCCCCGTCCTCCTGCGCGGTCGCGGCGTCATCATCCTGCTGGTCACTGGGACGAGACACGGTTGGGCTGGTTGTCTTGACTGCGGTCGGAGAAATCGCAGACGCAACACTAGCGCGGTCTGATGTCTCGGCAACTCCCGTCTTGAGGTCGGGGAATTTCCATGGCGCCCGTATGTCGCGATCGACGGAGGCGCGCGCAGATTGCGTGCCGCGTTCAATTCTTGCATCGCCAGGCTCGGGGATGCTCAAAGGACGCAGAGTACCGTCCGCACCGGCTCTTTCCGACTCGGCGCCCGCGCCACTACTGCGAGGCCGGCGTGGCTCGTCGTCTCGGCGGTTCGAGTACGAGTCGGTTCGAGGATCAAATGGACGAGACTGCTGTGGGGACGCGAAGCTCTGTGACCGGTTAATCTTGGGGGACTCCGGTATCTTAGGCTTGCTTCCGACCAGGGCAGGATTGATCCATTGTTTGCTAGACGGTCGAGGAGCTTTCTGGAGCTGCATCCCACGCGGGCCAGTCGGGATGGTGGGGCTGATGGAGTTGGAAGGCCCTGAAGGCGGTGCCCATTGGTCGCCGCCGGACTGTCCCGAGGACGCAGGCCGGTCCTGGCGGTCCTGTCGGTCTTCTGTGAACGCACGGGGTGCCGTAGGTGGTGCTTTAGAGGATACGTCAGATGTGGGCGGAGGACGGACTGGCGCAGTACCAAAAGCCGGGGCAACGGGAGCTAATGGTGGTGTTGTCGGCTTACTCGTCGGAGTGGTCATAGGCTCAGTGGCCACAGAGCCCTGTCGATCGAATTTCGGACGGGCATTGCGGTCAACAGTGTCGCGGGGATCTCGCGGGTCACGAGGATCTCGGGGTAGATCTCGGAGAGGCGGCTCACGGTCATCTCTAGGGCCGTCCCGGGGCCGTACGTCTGAGTCGATGTAGCGATGGTTGTCGCGTTCATCCCGGTCACGAGGACCGCCGCCCCATCGGCCTTCCTGAGATCGACTCCTAAAGCGATCTGGTCGGTCGTCAAAGAACGAAGGACGTCCGCGACCGCGGTCCCAGTCCCCACGGCCCCGTCCGCCCCGGCCGCGATATCCACCTCCGCGATAAGACTGGGAGCCGAACGGGGGGTCTGATGCGGAGGAGCCCGCGCTAAGAGGGCCTCCATCTCTCGATCCACGCCTGGCTCGGTCGGCCTCGACTCCTATCTGAAGGTCGCGGTCGCGGAAATCTCTGCCGGGTGGCGACCGTCTGGGGCCTGGAGATGGCCTGCGTCCCCTGAAGCTATCTCTTTCGCGGTCCCGCCAGTCCCGGTCACGTTCCCTACTACGGTCGTCTCGGAATGGCGGGGGTTCATCTCGTCTGTCTCTGAAGTCTCGGTCGCGGCCGCGATCTCGACTGTCATCGCGCCAGCCCCTGCCGCGGCCGCGGCCCCTCCCTCTGAAGTCGCCAGAGAAGCCGCCGCGTGGGCCGCTAGGAGGGTCCAGGTAGGCCTTTGGGGCGCGTGGGGGCTCGCGAGCTGTCAAGGGCTCGCGGAAGTTGTCCCTGTTGGACTGAAAGGTGGAGGCGTTGGTCCTCGACTCGGCCGAGGTTCGTCTGCGGTCACCGTCGCTGTACTGCGAAGCGCGGTCGGTGAGTCGGTCAGGGGATCTGTCCCTGGGGGATCGCGAGCGGCGGTCGTCGTAGCGGGGATTGTATCGGGACCTGTGGTCATATTGAGCATGATAGACATCATCTGGGTACACGTCTGTACGCAAGGGTGGAGGTCGCGGGGCAGCAGGGCGACCATCAAAGACCCGACCCGGTCGATAGTGGTTCGGTCGCATGTCTTGCGTGGAGTGTTCCCATGCAGAACAGAACAAGTGGCGACGGAAAGGGAAAAAGAAAGGGCAGGCAGCGAGACTGCAGACGACAGGCAGCACGCGAGTAGTGAAACGGGGGGGAGGTCGGGTCTAGACGTCGAAGGGCACGAAGGACACGAAAGGGTTGCGCCGCGCCAGGCCAGGCGAGCAGAAACAGAAACTGACGACGGCCGGCTGCGTGGGTCTTTTTTGGTGGGGAGGGAGGGAGATAGACGAGGGACAGACAGAGAGAACAGAACAGGTCAAGCCTACATGTCTCCAAAGGGCAGCCTCTGCCCCAGTATGTCCTTGCTAGATGTCTGCAGACAGGTTGCACATTTCGACGAAGATGTATCAGACTGTGTTTTGACGGTGCAGCGGGATCAAATACGTCGGAACGGGCAGCAACGGCAGCAACAGCAGCAGCAATAGTCACGGTCGCGCCGGGAAGGCCAGTCAGGTCGGTCCAGTCAGTCTGTCAAGATCGAAGGCCGAACTGGGGTTGATAGGGCGAGACCGTTGGATCTTGGACGAGGAACCGGGTTCCAGCAGATGGATGAGCGGCCCCGACTGACTTGGCCTGGTGGACAGATGGACGTCGGGAGTCGCAGAGTGGGAATTGAGAAGAATGGGGCGGGTCGAGAGGTTGGGTACAACGGGTCCCGCTGGGCCGGACCGACGCCGAGCAAATGCTGCAAGGGACGAGAGGGAGGTAAAGGAGATGCAGACAGTACGCGGGATGGTGTTGAGGGCTCAGGTCGAGGCGGGTGTGGTTGTGTGTCAGAGGCGTTGTGCGTGCAGAGGAACAGTCGAGGTCGAAATCATCAATCGCAGCACAGCCAAACACCAGCCAGGTGCCAGGTGAACCAGAGGCTAGAGCACAGGCAGAGAGGGTGGGCGCCAGACATGAAATCGAACTACCTAGCTAAGGCTAGCGCTCTTCTCAGTAGCCGCATCCCAAGTCTCCAGTCTCCAGGTCTCCAAGTCGGAAGTCGCAAGGTCACCAGCTGGAGAACCATGACCCTGGCCCACCCGCCCCTGCCTGCGCCGGACCCCTGCACGGTACGAAGATACATCAATACAACTGCCATGTACCCCTCAAAACTTGAACGCCACTAGCCCGGCAGAGGTGATGAAAATGCTGCCGCTAGACGCCGAATACAGCCTAGCGAGCCTGCGAGCCTGTCCTACCACCTGTCCTCTGCCTCGAAGTGTACCACTTGATACCACTAAAAGCTCACATGGTCCAATGAGCTGCACTGTTGTGTTCTGCAGTTATTGTACTGCCCTGCGAAACGGTCCATCCGCAGCAGGGATCAAGCGGCAGGAGAGCGGATAGATTCGAGGTTTTAGATCCATGCCACGCCACGCCTTGCCCTGCCCGGCCCTGCCCATGTCATGCATATCAGGTCACTTTTCCTGATCTTCCCTCAAGTGGCCCGACCAGAAGAAAAGTTGGGATGAAATGAAGGGCCGCCACGAGGCGAGATATCAACATCGAATCGATATCGTGTACATGTACATAGGACATTTATCACTTCGTAGCAGAATGTGATCGGAACCAGCATACCAAAAGAGAATCCAGACCAGCGGCAACAACCATTTGGCCATGTCAAATTTTCATCAGTCTGCAACTCTCATCCTATATCGGCCATGACAACCAGACCTTCAACACACTAAAACCTAGGATCAGCAAATATATCGGGACACCCTCTCTCCATTTCTCCCCTCTTTCGTCCTGTATCACGATGGCCTCAAACCCAGCCTCCGCCCCGTCCGGCGCCAAGGATGCCGTCCTCGTCAAGTCCGAGGAGATGCCCGAGGGCTCCCAGAAGGTCGAGGAGCTCGACTTCAACAAGTTCAAGGGCCGCGCCATCACCGCCGACGACCTGCTCCAGGGCATGAGGAACATGGGCTTCCAGGCGTCGTCCATGTGCGACGCCGTGCGCATCATCAACGACATGCGCGCCTGGCGCGACCCGGAGACGGGCGACCGCACCACCATCTTCCTCGGCTACACCTCCAACCTCATCTCGTCGGGCCTGCGCGGCGTCCTGCGCTACCTGGTCGAGCACAACCACGTCTCCGCCATCGTCACCACCGCCGGCGGCATCGAGGAGGACTTCATCAAGTGCCTCGGCGACACCTACATGTCCCCCGGCGGCTTCGCCGCCCCGGGCAAGGACCTGCGCGCCAGGGGGCTCAACCGCATCGGCAACCTGGTCGTGCCCAACTCCAACTACTGCGCCTTCGAGGACTGGGTCGTGCCGATCCTCGACAAGATGCTCGAGGAGCAGGAGGCCAGCAAGGTCTCGGGGAAGCACGTCGACGGCACCACGGGCGAGGTCGTCGACGGCGAGCTGGTCTGGACGCCGTCCAAGGTGATCCACCGCCTCGGCAAGGAGATCAACAACGAGTCCTCCGTCTACTACTGGGCCTGGAAGAACAACATCCCCGTCTTCTGCCCCGCCCTCACCGACGGCAGCCTCGGCGACATGCTGTACTTCCACACCTTCAAGTCCTCGCCCCAGCAGCTGCGGGTCGACATCGTCGAGGACATCCGCCGCATCAACACCATCTCGGTCCGCGCGAAGCGCGCGGGCATGATCATCCTAGGCGGCGGCCTCGTGAAGCACCACATCGCCAACGCCTGCCTGATGAGGAACGGCGCCGAGTCCGCCGTGTACATCAACACCGCACAGGAGTTCGACGGGAGCGACGCCGGCGCAAGGCCGGATGAGGCCGTCAGCTGGGGCAAGATCAAGGCCGGGGCCGACAATGTCAAGGTGTACATGGAAGCAACGGCGTGCTTCCCTTTCATAGTGGCCAACACCTTCGCAAAGGAGGAAGAGAACGCCGCCTAAAGCAGAGTATCTTCCTAATGAGGCAATCAAATCGTAAAAAATACCCTGGCAATTTAGACACCCGGAGTAATTAGAGCTCTATTGCTTAGCACAGCCTCTCGCAGCTTCGTCGAATGCAGAAGACGAAGCGCAAGACCATGTTCTTGGGTCAGTCCTCTCGTGGCAAGATGAACGTCGTTTTTCTTTTCAGCGTGATCCAAAGACACATCACGTCTGAGCTGCATGGCAGTCATTCCTTCGGATCTGACTTTACCTGACCGTACAGATGTGCACACAGACGCCGAGCATTCATAACTCAAACCTTGTAGATCTGAACTACTAACAAATATACAATTCATGCCGCCGTTTCCCGCGCATCTTTTTGAACGTCCGATTCAAGATCTTCGGTAGACCACGTGCATCATAGCTTCTCACTTATTAGCCTACCCCCTCGCCCCCAAAACAGCCTTCCCAACGCTACTGTCATTCGCCTTTCCCAGCTCCCCCGTGATCCACTGGCCGATGTCCACCACTGCGTCCAGGTCGACCCCCGTGTCCATGCCCAGGGTCTCCATGAAGTAGACAACATTCTCGGTGGCCACGTTGCCCGTGGCGCCGGGGCTGTAGGGGCATCCCCCGAGCCCGCCGACGGACGAGTCAAAGGTGCGGATGCCGTGCTCGAGAGCGACGGCCGTGTTGACGAGGGCCTGGCCGTACGTGTCGTGGAAGTGCAGCGCGACGTCCTCGTTGCGGATGCCGGCGGCGGCCATGCTGCGCAGCAGCTGGGCGGTGCGCGGGGCCGTGCCCATGCCCGTCGTGTCGCCCAGCGCGATCTCGTCGGCGCCCATCTCGAGCAGGTCCGTCGCGATCTCGGCCACCCGGTGCGGGTCCACGTCGTGGCCCTCGAACGGGCACCCCAGCACCACCGAGATGTACGCCCGCACCCGGATGTCGGCCACCGACCGCTTCGCCTCGGCGATGACGTCGCGGAACCGCTCCAGCGACGTCGCGACCGAGCAGTTCAGGTTCTTCTGGCTGAAGGACTCGGTCGCCGCCGCGAAGACGGCGAGCTCCACCTCGGGCTTCTCCTTGTTGAGGATCGTGCGGGTCGACTCGGTGACGAAGGCGTCGGGGTGGGCTTGGAGGATGGTCGTGGCGTTGGCGAGGCCCTTGACGTTGGGGGCTAGGAAGGAGTAGGTTATCGGTGAGGGGGATTCGGGCCTGTGCTTGAGGATATGCTCGAGGATCTCATTCGAGCTGTCCATCTGGAAGGTCCAAGTCAGACGCGAGGCGACATAGCTGCCGACAACCAGCGGGCCCACGCACCTGAGGAACCCATTTCGGAGACACAAACGACCCAGCCTCGATTGTGGTAAGCCCCGTCTTGGCCAACTTCTCGATCAACTCGATCTTTGTCGCCAGGGGTATCGTCTTCTTCTCGTTCTGCAGCCCATCACGCGGGCCCACCTCGACGATCTTGACACGATTGTCAAATTGCTGCTTCTGTTGCTGGCCAGCGGCATCCGTGGCCGTAGCAAATGCCCTCAGGCATCGTGGGGAGCTCCTCCGTGGGAGATGTCGAGTAATTGGCCTCAGGGACTTCATCTTGGAACGGCACGCCTCACCATAGCTGATCGGAAGGTTTGACCCCCGCAGTAAGGTGAGGTCGGGACGCGCCTTAGCCGCATGATGTCACGGCCCGCGCTCGCTTATCGTCGGCTAACAGCGACCCGAGTCGAGTGTGAATTTTATTGGTTAAGTACTTCTTGATTGTTTACACGAGTGTGGAATAGCTACACAGCACACTTCAACAGGGGAATTGATATTAATTATGAGAGTATTTCTTAGTGTCAGCTTCACAGTACATTCGGCAAGTTTTCTCCGTCTGACTCGAACATCTCGTTTCTGTAATACCTGTGACGCGGTCCGCACTCCCGCTTCTGTGATTAGCTACATCAGCCGCCCCACACAGGTAGCCTTGTAGGTCTTGGGCGGTATCTGGTTGGCGAGCCTTACGGTATCTTTACTGACTGCCAGACAGCGATTGGCCAGTCGACTCCATACCGGTATGTGGCGTCCACACGAGTAGCTGCATCTATATAGTAATGGTATCGGGGAAGGTTGTTGAGACCAGTCATGAAGCCATACTGTGGGAGATGCTGATCAGTATCTATATGTGACAAGTCCCGATAGGGGGCCTTTGCGGAGGTTGCTAACTGGCCCCAGTAGAAAGAGTTATGACTGGTCAGGAGGCTGTGGCGTTGTGGAGGATGTGATTTGTTCTACCAGGCTTCTTGTTGGGACTAGTCACACACTTGACAGCCCCAGCTACCCATCTTGTAACCTGTTATCGCTCCCCCTATTTGGACTAGTCACCTATATGGTTTCATTCTTAATCCATACACATCTGAAAGCATATGCAGTCCCTTTATACAATGGTAATTCTCAAAGACCCAGCATTCCAAAAAAAAATAAAAAATGACAATAACGGTAGGAGAAATCCACAATAGTCTACGGCCTATAGGCCAAGCCTTGTGACAGCCGCATAGACAAGGCTAGCAGGAAATACTTTGAACAACACCGTCAATCATCCGTCAATCATCAGCACAAGTAGCCCAAGGGCTAATCCTCCACGGTGTTTTAGAGTCAAAGCCAGCAAAGCAGTCATATGGTAGAGACTAAGATAGTCTTTAAATAGTCCCTATATAAAATAAATCCCACAAAGGGAATCCCAGCCAGAAACTTGGCCCTTCACCACCAACACACACATTCCCCAGGGACCTCCAAAAAAATCACATCTTACAGAAAAAGCTCTCAAAAAGATCCTCGCCACGTAAGCTGACAATAACCCCCCCCCCCCATCCAAGCATACAGATGTTGTTTTCGCAAGAGGACCACAAGGACATGTACAAAGCCGTCCAAGACTTTGTGTGTGGGCTGTGAGCTGTTGAGGAAGAGTCGGATGGCTGAGTAGACAGCAGACAGACAGATATACAGTTGGCAGGAAAAACACAGTGTCGCCGAAGCCCTCCAAAGTTGATTCAAGTGAGTGTTTGCCACTTGCCAGAAAAAGCGACAGCGTCTGTGCCTGCCCAAAGAAACTACCCAAGTGCCCACCTGAGTAAAGTACCTAGGTACTTGGGTAGGCAGGCACCTTCCATGATTGCTACCAGAGGAGGCACTTGACTGAACTGGTGACTGCAGCCGATCTGCCAAAATAACATTGAATTTGGAACAACACATCTGCTCTCGACCAACACCACTCTGGCGTTGCTAGGCCATTTCTTCTTCATTGTTGATCCTTTCGGCACCACCAAACCAGCGCAATGACGACCAAGAAAGAGCCCCCGTCTAAAAAGACAAAAGCGCAGGCTGGTCATCCCCCGCCCTCGTACGCCATATTGTACCCTCAACCCGCAGATGCTTCTCTCGAAGAGTCTCCCCAGGCTTCGCCTCCACATCAGCCCACGCCTGTGAGCGCCCAGAAAATTGAAAATATCAACACCCTGCGTCACGCAAACCCAAGACTGCCCTTGGACCCGCCGCTCCCCAAGAGCACGCGCTTCGAGACCGCCGAAGCTGCTGCCAGAACGGTGATGCTCGGCGTGGCCCGCGCCTTCAAACAGCACAAGAATGACCCAGCCCTCGTGGCAGCCCACACCGCCCACGCCATCGCCCTCGCAGTCTCGACCTCCCGCTCCTACACGGCCTTTGTCGCCGCTACCACCTCGGCTGAGAGCGCCGCATTGATCATCGCAGAGAGCGTTCGCTACAAGATCCCTTACGAGCGAGAACGCGAACGCGCCAGGAATGCCGTCTGGAGCGCTGTCGAATCTGCTATGGCAGCCGAAGCGGGCAATACGCCGACTGGCACTTGGCCTTCCAGCACACACGATACCGATGCGACGTAGGCCTCTCCAGGCTCATCCCACCTCCAGATGCCGTAGGAAAAGTCTCGCCATCCGCAGCTAGGATGACACACCGAAAAAGACTGCACCCGAGGCACTCGCTGTTGCGGCTCTGCTGGCCTACTGCACACCAAGACTTAGCTCAAGCAATAATAACAACTGAGGCCAAGAACTCTGCATCCCGAGGTCGCTACGGAATGCGCCATCCGCCATACCGCCACTGTCATCGATCTTCATCGATCATGGCACAAATGTTTTGTATCACTCTCACTGCCTTCTGCCCTCAACCTGCCGTCTCCAGCAAATTGTCGTCTTCAGCAGCCAATCATGGTCTCTGATCACCGGCCGTTAGCTACAATCCGTCGTCTCTGGCAATTTCTCATCCCAGTCGTCACAAGAGATCTGTCTTCCGTCAAGACCGGTCATCTTCGTCGCCCACCGGTCCGGTCGTGTTGTGACTGTGACGCGGTCCGCGCTGCCGCTTTTGTGATTAGCTCTGTCTGCTGCGCCGCATACCTAGGTAGGGAGTCTCGTAGGTACAGAACGGTATCAGAATGGCACCAGAGCGGCATTGCTTGTACGTGTACATTGCCTTACTTTCGGGCAGTAATCAGGCGGCCGTTTACATCAATTTTTTGCTCAGGCCAGGATTCGAACCTAGATCTCCGCTGCGTTTTCCGCACTCGCCCACGGAATCTTACCATTAGACCACCTGAACTGCCAAGGATTTTGTATTACGCATTATATCACATATAATGCTACGCGGGCACTGGAAGAAAACCTGACGACTGCCCTACCTTTACTGCTTCCTTGATTTCTTCCCTGCTAAATGTGTAGATACTGTTCGACAACAGTGGCCTGGGTCCTATATACAACAGCCAAAGCCGCCTCATCATTCTTATCCCTCGGTGTAGATGTACTTCAGGCCCATTAATGTGGCCGGTACCGGGTGCATTTTTCTTCGGCAGCTTACCTATCGGAAAGTGCGCCTAAAACTCCCTCATCAACCTTAATATTGTAATACCTGTGACGCAGTCCACACTGCCACTCTCCTGGTTGGCGATTTCAGCCGCGCCGCACTGGCAGCCTCATAGGTCCTGAGCGGTACCTAGTAGGAGAGCCCTGTGGTACCTTTTCTAACTGCCGGATACCTAGTGATTGGGTAGTTTTGCGTACTGTAGCTGCTGAATAAGGGGGTAGTCTGCCGATTATTCTTTGAAATAATGGGCCGCGCTTCAGAGCCCTCAGGGGAAGGTCGGAGGTGAGCAAAGCTCAGAGGACACAAAAGGACTGCTATCAATGTATGCCAAGTTCGAAAATCAAGTGATGTATCACCTCTTGCAGCCTTTGGGTCTTGGGGTCCTTACCTGCAGGACTGTCTGCCCAAGTAGCTGGCTGTCACACCAAGCGCAACTCTCTTTCCACACCTCTCGACCTCGGGACCGAGTGTGTGTAAATGGAAGCCCCCTTTTCAGGCCTTGCCCTATTCTGTTCTGAGCCCTGCACAAACCCAAATTCTCATCTGCAAGTAGAGAAACTAAATGGGTAAGGTGCAAGTCATGCGGCACTGCGCTGACCCAGTCAAAGATGCCAAGGCATGCATGTTCTGGCTTACTGATGTACAAGCCGGCACAAGAAATGACAGGTCGACGGCTCTTACTACGGCCACAGCCTCAAGGGACCCAGGAAAAGCCACCGCCAGGAGACGCCGAAGAGATCCGCAAATCACATTCGATTCGTGAGGCTTCGGGAGGATTCAAGCGCAGCGGCTACGCGAGGAGGGATTATTACGGCCATGCACATGTGCCTGATCTGTACCTCGGTGCCGACCGCAGCAGGATGGTTGCCAATGAAGGCTGGGAATGGGCTGCCACTCAGCAAATTTCTTATGAGCATTGCATTGCGGCTCCAGGTGAGCATCACGACACCACCCTTTTGAAGCCTGATGTCCTATTTTTGCCCTCCAATACGCTTCCGAGTTTGAGTAATCACCGAATATCTGAACAAGAGCTGAAATTTGCCCAACCGATGAGAAGAGGCTCCTCAGAGATGCTGGGTTCAGATTCAGACCTTTTACTGTTCCTCCGAATTTTCCTCAACTGCGTCGTAGATTCCGTGGCTTCTGTCTTGAACCAGCGATCTATGTTACATTTGGTATTGTTTCGTTACATTGTCCACATTCTTGGTACCCAAAATGGTCCAGACGCACTATTACGAACTCTCACAGGCAGAAGCCCACCCGCCCAGCAACCACAGCTGCAAGAAACGCCTCCGAATTATTTCTAAACTCTCTAAAAGATGGAAACTCATCCTCCTCGGGGTCACAATCGCCCTCATCTTTGTAATCGTCGCCTACCTCGCACTCGCGCTCGCCTACATGGCCGCCATCCTCTGGAAAGCAAACAGACTCCCAGACCGCACCGAAACACATATCAACCTTTACAAAAACACTCGCTTCGAAGCTTGCATGCTTGAACCGTCCCCACAAGTCAACTGCAGTGCTTTTACAAATGAACCGGCACAATCCCCAGAAGGAGGTGACTATTACGGCTGGCTAAACTACCCTGGCAACTGGTGTGATGTCGCCAGCTGTTTCAACGGGTGGAAGATCGTGCCCTCAACGCCGCGGGATAGTGCTTTTGGCCTAACCTATCTCCTGATCTGGACACAACTCTGTTTCACCGCCTTATCTGTCTTCTGGGAGCTCTTCAAGACGCTGTCGTCCCCCGACGAGTGCAAGGGCCCAAAATCCTTGGACTGGTTCTTCATGCTGAAGGATCTGGTCACTCTAGGCTTCTGGGTTGCCGGCTTCGCGTCCTTGCTGGGTGACATCTCCTTCGCGGCCCCGCTCTCACTCGTTGCGTGGATCTCGATCTGCAATCTGTGGATCGGCCTACATTTCCACCCCTGGTCGTGCTGGTCTGTTTTCGTTCGCCGCCCGACGATGAAGAAGCTTGTGTTCTGGACGCTGAACGCCGTGGTTCTTTTCCATTGGGCAGCAACCATATACGCTTTCCGAGTGTATTGGGATTTCCACCACTATGGTGCCTATATCTCAGGTCGTGCAACGGAGAGGTACAATATCCACAAATACGACTGTGTCGAGGAGGAGATTGCCTTGGCACCCGGCATGTCTTCCTGCTCCGCTGAAACGCTGTGCGCCAAGAGCGCATTCTTCACTAGCTCGGACTTTTATATTCGTTGGCAGATGAGAAGGATGCTGGATGTCTACAGCGTACTCGCGTTGATCAGCCTTATTTTCTATCCAGTGTGTGTCACTGCCATGGTCACATTGTTCTCGCTGCATCGATGGGTGCCGGGACTTATTAAAACACCCGTGAGGAGAGGATGGCTGCCAAAAAGAAACAAGACTGGCGAGTGGTTCGCGTCCTTCCAGCTGCTTCTGACGTTTTGTTTTGCTCAGGCAGGAGTGGTGTTTGGTGTGTTCATTCTGGCCCAGGGATATCTGAACTGGGATCTAGATCGGATTCAGTACGGTGGTGAAGGAGCAATTGTTTGGCACTCGGGTTGCACGGCAGTGCATGTTGGTATCAGCCCTGAGTGGTCTTATCTGGATTTGGAAGAAGACAGGTGGCTACGTATAGTGAAGATGTGGTTCAATGCCTAAAACTAGAGGGGCCCGGAGAAAAAGGTTCCCACAAAAGAAATGGCATTGAGAAGCTGAAGGACTCGAATGGAGATTTAAAGTTGTCAAGCAAGGTCTCATAAATGAACCAAACTTTTAGAAAGAGCCGTGGGAATTTTGGATGAGCAATGCCTGTGACGCAGTCCACACTGCCACTTTCCTGGTTGGCTAGGTATGTCAGCCGCGCTGCACAGTCAGCCCCGTACTTCCTGAGCAGTACCCGACCGGCGGGCTGAACGGTAACTTTCCCAACTACCAGACAGTGATCAGGCAGCCACTAAATACTATAGCCCCTCTGTCGTATATCCAAGCAACTCAACACTCAACCACCATGCCACTCGCCAGGCCCCCTTTCTCCTTTCGGTCCATTTCGAGGGCCATGATGACCTCTAGAATGCGACCAATGCCGTCACTCACCTCCCTCCGCCATCTACACGTTGACGCAAAGGCAAGCTCTGCTCCACCCTCGTACGCGACAGCCTTCAACGCCAAAGACATTTACACCACATCTTTTCCCTGCACACTTCACTACTACAGCTCCCGTGGGCCAAGCCTTCTACTGTATGATCACACTGATGGGAAGGAGGCTACTGACAGCTCTGAGGAGCTGTACCGCCTTCCCCAGGATAAGGTGGTCGTCCACAACGACGGATTAGTCTACAACGGGCCTGCTACCAATCAAATCTGGAATGGCCTACGGATGTTTCCAAACACACTTCACATGCAGCAAATTGTGTCCCATTACTTGGAATGGTATGAAACCAACAAAGAAACGAATGATAAGGTAGTAATGCCCTACCTCTTTACAATCTCAAAAGGTATGTAATTGTGAAGCCTTAGGCCCTTTGTGGCCATCTCACTGCTCGAGGGGGCCTGTCTTCAAGCTTGATAATGTTGTGAGACTAAATTCAAACTAGGATCGCCTATTCCTTCTAACCTACTGCTGGTAAATGAGGATATTGAAATCTTTCATCTTGCGCCTCGTCAGGGAATGGCTTTATCAGGTAAGGCTCTAATATCTATGATCTCCAAAATACATACTAAACAGTTCCTTTTCATTCTAGCTCTGAACAAGACACTGAACAGCTTCTTCACCTCCCATGGATCTCGACTGTCTGTGGATGAATGGTATCAGAAATATGATTTCCTAGAGGGTTATAACACTCGGACCGAGAGCGAATGGATGTCTAAGTAGTTTGAGTTGTCTCCAAATACAAATCATCGCAGCTTTGGGGCTTTGGCCTGCAATCTTTTCTGGGAAGAGGGAACAGGAGACAATGCTGTAAGAGAATCTCTTAGATATAAATGTGGGGGAAGAGCTGTTACTTGAGATTCTGCCCGAAGACACGGAAGGTCCATGCTGTAGTACTTGCAGAGTGGGCTGACAGATTGCATATTAATACTTGGCGAGCTTGGGAAATGACTTCGAGATTGCTATCTCCGTCCTATCTCCATCAATCGGCAACTAAGACAGATGTACGAATCACCAGGGCAGCTTATCGCATGGGGATCACTTCTCCAACTCTCGATAGCGTCGAACCTATCTGAGGTAGGCAGGTAGGTACCTAAGCCGATGCAGGAGTAAGCCCAGGATGCCACTCGCAGTCATGGTCGTAGTACGACTCCAGAAGCGGCAATTGATTATCCTGATGTTTATCCCAGAGTGCCCTCGAACATCTGCTTTGCCCGAAGACATATGATGAGTTTACATCCTCCCGTCTACACCTCGCAAACTTCCTCCGCCGCGGGCAGCTATCGCCATGTTCAACCACGACAGGAAGAAGGGCCATCAGGCCGACACCTATCATGAGTATGGATACTCAACAGAAACCCCGCGCCACGAGGGTCATCCTCCTGCAGACGACGTCTTCGGAGATGAGGAGGGCGCGCAGGTGAGACAAAAGTTTCCTGACCATGAACATCAGGCACTCCCACTGACCCGGCCTCCCAGATTCACTACCGGACCATGACCTGTCAGTCTCACTTTTCTCTTGCAACGGGTCCCCGACTTTCATGTTTTGGAATGTTCTAGAAAGCAATACTTTAGGATCCGTAGCAGGACTAACGTCACCATCAGGGCCCCTCGTTGCCGTCCTGATGATAGCCGAGATCGTGTCAAACGGCATGCTCTCCCTCCCGTCCAGCCTGGCCGTCGTCGGGATCGTGCCAGGCGTCATCGTCATCGTCTTCCTGGGCGTCTTCGCAACCTTCACGAGCTGGCTGCTGATCCAGTTCAAGCTGCGCCATCCGCAGGGTGAGTGAGAGGACCAAGCACGATCGAAGCCCCCAGGCATCAGGCCAGGAATTGGCGTCCCATGGTGGACTAACCGACTTGATACATAAAAGTCCACTCCATGGGCGACGCGGGCATGATCCTCTTCGGCCCTATCGGCCGCGAGGTCCTCGCAGGGGGCACGATAATCTTCGCCGTCTTCGCAACGGGGTCGCAGCTCCTCGCGGGCCAGACGGCGCTGGCAACACTATCCAACAACCGTCTGTGCCTGATGCTGTACACGGGCATCTTCGCCCTGCCGACGCTGCTCTTCTCCCTGCCCAGGACCATGGACCGCCTCTCGTGGCTCAGCGTGCCCGCCGTCATCTCGATCCTGGTCGCCGGGATCATCGGCATGGTCGGCGCGGGGCTACACCCGGCCGAGGGGCGGACGGTCGACGTAGTCCGGTCATCCGGTTTCGTAACCGCCTTCGTGTCCATCACGAACCCCGTCTTCGCCTACGCGGGCCACTTCATGTTCTTCATCCTCATCTCCGAGATGAAGGACACCCGCGGGGCCATGAAGGCCGCATACGTCCTGCAGGGCTTCGCCACGAGCTTTTACGTCGTCTTCTCCGTAGTCACCTACTACTACCTCGGGTCCGAGGTGAGCAGTCCGTCCTTCTCGTCGCTGCCGGCCGCCTGGGCAAAGGCGGCCTACGGCGTCGCCATCCCCAACTTCCTCATCGCAGGGTCGCTGTACTCGCACACCGCGGCCAAGCTGGTGTTTGTCAGGATGTTCCGGCGCTCGCGCCACCTACACCAGCACTCGGTCCTCGGCTGGGGGGTTTGGGTGTTCCTCATCCTGCTGGCCAACGGCGCCGCGTTCGTGCTCGCCGTCGGCGTGCCCATCTTCAATTACCTCATCGGCATCGCGGCGAGCCTGTTTGCCTCGTGGTACACCTATGGTATTGCTGGTTTCTTTTGGCTCTACGATGCGTACCATTTTGGGCTGGGGAAGCAGGAGTGGTCTAGGTCCTGGGGTATGACGACCCTCAGCATCCTGACAATCATAGCAGGTTTGTTTATTTGTGTGGCCGGACTGTATGTCACAATCGATGGCATTGTCATAGCTTATCGGGACGGAACTGTGTCTGCTCCCTTTAGCTGCTAGAGATGGACTAAGCTAGAAAGAGTTCACAATTCATGGTCATACATAGACAGCTTGCTTTGAGTTCTGAGACGAAAGCAGTAACTGCGTTGATGACCGGATAGAATACCTAGCTGATCATCATACACAGCAAGTATAAAAACGGTTGACACTTTCGATAATATGCCACATTCATTTATTCTCAGACTATAATTGTACTAATAGTAATAGCACATACACAAAGACGATTGAATGAATGGCTATGCAGTCTGCAAAAGAATTACTTTCAACTCTCCCAGCGGGCGAGGAAAACGCGACCCAGCCTCGGCGTCGGAAAATATAGAAAAGGAATGATCCAGGTTTCAATACACATTACACGCCCACTAGGCAGTAAGAAACCATAAACAATTACTGCAAGCAGACTTTTCATCACTTGCGCATTAACCCCGGTCAGCTACCCAGGTACTTCCAGCACAGCATTGTCACACCTTGCGGCCTCCATTCCCGAGGTTCGCTCGGAAGCCAACAGCCAGCGTGATGTTAGCGGCTCTACAAGGGGTCTGAGTTGTTCCTCTGGTACAAGTTGGAGCCTGGATAGTGTCAGCCATGTGCATCAACCAATATCATCCATAGGCCAGGGCGGAAGAGAGAGGGGGGAGGGTCAAGTACATACCAGCAATGACGACGGTGAAGTTCCTGCCGCGGAGCTCGCCGGTGTTGATGCCGTCCCAGGGGTAAAGCTTGTTCTTCCACAGGGCGCAGACGATGGTGGTCATGGACGCCGGGTTGGGGCACGAGGTGTCAGTGCTGGGTGTGATGCTCGGGGAGCGCAGGTAGTCTTGCGGGTGGGGATGAGTGTCAGTCATTCATTGTATACGGATGCCATGTGGTGAAGGAAAGGGATCACATGGGTCGTGAGGTAAAGGCAGAAAGTCTCATTGCGAAGGCTCGCCCTCACCAGAAATATGGGGTCAGGGACAGGCTGGAGGGGAGGGGACATCAGGCACACTCACAAGTGTTGTACGAGTTACACTTAACACCAGTAGCATTAAGCGCATTACAAGCCTGCTGGCAGCTCGAAGGGCTATACATAGGCTGGTTGATCCAGCCAAGGTACGTGTTACCACTGTACTCGAAGGCATCGTTGTCGTTGACGACCGAGATGAGGAACGACGAGTTGCTGACGCCCAGCGCGGTGGCGTTGCTCTTGAAGGGCGCGTACGCCGAGAAGGCCGCGGGGGTGTCCGGGGAGACCATCGGGCCCCAGCCCGTCGGCGTCTCGGTCGCGCACGGCGGGAGCGTCCTCGAGGCGCCGGCCCCCATGGCGGCCAGGTCGGCCATGGCCTGCTCCGCCTCCCGGCGGTGGAACTCGAAGGGGGACTCGCGGATGATCTCCGAGAAGGGCCACTTCGCGCTGTCCCTGTCCCGGACTGCGTGGGCGTGGCTGTCTTCATAGGGCATGGCCACGGCTGTGCCTGCTGCCGCCATGAGGCATACGGCCTGGAAGAATGAGTTGACCATGATGGATGTGACTGGGTGGGAGTGTAAGCTGGTGTTGTGTTTCGGCAATGTTGTGTCTCCTGATAGAGGGTGAAGAAAAGAAGAGAGAGGAACAGCAAGGAGAACACAAACCAGCCCCACGGGCCTGGGCATGTCCTGGCCTTTATTCAACACCAGTCCCTAACGTGATCATGCGAGGCCTTGTGTCATAGACTCGTCAAGGAGCGGGATGGGCTGCATCCATGCGATGCGCCGTCGTGGTGTTGAGTCGTGTCGTTGACTTTGTTGGGATAAGAGCAGGTGGGCGAGCCATGAGTAGCGAGGTGATGGTCTCACAAGCTGCTTTTCCTCTCCTTGTGGTCTTCATTCACAACGGTCATGGCGTAGAGGGTTCCTGGTCCGAGCTGTGCGCAGCCATAGCTGTCTACTTAGCTCTCGAGCTCAACATAGCCGAGCTTGGAAGAGAGGGGAAGCACATCTTCCACCCATTAAGTAAATAGAAACAAACCTCCGGGCTCTCCAAACTCGCTGAATAACACAATTGGTTGAAACTTGGCTTACAAGCACCTTTCAAGAAACTCCAAGATGGCCAGACTCAGAGATCAGGAGTACAGATCAAACCAGTCGCCCACAACTCCTTCCAGTAAACCACAACACAAATTCCACACGATGCCCCACCGTGTCAGGTACCTGACGCGCACAACGCTCTGTTGACATTCTAATTTAGCCTCGAATATGCCTAGGTTAGTAGTCGGCCAGGGGAGCTAGCTCGTCAAAGCGCCTCCTGACAGCTGGGCGACCAGTCCTGCCCTGGCCTGGCCCGACACTCTGACATACTATCGAGCTATTCGGCAGAGCAGGGCATGTATGAGCTTGGAGCTGGAATTGACCCCATTGGACCCCAGTCACGCCCAAACGTTTGTGGACTGACGAAGGGCACGAGCTCGGCGATGACTTCGTTCTGTCTGCCAAGTATGTGCCAGGTCTAGATCAACCGGTCAGTTCATATTGAACATCCGGTTATCCCTCGGCAAAGCCTTCCCATCGCATGATGTTTCTCTCATTCAACCGAACGATGCTTCTGAGGCCATGTGACAGAGCCATCTGGAGCCCATCGATATGTCTCACTCAACAAGTCACACTGCGTTGGTAATCATCACAAGGATCCCACAACCATGGTTACGAAAACATTGTTTCTAACTCCTAGACCCTATTTTTGAAGAGAAGCGGAAATGCACAAGCATAATTGGTATCATAACACCGATACTCGACAAACACTGTCAAAAAAGTCATTCGTTCAGTCGGGCGCGTGTCGTTTGTCTGCCGAATCATCAACCCCACTCTAGTCCCCCCTCTTTCCCATGCCGAGCTCTAGTCACTGCACTTTGTTCTCTTGTGGCCCACGCAGCTTCGTCATGGATTCTAGTTGGGCAACTAGCCCAGGAACCCAACGAGGAAGCTGGCTGTCACAGTAGACACCACAGCCCACGCCATCCAACCGCTCTGAGCAGATCCCATGACGGCGGCTGCGCTGTTAGAAGATGAGGAAGCAGAAGAGCTCGAGCCTGAGCTGGTGCCGGAAGAGGAGGAGCTTCCAGAGCCAGTGGCGGCCTGGGTGTTAGCGCCGGGCGAGTTGATCTCGTTGTCGCCGAGCGGGACGACGGCAAGGTCAGAGATGACATTTCCCTCGTTGTCCTTGACGGTAACGGTAACAGAGTAGTCAGCTGTATTTATTTGAGTCAGCCGAGTGGTCATTTTCGTCTTTTGTTCCTCGGACAGTTTGACTTACCAATGTCGACGAGCTTTCCGACGGGCTTGGGGCTGATACCATTCTCGATGAGCGCCGAAGCGTTGGGCGGGAGGGCAGGGACGGTGAAGTTGCTGGTGAAACCCTTGGTCGTGATCAGCTTCTCGCTGCACTTGGGCGCGGGGCTGCTCTGCTTGGAAGGAGCAATGCCCTGGATGGTGGTGAAGTTCAGGCCAGCGTATTGCTCCTTCAGGGCGTAGTAGTCGGACATGACACTGGCAGAGCCATCCGAGCTGATGTTGACCAGACCATAGTTGTTGTCCTCCTGCGCGTACTCGTAGACGATGCCACCGCTGAAGACGTTCTGCATCTCGTCGCTGTAGATCTCTGGCACCTCGGTGAAGACACGGGGGGAAGGAGTGTTGCAGCCAAATTCGGAAAAGAAGATGGGGACAGACGAGCCGTCAAAGCCCTTCACAAGGGTGTCGTAACCGGACTCCTGGAAGGTGCTGTTGCCACACCACGAGTAGCTGTTGAGGGCGAAGAGGTCGACGCGGCTCTGCTCGTCCTCCTCGTCCTCACACTGCAGGTACTGCCACGAGTCGAAGAGGATGGACCTGACGTCGGCAGCGCTGTAACCGACGGGGATGGCACGCTTGGAGTTCTTCTTGATGTAGTTCTTGAGGTCACGGGTGACGGCACGAATGTAGGGAGGGACGGTGGCGCCGTTGTCCTCGTCAAAGATGACCTCGTTTCCGCTGAAGAACGCGGCCGTGTTGGGATAGTCCTTGAAGGCCTCGACGACGGCGAAAGTCCTGTTCAGGTAGCCGGCGTAGTAAGACTCCCAGGGCGCAGCAGAGCTAATGCTTTCGCCAGGAAGGGGAGAGTTGACGTCCAGGAACATGTACATGCCCGCCTAAGCAACCGCACACAGAGTCAGCTCATACTCGGTCAAAGATATCGCTATCCGTGGGCGACATTGCAAGTCGAGTGGGTGCCAGGACATACCGCGTTGAAGATCGAGACGCACTCGTCGTGGTTCACGTCGGGGTCAATGTTGTAGACACGGATGGCGTTGACGCCCAGGATCTGCATGAGAGCCGCATCGCGAAGACACTCGTCCTTGTTGCTAAGGGGGTCGACGCCGGACCCTGGGTTGTATCCGGCAGAGCCACCGGGTTGGTAGGCGACACCGACGATCTGGTAACGGGCACCAGTGACCTTGTTGACGAAAAAGGAACCCTGGACGTCGATGGCAGGCACGGCTGCAGCCAAGGAGGCGGCGCCAACGAGGCCAAGGACGGTTCGTTGGAACTGTAAAGCTTGATTAGCGTTGCTGTTGGAGACCAGTTCGTGCAAAAGTGAGGCTTGGGCGTGGCGTCGACTCGGTAAGACACAAAAAGGTGGTACTGATGGGCAGGCTATAAGGTTTGGCACCAGTGGGCATCATGCAGATCAGGGATCAACGGCGGAGCTGATCAAGTCTCCAAGTCAAAGGAAGCTTCTCAACAGCCTTTTGGGCTCGTCGCAAGAACTTACAAACATGATGACGGCCTCACGGATGGGAAGTCGTCAAGTGATGAAATGACCAACAATGATGTTTTGGACGCAAGCTGGAAAGGAGTCAAGGTTGCCAAATGGACGCTGAGGTTGTTGTGTCAGATAGACAGGCGCAGGGGTCGAAAATAGCCAAGCAAGCTGTGTCGAGGTCGAGTTCTAAACCTGGCGGCTGTTCGTCCTCGTTTGTCCTTGTCGAGTGACTCGCTGAGCTGAGTCGTCCTGGAAACGGAATGTTTGATGGTCGACTTATAGAAGGAATGAACGACTAGAAGCGGGAAATGCGATGCGGTGCAATGCAATACGATGCGCGAAATGCTGGATGGAATTCGGCAGTGGGGATCTTTCGGGAGATGCCCTATAGGTCAAACAGTGCGATGAAGGAGCGACTGAAGGTGAGCAGACTGAAGGTGAGTGAATGACTGGCTGACCGGCCTTGGAAAGATCAGGAAAGACCAGGACGTAGGAGGGAATGCGGGTGAAATGGGCGGGCAAGGTTCATTTATGATTCGACCCGACTTCTTATCTCACGATGCGGCCCGCTCAGCGCCTACACCGAACAGAGGAAAGGGCCTCCCGACCTGGTGGGGATTGAAGGCAGGCCTTGGCAGGCACTTGCCCTCCATTGCTTGGTTACTCTTTGCACCTGCCCTTTCTCTGTCTGAATTACATATGCAGCTAGTTCCTGGCGATCGCCCCAAGTCCCCTGCCAGGCCTGCCCACCCATGCAGGGACCAGATTCAGCACACCCCATCAGAAGGAAAGGAGGGCCGACCATCAGAGAGGGCCGTGAGATTGGGCAGCCGGGCTTACGATTATTTCGTGGTACATCCTGGGAGGATTCTTAAGGTTAATATCAAAGGCCGATGGGGAGGCAGGGAGGGAACTCAGGCTGGGCCAAACAGCATCCCCAGCGCCGCCCGTTGGGAATAACACACCCCTGAGGCCTCGACGGGGTCCCCACCTGAGCGGCTAAGCCTTTTTCTGTCGCTGTTTCACAAGATCTTCGCTCTGCAGGGATTGCCTCATCTCGCTTTGTGCGACTCGCCGTCTCAAGTAGACGGGTCTGCCAATCTCATCCTCTCCCTCACTCGCCCTGCTGCTGCCACCAAGAGGCAAACAAAACACGACTGCGCGATTCGTTGCACACTTGAGCCAAATTTGGCAAACGCTTTCGCTGCCTCCTCGGCACTTCCCAGGCTGGATCTGCGTTTATTTCTTACTCTACGCGCATTTTGAGTAGACACACGAGCACACGAGGTGCAAGAGGAGCCGCCCTAAGGCTCGTACCCTTGTCGTGGAAGCAATAGCTTCGAGTTCCAATACGACCACGCGCTTCCTCCGGTTCAACGCTACGGATGGAGCGAGCGGACAACATCCGTCGCTCACCGACCGTGGGCCTCGCTCGTGATCAATCAACGAGCGCAGATCGCCCCCTCCCAGCTACCTCCCAAGAGCTCTGCGAGATATTCAGCAAGCTGAGGGACATAGACACTCAGGCCAACTCTAACTATTTTCGTAGAAATGCTGTCCTATATGACAAACTCAGTCCACACAGTCGGGAAATTACGTCCGGTTTAGGATTAAACGATGTCAGCCATCTAAGCTGGACTACTAGCATTTTGTCACGTATATCAAGGCCCGTATGAATCATGAAGAAAAAGAAGGCAGGAAGTGTATTGGTGGTATCTCAGCTCAACTGCAAACAGCAACAACAACAAAATCTCTCTTCCTCTCGGAGGAAGGAGGCCGGCACAGGCATGATATGTGCGCAACCACGTCCATCCCGCCGCACCGCTTCTCCTCCTTTCATATCTTCTCGACTCTCGAATCAAGATCCAACTGACTTGTGTCGCTCATTCTCGTCCAACTCCGAAAACAAAAAAAGCTCTGGCTTTTTTTATCTCATTCTCTTTCTCGTATTTTTCTTTGCTTCTCTTGCCTTTTTGACTCCGAACATGAACGTAAGGCGTGTGTATGGGAGGGGGAGGGTGCATGAAGGGGTTGGGGGTTTGAATCGTCACGGTGAATAAGCATTATGCGGTGAATTGGCGCGGAGATAATGGCGATGATCGTATAGGTCAAAAGAAAAACAACGAGAAGAACAATGGCAAGGAGAAAGGAGACGAGGAAAAACAACAGCGTCCGTCGCGTTCAAGGACCGCATGCGCATCATCGATGTGGCCAGGTCAAAGTGACGAACATCGTGGTACCCACAAAACTCCTCGCCACCAAATGTGATGTGATGATAGCTCGCCATGCAAACAAAAGCATCGAAATGAACAAGGTGATAGATTTGTAAACATGGTAGGGGGTAATATGTGCGAAAGAAGGCCCTCCTGTTAGGGGGGTCGAGAAACCGAATTTGAAAAACAATAGCTCATCCATCCAAGGTAAGTCGCAAGGGGTCATATCGTAAGCGTGAGATATCCCCAGCCCGTGTAAGGGACCGAGGACGATTAGAAGCAGTTCAGGCTGCCCTTCTTCTTCTTCTTGTTGATGGCGTTCATCCTCTCCTCGAGGTGTGCGCGCGCCCTCTCCGCAGCCTCGCGCTTCTTGCGCTCCTCCTCGACCTGCTGGAGGCTCCAGCGCGGGTCCGCCGGCGGCTTCTCCTTCATGGCCTTCATCTCCGCCTCGAGCTCCGTGCATCGTCGCCGCCACGCGTCGCAGTCCGCCTTGACCTTGTTGGACTGCCGCTCCAGGTCGGTGAGCGCCTCTTCCAGCGTCGACGTGAGCTGCTTCTCCGCTGAGAGGTGCTTCTCGATCGTGCGGATGCGGGCCTCCTGGTCCTCGTGGATGTGGTGCTGCATCGCCATGTCCTTGGAAGGCGGGCGCATACCAGGGATGGGCGATGTTGTGCCTGATGATGAGACTCCACCAGGCAACGGGGGCAGGGGGATTGCGGGAGGTGGTGAAGGTAGCGAGGTGACAGACGCGGACTTGCGCACTGTGCCGTTGAGAGAATCAGACCGTCCCATGGTGTCGCCATTGACACCATTGTTCATCTTGTTCTGTTTGGGGTTAGTTTGCGCACCACAACGGGTTCGTCGATCGGGACATACCTGAAGAGATGCATATTGCTCTCTCACCGAGTTCAGCTCGTTCTGCAGGGCGGTCTTGGCATTAAGAGCCTCCTCCAGTCGAGTGTTGCTCTCATGAAGAGTCGACAGGCGGTTGTTCGTCTGGTCGAAGTTGCTCTGGAGTTGTTCCTCAAGCTCATCTACCAGGCGCGAGTTCTTCTTGTTCCTGCTCTGCAGATCCACCATCTTCCTCTTGATCACGGCGGCCTGCTCAGTCACAGACGGGTACGGGCTCCTCAGCTCGGCGCCTTGCTCCATCATAATGTCAGACAATGTCGACTTGACGGACTCCAGATCCTGGGTGAGAGCATCGTTGACATTGGAAACCTCGTGCACGGCCTTCTCGAGCTCGTTGGCCTTCTTCTGCTCCTCGAGGAACGCCTTCTGATCGGCGATGAGATCCTCGATGCGCTCCGAGATGAGTTCGACACTGACGTCCAGCCCTAGAGCAAAGGCAACCTGAGTAGCTACCTTCATCAAGTCCTCGCGCGCTTCGGTCAGCTGGCTCTCGAGCTTCTTGTTGTGCTTGGCGTGCTCCGCCTTGAGGGCTTCTACCCTCGCGTCGCCATCCTGCTTTGACGAAGCACGGAGATTCTCGATTTCCTTGGCGTGGGTTGTCCTGAGCAGCTCCATACTTCGCTGGTGGGTCTTGATGACCTGCTCGTGGGAAGAGATCTGGTTCTCAAGTGTCGACACGAGCTGCGAATGGGTCTCAGCATCGTGCTTGTGGGCTTCGGCCTCCGACCTCTGCTGGTCAGCCTCTTGTTGCACCTTGTCGAGCTCGTCTCTGTGACTCTCGAGCAGTTGCTTGTGCTCCTCAACCTCTGACATGGCCAATTCACGAGCCTTGTGAGCCTCCTCGAGCTCCTCCTTGACAGCGCGGTGCGCCTGTTCCAGCTCAGACACCCTGGCAGCATTGCTGCTGACAACGGCCTTGTGCCCGTCAATCTCACTACGTAGCGTCAAGATGAGTTCTTCCGTCTTTGCATCGGCTTGCTGTACCTGGCTCTGATCCTCTAGCGAACGAGGAGAGTCTTTGAGCTGGGCGCTAACACTGGCAAGCTGGGACTCGAGTTCTTCGATGGTGCTGCGCATCTGCTGCTCGGTGCTCTGCATGGTGTCCAAGGCTGACTTGTGCTTGTTTTCCCAGTCCGCGAGGTCGGCCTCGAGCTGCACAATCCGCTGCTCGTGCACGGCGCCCTGATCTACAACAGGCACATCGGCTACACCCTTCTTCTCCTCGGTCTTGGCAGTCTCCATTGAAGCACGCAGACTCTCGACCTCGCTCTGGAGTTCCTTCTCGTGTGCAGCATGGGCTTGCTGCATCTCATGAAGCTGTCGCTCATTCTTCTCCAGTTGATCTCTCAGCGTCGAGATGAGCGAGACGTCCTTGGCCGAGGCCTTCAAGCTTGAGCGCTCGCGGGTCAGACCTGAGATGAGTTGCATCTTGGTTTCCATCTCCTTCCTCGCATTCGCGACGTCGGCCTCGAGCTCCTGAATCCTCTCCGATCTGGCATGAAGCTCGTGCATAGCGGCGTTCAGGTTGAGTTCGAAGTTCTGCATTGTCTCAGGGTTTTCCTCGAAATTGTCTGCAGCGATATTACGAAGCGACGCGAATGACCTGTGGGCCCTGTCGATAATCATCACGTTCTGACTGGATTTGCGTCGAATGACGGGTGTGCCTTTTATCGGTGAGGGCGGTTCGAGGTTGTGACGGGCCTTGGCGACCTCGGTCTTGAGGTCTTCGACCACCTCGAGGGTCTCGTGATGCTTCTTCTCGAGCTCGGTGTACTTGTCGTGGAGCTTCTTTTCTGCTGCCTCTTTTTCAGCTGCCAGGGCTGCGAGCCGCTCAATTTCCATCGCCAATGCTGAGTTGTTGGCTTCGTCGTTAGCCGGGCCATGCACCTCCGCCATTGGCGGTTGCTCCCGAGAGGTCTCTGGGGCACGATCCTCGGATTTAGGCTTCGCCGTCTCTGTGTCAGAGACCTCCGCAACAGTTGGGAAATCCATGGCTGATGATAATTCCGAGGATAGCGAACGCGAGGATAATGGCGGTCCGCCATCCTTCGTGTGGCCCGATCTCGGCTCCGACAAATAAGAGGATGGCCTCGTCTGGTTCTCGGACGGCGAAGTGACGGATAGCATAGAGTCGCGCGGTCGGTGTGGGTGACGAGCCTCGTCAATTGTGTCTTGCAGCTCTGCCAGAGTCCTGAGAGACTCCTCATACTTAGCATGCAGGAGGTCATACTGATTCAGGGTGTTTTCGTGTTCGACCCTGAGACCCATCAACTCGTGTGTGACGTTCTCCAGCTTGTCCTGTACAAACTTCGACTGGGCAGGGCTTGTAGGGTAGTCAAGCTGTGAGTCGGGCTGAGGAGCAGACTTGGCAAGGACGCCCTCATCTGCGTCGTGCTCTTCCTCAGCAATAGCCGAGATGGGACCTTCCTCAGGAATGTCTTCCTCCCTGTCCTCTGGAATCGGCTCTTCCATTCGGCTTTGACGGCCGCTGACGCTTTGGCTACGGGAATGATCAGCAAGACTGCGGTTCACGCTCCGGCGGTGATTTGACCCGTTGCTCAGTTCAGCCTCTGGCTCTGGGACGCTCGAATCCTTTTGCATGTGGTCCAGCTCGTACAGCAAGGAGTCAAGCTTGCCGAGACTTCGCTGGCGCTCGACCACTTGCTCCAGGCGGTCAATCTCGCGCTGCATCAGCTCGGCGTCCTGGTCAGCCTCGGCTAGCCTCTCCTCGAGGGTGGAAATGTAATCTTCGCAGCTGGCCTCATTCTCTCTCACGCGAGCAATCTCCTTACGAAGTTCGGTGATGATGGTCGCATTCTTTTCCTCCCCAGATGTGTGCCCGTCGAGTTTGGCTTCCAGGTCGTGAAGGTAATTCTCGGTGTTGGCTTCCCTGTCCATGAGCTTCTGAAGCCGCGTCTGGAGCTGCGTGTTGATTGTTTCGACGTAAGCCAGCTTGCTCTCCTTTTCCAAGAGGGCGGTCTCCGTGTTATGAAGTGAGCCTCGTGTGCCAGAGAGGGATTGCTCCAGTGCTTGGATGGTCGTCTCGTATTCTAGGACGACCTGCTCGACCGCCTGGGCGAAGTTGTTGGATCGCTGCAGCCTCTCGGTGGCAGTCTCGCCCAAGTTCTCTTCGTGCTGTGCATTTTCTGCCTCCTCCATCTCCCTTGCTTTGGCCATTTCGGAGATGAGTTTGGCATGTCTTTGGCTCAGGGATGAATAATTCTCCTGGGCGTCCAAGAGCTGGTTTTGCATTTCCGTTTCTCGCTCATTCTGTCGCTCTGGCCTCTCCCCTGCGGGCAGCGCACGCCTATCACCTCCTGCCCGCTCAGAGCTTCTGACCTGTTCACGCAGGAAGGCTACTTCTGCCTTAAGGCGGTCGATCAGGGCCTGCTTGTCACGCTCCTCGACCTGCTGGATCCTGGGCTTGCTCTGAATGGCCCGAGCACGCTGCGCGTACTGCACGGTGTTCAGGGTCTCGCTCAGATGGAATTCTGCTGGTGTCACGCAGGCGATCATGTACGTGATGGCGTTGCCTCCGAGAGAGTCCTGCAGGAGTCTCGTCAATTTTGAGTCTCTGTAAGAGACGTGTGCACCCGCGCTCCGCGAAGACAACTGGGAGATAACCTTGCCCAATGCAGCCAGACCAGCGTTGATGGAGATTCCCTCCTTGGCTCGCGCTCCTTCAGCGTGAGTGTTCTTGAGTCGTTCACTGCCAGCCAGGTCGACGAAGTGCATCTTGCTGTCTGTCGTGGTCCAAGTCTCGCTGCCGCCGGACATAGCCTCCACCGGCATAGAATGCCGCTTATCGTGGCCCCCAGGGAAGCCAGGCTTTTTCTGCACGAGGTTCAGAGAAAACACAGCATGTGATCGAGACGACCTTGCGTTAATGGCGGTTGCATCCGTTTGTCGCACAGTAGAACCGAAATTCAAGGCATTCAGCAAGTCCTCCGCGGAATTAACCTCGATTTGGCGCAGCCCCGTTAGAAGTATGTTGCCTTTAGTGTCTTCCCTAATCGTGACGGGACTGCGTTCGTGCGCGGGTATGTGCTCCGGCAGCAAAAGATCCCGCAGTTGCTCGTTATAGATCTCGACGTAGGTCGCCTTCAGTGTCCAATTCTTGTCCACGTTGCGCGCGGGCATCTGGGCAGAATATCTCGCCGGGGTGCGCAGCTGCGACATGGAACCGCGATTCGGGTTCCCTTTGGGACCATCGAGCTTCTCGAACAGCGCGGTTGCGGCGCGAGGGATAACACCTAGAAGTCCCTGAGTCAGAACGCGGAAATGAAGGGTTGGAAACGACAAGAGTCTCCCTGGCCTTCGTATAGGCCCGGAGCTGCAGACAGCTTACCCATGACATCCAAGTCATTTTGCTCGTTTGGGCCAGAAGTGCCCATAGTATAGGACTTTCCGGCGCCTGACTGGCCGTAGGCCAGCAAAGACACATTATAACCGGTCGTGAAGGCGTTAACGCAATCCTCGAGGTAGTCCCAGACCCCTGCTTGGTCGTACTCGGGGGAGAAGACTCGGTCGAAGACAAAGACTTTGCGACCTTGGGGCGCGTCGATGGCCAGGGTCGTGTTTGACATAACCTGGACCATAGATCTTTGGAAGCGCTGAGGAATGAGGTCGAAACCCGGGTCGGTAGGTTTTAATGGCGGCCGGATGCGCACGGCTGTGGTGAAGACGCGTGTTAGCCAGTGTGCTTTGTCTCTCGACACATCGGGGGCGGATGGCGACAGAGTGCGCGCTCCAAATACTCACCAACTTTGACTGATGTCCGGCCATCCTCGTCTGAAGCCCTGCTACCGCCTCCAGCCTTGCTCGAAGAGCTCATCCGGCTGCTGCTCCTCTGGGTCGGTCGGATCATGGCGCTCTGCGGTCGCTGGGGCGGGTTCCCAGGAGAGTTTGGAGGAGAAGTCATTGTGGGCGGCTAGAAGGCAGGGGCGAGAGTGCCTAAGTTGTAGTGTTTATGCGAGCACTTGGTCGGTCGGGCCAACCGCGCCCTCCAACACCTTAACAGGCGATGACTGGCTATAACCGATGGCGCGCAGAGTCGAGCTGGCGGCAGGACGGGACGGGAATCAAGGAGACTCCCCGCAAGCGTGGTGCGTGGCGGTCACCCACTCCACACTACAGGCGGCATAAAGGTGAAGAGTATTGGGGCCCAGCATGCAGAGGGGATTTCTGCCTCTTGTTGGATTATGTGTAGTTGTCGGGTATCACGAAAAATTGCGGCGGGATTGTTTGATTAGACCGTGGCCGAGTCGGGCGGACGAGTGCCAGAACGGACGTCGACGAGCACAGATTAGAGCCTGCTGATTGGGATTAGGGGGGTCCACGGTGTTTATTTGATTGCGACTGGGGTGGGATGGGTTGCGGCGGCGGCGGATGTTTTGTCGCTTGCTTGCTGTATGTACCACAATTATGTACCACAGTACTGTGTAGGGGTCTGGGTCTGGGTCCCGGGTCTGGGATCCTGAAGCGCTGGGCAAATTAAAACCGACCGAGGCGTGCTCGGGTCGCGTTGATTGCTCGTCGCTCGATCAAGGCAGCTGTGGCAGCTGGACAGGGTTCAGCGGTTGAGGCAAGCGAGTCCGGGTTGTCCCAGGAGCGGATTATAAATTCTCTAAACGGCTTCTCTCTACCCGTACGACTCCTGGATTACGGACCTCGGGATACTGGGGTTGTTGTTGATGATGGATGTCTGGCCAGCTCAGTTCACACATGCATGCCCCAGGGCCGTCCAACGGGGAGGAGAAGGGGAGTAGGACAGCTGGGCCTTGTTGAAGAAAGGGAAGGCGAGAAAAAGAAGGCGGACCTCGAGATCGAGAACAAGGGAAAAGTAACGGGAACGGCACAGTAGGTGGATAGTCTACACAGTAGGTACCTACCTAGCAGGCAGGTAGGCTGGTAGGCGGGCAGGCGGGCAGGCGGGCAAGCGGGTAGGGGACAGAAGGATCACAGTTGCAATGAAGGGTGCCCAAGGTGTGCACGCGGACGGGTACGGGGATGGGGACGGGGCGGGCCAGGTACGTGCGGGCCCCAGTTACGCCCGCGAGCAGCAAATTGGTTGACCGATTTTATTTAAAGACTACTGTGGTACCTACAGTATACTGACGGACAGGCTGGCAGGGCAGTGAAGTCTCGGGGACAGACAGAAGATTGACAGCAGAGAATGACAGACGGAGATCAATACCACAGTATCTCCCTGTCACCGAACCAAATCTCTTGTTCTCGGTGGCAGCCGTTGATCTGGAGACTAGGAGCGTGCCAAGTCTGCGGTAGGTGGTATGTGATAGTGCCTGTGGTATGTCCAGGTAGTCTACTTGTCTTCTCTTCTCTGCCATCCCATACGATCTGTCTGTATTCCCTCTCTCCTTCCTATGCATTTCACCCTCATTCGTCCACCGATAAAACCAGCCCGTCTGGCCACGCAACGCCACACTGTCATCCTGCACGCTGCACGCCGCACGAAGGGCAGTGGGCGCAGTCGGTCTCCTGGCTCTGGTCTGGGAATTGCGAGGGGACGGGCACGGTCCTGTTGTGGCGTGTGGTGTGGATGACGGCTGACTGGGGAAACAGGGGATCACCGCCAGTGGCCACTGCAGGTGGTTACTTGTTAGTTGGTGGTGTGCGGCACGCAAGAGGGATAGCAACGAGTTCCTCGGAAGGCTTGTGGCATTCCACAAAAGTCCATTGGCCCCTCCCTGCCTTGTACCTGGCAAAGCCTGGCAAGCCTGGCCATCTAAAAACTGCCCGAAACGGGTGACTTGCCGACTGATTGGAACATGCCAGCTTAGCGCGAGAAGCCTGTAACGGAGGCCACCACCACCTTTTTTAGTTACCTATCAAGCCTGCCGATGTATTGTAGTGGACACTGACAAGACTCTGGCTGACTGCACAGCTTTCATTCTGGGCTTGGCCTGCAGGTTTCAACACTCGGCGTGCTAGTGCCTGCTGGGGTCCGCTGGGCCTGCTGCTGTGTTGATAGGCGGGCTCTCCCTCCCGTCAACCCCGACCTGCCTGAGTTTCCGCCGTCCAGCCCGTCCCAAACCTCGAAATGCTCAAATCATGACCTTCGCCGCCGTCGCCGCCGCCATATTCGCGTCCTCTTCCCCTTCCCCCTTCACCCTTCCCCTCTTACACCCCCAGCACGCCGTTGCCCCTTTTCGCCCGCCGTCAATGAGGAGCGCCTTGCAGCATCTCCTTTGTACTGCAGCAGCATCCTCCTGCCACCGTGCATCCCATGACCATGATCGCCACTGGTCGGGTGGGTCCCTGGCCTGACCTGCTCCGAGTTGCCAATTGACCTGACCCGTGCTGGCTTGCCCTGTGCTGCTGTCCCGTCCCGAGGCAGCCCAGGCACGGCGCGAGGGTGGTGAGTGAGTAAAGTGAGGGCGAAGTGATCGTCTCGGCTCAATTCAGGGGTGCAGGCGTTGCGCAGCAGTAGCGCGGGCCCGTCCCTGTTTGCCCTTGCAGCTCACCTCCACCAGTGGTCCCCCCATGTGTGTGGTCAAGGTGGTCTAGTCGGGGCCCTTCTGCCCAATCACCGCCGTCCGTCGGCACCGCGTCCCAGGTTTTGACCGTTTTGCATCAGCTTCGGCCTAGCGCGGGCGGGGCGGCAACGTGGTGCCCCGGTAACATTCGTTGGACACCGTCAGGTCCGTCTGGGCTCTGGGCTCGTCCGTCCGTCTTGCGAAACTTGGGATCGACGCGTCACAAGATTTGGACAGTCACTATCTGCCTGTCTATCACTTATCAGCTCAGAAATCAGAACCCATCCAGGCCGTCACCATGTTTACTATCCGTACTACACTACACCATGTACCACGCACCGCACTTTACGATCACATGGATCAGCACCACCCGAGCAAGCAGTGCACACACTGCTACGTCTACTCAGCGTCCGAGTCACGCATTCTCCGGGGCTGCCAGATCACTGCCAGATCAGATCCATCATCTCCGACCCTGCATCCATCCTACTGTGTACCAAGAACACGACCCAGGCCAGACTGACTCCCAGACTGCATGATGGTACTGCGGTCTGCACGTAGCAGATGCTGATGCTATGTATGCCCTGTCAATATTTCTCCTCGACAGCCCCCGAGGTTGAGCCTTGAGGCCTGCGTGCTTTGGCTGCCCGGAAACGTTGGTGCCATCATCTGTGACATTTCCAACCTCAAAATACTCGTCAGCCTCGCTCAACTGCCGTCGGCCGGCCTCCACACCTAACCAACCAAGCCCATCGCAGCCAACCTGCGGCGTGCGCCACTGAGAGATTTGGCAGCCTCTGCAGGTTCGGACATTTTGATTCATGCGCCAGCCAGGCATCCCCATGCTTCCCCAGCTGCACCTGCCCGCGGTCCCGTGATACGCGTACCCAAAGAAAGTGGCCCAGGCCACGAGATTTAGACGCGATACAACAAGTCGGTTCTGGCGGTGGAGGTCTGTCCCCACGATTTGCTAGTAGCTATCTGCAGAGAAGATAAAGACGACCCCATCATACCTTATTCTGCTCCCATATGATCTGTTAGGGTTTGCCTCAGCCCTGCTGGATCTTGCCAAACCCGCGGATTTGGAAATGCAAAACGCCCAGGCGGGCACACCAAGGCTTGTTCCGAGGCTCCCATGAGCTTCAAGCGGCCTGGCGTACAACGAAGCCGTCCCTTCGGGAGACCCAGTGGAGCATTCATGCAACACTCGCCATCTTGGTCCAACAGGACGTCCCGGGCGGGCTGTGTCCCCGTCACCAGCGTGCCAGCTTACTCGCAACCCATTATACAGCACCTGCAGTTGCAGTTGCCATGGAGCTTCAGTGTTGCTTTGTGCTGGGGCATCGTATGTTGGTGGGCTACACTTCCGTCTATCATTACGTGATACTCAAGGACGAATCCCTGAGGAACCGGTCGCCTGAGGCTTCCATCACCTACTGGGTTGCGTATGGCGCAATAGGCCCTGATTGTCAAGATCTGAGCACCCTCTCATCATGACAAGGGCTCTTTTAGGACCCTGTCCGCGGGGGAGTCGTGCCCAGGATTCCCCAGGTATCGAGGAACAGAGTTATTGTAAGTCGTTCGTCCAGAGAACGCTACTAAGCGAGCATCCTCAAGTCATGCCTCAGAAAGCAGTAGGACATTCATCTCAAGCTGCTGCTTTCTGCTGAACATTGTTTGGTCATGACGGCAAGCACCCAAGCCCGGAGGCTCTGAGCCCGGCTGGGCCCTGGAGGAGCAGCACGGGACGGATGCCAGCATGGTGCAGGGAGCCATCTCGAGTTGCCGACCCTGAAGCTTTCCTCCCTAGCCTGGCCCGGACCACGCCGCCAGCGACCCAACCTCGTGTTCTGCGCCCGGCTGGAGGCTTTCGGCTCCGCCTGATGTGCGAGGAAAAGTACTTCGGGCCTTAGCCGGCGATCTTCATAGACCGCACTCACACATAGAACATCCATCCGCTGAAGCCCAAGTAGTATATTTTGGCCCATCCAGACAGATACAACTCACAATCCAAACCGCCATATCAGGGCCCGCATCCTGAGCGGAGCCCGCCTGCCTGCATGAAGAAGGCCGTCCCAAGACCCACCGCCTCCCCCGCCTTGGTCATTATCACATCACGAATCACACACGGCACGATGCTAATATGCCTGGTCAAGCGGTCCAGAGCAAGAGAGGCTCTGCCACCAGCAAGAAACAAACCCACCAGCCCACCCACCTGCCCACAACTGCACACCCCCTTCCCCCAAAAGAACTATGCCCCAACCAGGCGTGGTGCCTGCTAGCGAATCAGCTCGTCACTTATTCTCCGGCCGTGCACCAGCGCTAATGCCGCGGGCGGTCACATAGCCCTCCCCCCCCCCAAAGTCCGCGGCACGTGTGTGGGCACCGATCTCCATCCGCATCGGGGACGAACGCCTTCGAGGCACAGCCTGCACGGGGTGGCGCTGCTTGTTGTTTCTGTGAAACAGGCTTGGGGAGGGCAAGATAGGGAATGAGATGGGATGGGGGGGATGCCGGAGTGGGTGTTCCCATGCGAGCAAGAGAAGATGAGCGTTGGAGGCTGGGTCTCTGTCTCGTCGTGTATGAAGGTCGGTAGATAGCAGCCGGCGGATACTTCCCGTATCGGACGGCCGTGCAGAAAGACACCATCGTGGACGGCCGTTCGGCTAGACAGCGTCACATGCCGGGCGCGGTTCTTCTCCTCTGCGACTCTGCGAAAGCATGTTCGGCACAGATTTCAGCCAAGACGAGCATGTTATCAGGCCGGTATATTGGACCGTGTGGGCTGCCTATGTGGTTGCCCTCGCTGCCACCTCGCCCCCCCCCCCCATCGTTCGATCCGACTAAGTAGACGACGCAGGCTAGATGCTCACTTTTTCTTCAGCAACAGAGTGAGAAGACGCCCGCGCGTACATACTTGCTTGTTAGTGTGCAACGCAGGACAAGCCCGGCGTTGCATTTCAGCAAGCCTCGCGCCACAGGCGGCACTTATTTGGGACGGCCGTGTCGGCTTGGGGGTGCCGATCCCTCGGGAGCTCGAGGTCTGTCTTTTCGTCCACGACCTTTTTGGGGATACTCTTTGGGGGCAGCCCCTAGCTGTTCTGGGTGTGCGCCGCTTTGTGCTCCCTTCATTTCGAGAAGACTCGCGAGCCGACGAGAATCTCCGTCCGATGTCGTTTTACCCGATCGCCTGGCTGGCTGCGGGCTACAACAGGGACAGCTGTCAGTGGCTGGCTGGTGGCACATCGCGCAGAAGCTGCTCGTAGATCATATGCACATTGGAATATCAGACCATCTGGCAATTGCGGACATGGGCCGTATTTGGCTCCTAGGCCCGGCGCTGTGGCGTTTCTATGAATATCGGGCACACGAACATGCTAGTCTGCATTCTGGGTTGTGACCCTAATAAGAAGTCGAAGCTAGGCTGAGATGCCTGCCTGGCAGACAACATCTGGGCCAAAGGTCCACCGAAGTAGCGTCGGTGAAGACTCATCGTCTCGGCAGACCTGCTGCTGAGATGCATTGAACAAAGCGGGTGGCTGGCTTGATGATAGATCCTACACTTACACTGCACGTCACCACGTGGGTTGGTGGTCTGATGGAAGCAGGGATCACCTTTCAGCGCGTCTTACGGCGAGTGCCCTCCGTTTCCCTCAAGGGGACTAGATGTCGAACTCACCAGGTTTTATCTCATCCCAATGACTTGCACCACGCACACAAGTTGGGCACCGTCTTCGATGACCGCTTGAGTCCACTACCTCTCCTCAAGTCCACCGGGTTCCTTATCCTCTCAAGTGCCTGGGCAGAGGCTCGTCGAAGATAAGGCCAACGACGGGGAACATTCCGACATTTTTCCACTTGCTGGGACCCATGGCTCGCTACTGCTCGATTCCAGATGAAGGACTTATTCTCCGAATCGATGTCAGGCCATCAAGAGCGAACTTCGGTGTCAAGCATTGCGCCGGTCCCGTTGGCGACACGCCCAGGCCTCGTGCCCTGCCCTGATAGGATTGCTTCACAATTACACAAGTGGCAACGACTAGAAATTTCCAAGAAGGGCGAGGGAGCCGCAAGAAGAGGCCTCAGAGTTCGACTATCCAGGAACAGGACTCAAAGCTCCGCAAGTCACTTACGCGGGAAAATAATCTTGATTTGTTTTCCCTACCTTGACCTGCCTCTTCTCATGTTTCGCTCTATGCCTCTATTTCTTTTCGGCTTCTTGATTGTGTCACAATATAACACTATGTGCCTATGGTAAATAGCGGCGTTGCTTTGCACGAATAGTGCAGCTGTATTATTCGTGACATTTTGTGAATCTTGTACCACCCTGCGCGATCATGAATTGTTGCGCACCACGGAGAGAATATTTGATTGAGAGTTAACCGAAGGGACATTGTTTCAGCTTCAACCAAACTTTTGCTGTGTATTAGGAGGTTCTTTATCTCTATGAATGGAATACGAGTCACTGTGTGCCAGGAATCCCAGCAGTCACCAAGACACTATATCTATAGTCTAGTGGGCTGAGGGATTTATCACTCAAAATCACGGCATCATTTCCCGGAAGTCAGGGCCGAGAAGCTCAGTGTTTAAATTAACGGGAGACTGCATTGGTTTTCCCTCATGTAAAGATAGAAGGATTGACTAGAGGTGGGTAGCGAAGACAAAGTTAGAGCAGCGAAGGGGTTGGACCTCATCGGCTCGGCGACGCCCACAAAGGGGGTTAAACAACGCAACTCTGGACTAAACAAATCCCACCATCCAAAGCCCTCTCACATGGTATTCTGCGCTAACAAACTTTTTTGAGTTGGGGCCAAAAGGGCCTGGCCAAGGATTCGAGTGCTGCTGACAGCTGAGCACCCCAGTGATGTGGTAGTTGGCGTGTCGTCGCCTTGAGCCGCTGGAGAATGTGTGTCGACTTAGGCAGCAACCGGGGCGGAGGCGAGGATACCTGGGATGATGGAGGAGGTGGGGCCCAGGAGGAACTGGATGAAGTTGACAAGAGAGAGGAGGCCAGACAGGCTGCTGGTGACACCAGCGACGTTGCCAGGCAGGGGGATGAATCCACCCTCTATAACAAAATGGTTAGCGTCGGTGCTCTTTCTGTCTTTATACATGTCTGATTATCCATGAGGAGGACGACTACTTACGACCTAGAGCCTGGATACGCTCAACGATGGGGGCCGCCAGGGTCCGGACCTGGCTGGCAACGGCCAGAGCCTGCTTGATCTGGTCAAGGCTGGTGCCCGCGGGCAGGTTGTTGAGGATGGAGGTGACGGTGGTGATCTGGCCCTGGATGGATGAGAGCTGGGCGACGATGTCGGCGGGGGAAGACACGCTGCCAGTGGAGGGCAGGGGAAGACCGGTGAGGGGCAGGTCCGTGGTTGGGAGAGACGGCAGGGCTGGGAAGCCGGCAGCCGAGGGCAGACCGAGCTCTAAAGGGTGGCCTTGTTAGCACGGTGGTTCAGGGATTGTCTGGTCGGATGGGAGGAGACTGACGAGTAAGGGCGAGGATGGCTGTGACTCGCTTGAGAACCGTCTGCAGAGAGGTGACGACGTCGGCGGGCTTTGTTGGGATGGGGACAGGTGGCAGACCAGCGAGTTGACGAGCCTCAACGTGGTGCTCGGCAATGTCGTCGCTCGTGTACAGCGCTGTCTCCTCGAAGTTGACCTCGTTGATGGGAGTGGCCAGGGTGACGCTCAGGATGGAGCCAATGGCAAAGATAGTGGTGAAGGCCTTCATTTTGACTAGGTATCCTGAAAGAAACAAGTCTGAATATTTAGAAATAGCTAGCTAGGTGCTGGAGAACTGTCCGGAGTAGATGAGCGATGATGGTTGGAAGGAGTATGATATTGCTGAAGGTGGTCTGCGAGGCTCTTTATATATTCCTGACCGTGGTCCTCGCTCTCGCATCGAGTGTCTCTTGTCGTTCTTCCCCTTGGTATATTCGCCTCTACACAGTACTGTGTAGGATCTGGAGGTGCCTCCATCGTCGAGCTCCCGCCGATCAATCCCAAGCACGACATTCCTAAACCGTAAAGACTCACATGTATCTTTGCACAAGGTTATTAGCAAGCACACTGATAATGTGCAGTCGAGGAACTTGCTCGGTTCTGCAGACTGTGTTGTAGACCCACAGTCTCAGCTCCTGAATGCTCTTGAACATGTGGTTCGCTACAAGCTTCCCAAGATGTCTAGGAGCTCTTGTTGACGTGATCTCCTCACTCGACTATCCTATGTCTAAAAAGGTGAAACATACCCCAAATCTGATAGTCCCTGACAACACAATTGCTCTCAAGGGACTGGGAATGTTACCCCGCAGGGTCTTTTCGTAACTATCCATTTTCTGTATGAGCATAGAGTCCGCCGATTGTGGAGGTTGTAGGTGAGCTGCGTGCTCTTTCATATCATTGAAACCATTTGGAGGATGGGGGACAGTCGCCTGTGAAATCACCGCAGATTACTATTCTGAATGGATGGATGGTGCTCGACGACTGGCATCATTCCCCCCCAGCCTTGCCTATGACGTGCTGCAGGCATGCAGGCATAGCGGCATACTGGTATTGGGGTTTGCTGATTTAGAGACCACATGCAAGCTGATCATTGGGGGATCAACATACCAGCCATGTGTTGCAGAAAGAATACGACATGAGAGAAGTCTCGAGGGTCTCCGCGGGCGCTGCCGTCCAAATCAAAGCTTCAAGGGGTAGCTTGTCTAAGACCTAGGATAACTCTAATGCGAGAGTGGCGAATCAGGTATTGTGTTTCAATCATGTTCGTAGGATTCTTAAAAATGTATTCTTGGCAGGGAACGATCCCCGGAGACCATCGCCGTTGGATCGTCCCGACCCTGTCTCACCCACATTGCAATAACTCAATCGTTACATAATAGCTCGCCATCATTTAGGACCCAGGACGGGAAACAGCTGAGAAACATCCCAGCCAGCCTCTTTTGAAACTCGAAGTACAGTGCAGGACGTTTACCTCCGCTGAGGACTTGTGCCATGTGCGCTTTCTTAGCCGAGGGAGACACCATCACGATGTCCTCATCAGACCTTTCCGTGTGATCAGGACTAAGCTAGCGTGCAATCAACTCCGTACACTATCGGCGACCGCCGCCACAAGGGAATTGAACAGGTCCAAGTGTCCTCCATTGACTATGGGTGATGTAGAGAGCAAGTCTACTGTAAGTCTTGTAAGTGCAGTGAGTTCGATGGACACAGTGGTCCGATTATGTAAGCTCACAACTGGCTCCACCTTTATTTACTTTTGCTGGGCAGTCGTCCAATCGCTTCCTCCCACTTAGACGATAACGCCTGCTTATCTGAATTGACGCGCCGAGGACGCGTCTCACGTCTCCTGCAACCCTCCCGCAACGTCTAATCCTCGATGTGGTGTACATGAGATGTTCAAAACAAAGGCATTGTTCATGACACCAGCAAGCGCCTAATACCATGAACGGGAAAGGACGGGCACTAGACGATGACGTCGTCGACTTGACCGCCATTGACGATGATGACCCAATCCCAGACTTCGGACCCGGGCCATTGGCCGGGCGTCCCGATTCAAAGGCCGCCACAACCGACGATTTTCTTTTCCTGTCGGATGACTTCGACTCGACAGGAAGTCTAGGGGCCGACGATTTTGACCCCTTCGAAGCTCGGCCCGCCAAGAGACACCGCGTCTCTGGCGACTCCAATCTAATTCCTGGAGGTGTCCGTGGGGAAGTTATCAAAGGACCCGCGACATTTGCGGCAGAGAGGACTCGAGAGGGACCCGGTGTGCTTCAGCCTGCTGGCCCAAGAAAGAGGCACGCCCCATCCGATCCAATCGAGTTGACGAGCTCGCCGCGCCTGCCAGGGTCTTCGAACAGCCGCGACGCGGTCTTGAGTGACCCTTTCGCAAGCTCTCCTCGACACGCAGACAAGGAGAACATTATCAACCTCATAGATGACGACGATCCGTTCGCGACCTCTCCTCCAAAAGGAACAGGCAAGCCGATGATGCCACCCAAAGGTGCCCGGAAGAGAGAGGCCAGCCCAGGACTGCCAGAGAATAGCCCGCGGCAGGCTCAAAAGCAAAGCCGAGGGGCCAGGAACTCGGTAGCATGGGACCACATTTCGAGCTCTGCTCCTGAGGCCAGTGTCCGGGAAGACCAGTGGGGTTATGACTTCCAGTCTTCGCGCAACGGCCTCGCGAGAAGTCGCTCTGGAGGAATTGACTTGGGGGACTTGGCTGATTTCCCCTTCTCGTCTGATAACGATGACGACGAAGAGTTCCCTGACATCGGCGGCATCAAGAGGTCGAATCCGGGCTCCAACGTCAAGTCGAAGGCTGCAGCGGCGCCGAGAACCTCAGCGTCGAAGCCATCTACATCCAAAACAAAACCTACCGCCGAGGCTAAGGCGGCTGCGAGAGAAGCCGAGAAGCTGAGGAAACAGCGAGAGAAGGAAGAAAGCAAGGAGCAGAGGAGGCAGGAAAAGGAGAAGGCAGCCGCGTTAGCTGAAGTGAACAAGGTCAGGACCGACAAGAAAGTCAGCACGCCAGAAATGATCGTCGACCTCCCGTCGTCCATGAATCCCAGCGTCAGGCTCCAGGTCGAGGCACTACTGGAGGATCTGAACGTCCGACACTACCCGAGCAACACCCCGGTTAAGAACGTGGTAAAATGGCGGAGGAAGGTCAGGGCCAGGTTCAACGAGGACGAGGGCTACTGGGAGCCGATCCCGGTCGAGCGCATCGAACCCGAGAAGCACGCGATGGTCCTCATGCCGGCGGCCGAGTTCGTGGAGCTCGCCCTCGGTGCTAACGGCGCCGACCTCGAGGCCCATGTCCTCCGGATGCAGAGGCACTACGAGGGCGACCAGCTCGTCTACATGATCGAGGGCCTGACGCCCTGGATGCGCAAGAACCGCAACGTGCGCAACCGCCAGTTCCAGTCTGCTGTCCGTAACGCCGGCGCCGACGCGGATGCGGATGCGGATGCAGCAACAGCAGCAGCCACTGCTCCGCCCCCGAGCAGCCAGGCGCCCCCGGGCCGCCGGAGGAAGGAGCCCAAGCCGCCGCCAGCGTATATCGACGAGGACCAGGTCGAGGACGCGCTGCTCCAGCTGCAGGTCGCGCACGGCGTCATCATCCACCACACGGCGGCGCCGATCGAGACGGCACAGTGTAAGCACCATTCTTTCTCATTTTACGATTGCCCCGTCTTTCACGTTTTGTAATATTTCGGAAAACAAATCACTTTCGGGACCCGCAGCAGGTAAATTAACACTTATTCACCAGGGGTCGCAACCTTCACGCAGCACATCAGCACGATCCCGTACAAGCGGCAGCGCGACGCGGCCAACGAGTCGGCCGCGTTCTGCATGGACACGGGCCAGGTGCGGACGGGCGACGGCGCCGCCGACACGTACGTGCGCATGCTGCAGGAGGTCGTCCGGGTCACGGCGCCCATCGCGTATGGCATCGCGGGCCAGTACCCGACCGTCGGCCGGCTGGTCCGCGGCCTGGAGGACGAGGGCCCGCTGGCGCTGGAGGCGATCCGCAAGAGCGCCAACAGGGACGGGGCGTTCACGGACCGCACGATCGGGCAGGCCATCAGCCGGAGGATACACAAGGTCTTCACGGGGAGGGACGAGGCCAGCACGGAGATCTGAGAATGTGCATTGCTTGCGTGCTTGCTCCAAGCCACAGGCTGCGTCGAACTCTATCGTCATTTGTTCCACATCATCGCATTCAGAGGGCAACTTATATTTTGTTCTCACCGGGTTGGTGGTGTTGTTTCTATTATTCCCCTGGGCCACGAAAAGGCTTCAAGGCTGTATCTATCTAAGAAATCCTCCATGGAGGCATGTACACCGCAAGAATATGTAGACATTACATCCAAAATGGACCAGTCAAACCAATCCCCCCCCCCCCCCCCCGCCCTCCCCGACTCATCCACCACTCACTGCCTGTTTCCCAGTGTCCCCAGCAAATCAGGTATTCCTAAGCGGCAGCTTCCTCGCCACCCCGGGCAGCCCGATCCCCCTCATGCTCTCGACCCCGACCCGGACGGACCTCGTCGCCGCCGGGCCCCCGACGCTCGCGACGGTCACCGGCTTCGGCTCCGCAGCCGGCTCCCTCGTCACCGCGACGCCGGGCTGCTGGTACGTTGCGACCCCAGCGTCTGCGTCGGCATCGGCATCCCGCGAGGTGTTGCTGTTGGACCGCGACGGTGGCTCCGACGACGAGGACCCCTGCAGCGGCCACTTCACCTCGGACGTGCGCTTCGGCTGTGGCCGCGGCTGGCCTGTGGGAAACTCCGGCCTGTCAGTTGGTAATGTTGCCGTGGCCGTGGTGGAGGTGGGTGGATTATTATTATTGTTGTTGTTGTTGTAGGGGTTGTTGCTGTTGTTGCCCCGCTCGAGCGTCCCGAAGGGAGACACGGTGGTGGTCTGGAGCCACGCCTGGAGGTTGTAGTCGGGCTGGATCGACGACCGGGGCCGCGGGGGGCTGCCTCCTCCTCCCGCCCTTCCCTGCGCGCCGGAGAACGGTGCAGCTGCCGGCGGCGACGGGTTCACCTTGGGGAAGACCTCGTACTTGGGCGTCCGCGGCGTCGTGGCCGTGCCCCCCTCGCCCGGGCTGCTGTCCTTCCTCCGCGCCGGCGGCGGCTCCGACAGCTTCGGCGCCTTGCGCTCGCGGTAGTTGGTGCTGCGGGCGTACCCGATCTGGACATTGTTCGGCGGCGCCCCACCACCACCACCCGCGTCGTGGCCGGCCCCCGCGCCCACCCCGGTCTCCTTCTCCAGGCCGTACCCCTTGGTGACCATGTCGTTCCCGCGGCTCCCGCCGAACGAGCGCGCCCTCTCGGAGCCGATCTTGGTCGTCGTCCCGCTGGCCGGGGAGGCCAGCAGCATCGCGTCCTTGACGTCGCTGGCGATGTTGCCGTATGCCTCGACCCCGGGCCGCCCGCCGTAGTAGCTGCTCACGCCCGTGTTCATCGGCGCCGCGCGGCGGTCCCGCTGCTTGCGCTTGTGCCGTAGGATCACCCACACGATCAGCACCGTCAGCAGGGACGAGCCGATGAAGGTCCCCACGATGGCGGCTGCCGCCTGGGTGATTGAGACGGCGGCGCCTTGGGCCTGTTGGACTTGGTCCTGCGCCTGGTTCTGTTTGAAATGGTCAGTGATGAGTCGTGGGATGTGTTCAGGTGAGCGAACACGGTGAGGACGGTACTGTTTATGAGCACCGCGGACAAGCTCTTGCTCCGGCGAAGACAGTGAGACTGAGACTTACATTGGCGAGCGTGATCTGCGCCTGGGCGTCCCCAACCTTGCTCGCGAGCTCGCCCGAGGCCCGCGCGAGCGCCGCCGAGGCGCTGTCCGTGCAGCTCGCAAACGCCGAGTTCCCGCTCGACTGGGCCGAGCTCACGGCCCGATTCAGCGAATCGACGGATTGCGTGGCCTGCTGGAGGCTCTGTGACAACTGTTGGCTCTGCTGAGAGAGCTGTTGGGACGACTGCGACAGCTGCTGGCTCTGCTGCGAGAGCTGTTGCGACGACTGCGAGAGCTGCTGGCTGGCCTGTGAGACCCGCCGGGACGCGTCGCTGAGGGACTGGAGGGCCTGCTGGGCGGATTGCTGTGCGGACTGGAGTCGGCGGTTGAGATCGTCTATCTGGCCCTGGTTGTTGTCCTGGCGTTGAAGGATCAGGGGGGTTAACGAAGGCGCCGTGGTAATCTGGGCGGCTTCCTCAGCAGTGGGTGACCTCGCCTGAGGTTGTTGTAATCCACCGAAGTCCTCCTCATGTTGCGATGTTATGCGTTTCTCGGATGTGTGTTCCTGGCGTCGTGACTGTCGGGTTCCCTCATTAATTCCTCCCAACGATGTTCCATCCCTAACTGCCACCAACGGAGCGGTCTTTGCCAGCGAGACGTCCTCCCTTCCGAGCCTCAAGTCGCTCCGCTCGGGTTTCCTCGTGCCGTCGTTCGCCCAGGCACAACTTGATGAGAGCAAGAGTAGCAGAGCCAGCTGTGTTATTCGTCTTCCGGCCATCGCGGAGTTTGTGATGCCCAGCATCAAACGAGGCGGCTCCCAGAGCTATCGCGTAGAGGTCATTGTCCGGAGACTGGTTATTCGTACTCGGGCATGGCAGAGGCGGGTACGCCTTGGGGGCAAGTAAGGTTACCAGCAACGGCAATACTCTGCGAGATCCTCGACCGGACGAGGCGGCGGAGTGAACCTTGACGGCAAATCCCTACAGCAAGGTCTACGCGGGGTACGTGTGTGTGACAGTGATGGGAACGTCCGTGTGCGGGAGGGAGGCCAGGAATAAGGTAGCTTCCTCCCTCCTCCCCCGTCCCCCCTCGTCAGCTGAGGTGCCAGTGTTGGCAGGATGACGGGCCAACTCTGAACCTAAGCGAGCTGTCAAACGTGGAATTGGGGGGTTCCGGGTGATCGTCGGACTACCAGACAAAGCGAGAGCCTCCTACTAGTCCTTAATAAGGGTTATAATAGCATGGCAAGGTCTGATGCGGAGGGGACGTCGACACCGAGCGCGGTTGGCCCTCGCGGCTCACCGTAATCTGGCATGTTGGCATGAAATGGGCAGGGTCAAGGGTGAGAATGGAAGACATCCGCGTTCCGAGCACATGGCGCCGAACATGGAGGCGAGTCGTAGGAAGCGGGGACGAGAGCGCGCCCCCTGGGTTCGTCCCGACGCTGGATGACAGGAATAAACACACAAGAACATTACTAAGGACAGATGAACCCCCACCAGGCCGTGACACTCGAAGCCACTTGGCAACCGGACGATTCCTGTTGTGATCCCAAAACAAGCGAGGCGGGGTGTGGTAACCAGGGAGGTGAGGGTGCTGTAAGTTTCTCAAAACGGTGAAGGGGGGAGGGTGGGGGACAGATGGTGCAGGAAGACGACATGGGAGGCGTTGAGCCGCATGCCCCCCGACAATGCCCTGACTTCAAGGCTCGACAGGGGAGCGAACCAGAGAACCAGAGAACCAAGCTGGTCGATGCCCTCAGTCCAGTCCAGTCCAGTCCAATCCATCGCCATCAGGAGCGGATGTGATCCAATGGCATAGTTGCTGGGCCGTGTCGCCGGATGTTGATTTGCGGGCCGGCGAGTTAGACCATTGATCTCGACCGTCGTCATCGCAAGCTTGTGTCGTCGGGCTGCTGGGGACTACCTGTCGTCTGTCGATACCACAGTAGGCAGAATCGAAGTCTGCCAGAGGGCCGCCCCGTTCCCGTGACTCAGCGTTTCAGGTGCTTCATGCCAGCCAGAATGCGGGCCTCTGCCCGTTGCATCTAGATCGTGACGGCAGGACGGGAGCAGATAGGCCTTGCCTACGGAGTGCTTATCTGGGATCTTCTCCCCTTCGAGAGGAGTCCAGCCCCGATTCTTGCTTGGCCTGCCGCACCGGAAACGTCTCAAGTCCTTGCAGGCACGGACCAGCATCTCGCCCACGACGTCAAGTGCTTTAGATCGGATGCTCGGAAGGGAGGACAGCTACCCTGGTCGAGCCGTCGCCAAGCTTTTGGCTGAACCGGGGTGCTGGTGCCGCACCGCAGAGGGTAGTCTTGCTCTCCTGTCCCTTACTGGATGAACGGGCGTGGCGCTCGTCTTGTGAGCCTCAAACACCATAGCGAACCCATTATGGACGTGGGCCATCGGGTGGGAAGAGGTGTCATCCCGCTTGGCAGCCTCGAGCTGCTGCTGGCAGGAAAACCAGGTACGAATCAAGCAACACATGGCTCGGAATACTACTCAAAGTCGGAAACGTTGTTTGAGAAAATCGCCATACCACTACCACTATTATATAAACCAAGATATAAGTCAGAGCTGAGTGAGACTCGAAAGCCAAAGTGATGGGCACGTTGCAGGAGGGTGGTTTCGGAGAAGCACAGGGAACCACGAGGGATCACACTCTAGGCAGATCACCCACGTCCGTCCCTCCTGTCGATGATACAGAACTAGTGTCAAGTCTGCCCCGTGGACGAGGGAGAGCTAAGTTCAGCTAAGGATCTAAATGTCTGCCTCCATTGACTCGTAATAATGATAAATACATCCTTGATCAAGAACGCAATTTATGGAATGCCCGCCTGACATCGCATAAACGCCCGTTGCGGTTGCGTCACGCGAAGCCCAGGCGAATGCCATCCCCGAACCTCCTTTGCCCCCCGTGAACGCCTTTCATTATGCATGCAGCCGCCAATTCGGCTACGAGTCACTTCTTGTCTTGCCGACCCGCATGGTCGCCGTAACATCAAAAGACCTGTCAAGGCCGCGTCCTGGGCATCTCGTCTGCTCATAATACTTGAGTTCTTTACTTCCGCCGGACCAGAAGGCCCGACGTGGGCCGCGTGCATGGGGCCATCTTAGGCCAGCCGATGTCTCCTACACAGGCAGCTTGAACTTCTTGCCCTTCAGTACCTTGTTGTAGTAGACCCAGAAGAAGTCGCTGTACATGACAGTCTGGATGAGGCCGGCGACAACTGCGATCCAGTCCACCTTGTGGCCCTCCTCGGCAAAGTACCGGTATATCCAGTTGGGGATGTACAGTGCGCGGTAGAGGCCCAGTGCGAACAGGTAGTGGGTAGTGATGGTCTCGGCCTCCCCAGTGCGCTGCAGCATAAAGAGCTGTGGCATGATGGCCACGGACTCGAGCCAGATGGAGAAGGCCCACAGGATCTCCGACGGTGTGTACTTGTACGGCAGCAAGATGGCGAGGACCGCCGCACCTCCCAGCAGGTATTGGACTCGGAAGGTGTCGGAGTTCGGGTCGTTGGTGGGCTTATATGCTGTCGTCATGAGGTAGATGATGTAGCCCTGCGCACCGATGAAGGCGATCTTGAAGAGGAGGTTGTAGAGACTGTTGGTCTGGAACAGGTCTGTCCGGAGACTGGTCAGCTGGTGCAAGGGCAGCAGGCGTCGGCGCTGGGTTTCACCACGACGTACCAAGATATCTTGTGACGTAGACCAGGAGATAGAGGGCTTGTGACTTGAAGGAGATGCCCGAGCAGCTCTGGGATGGTCGTTAGTGCTTGCGATCGAGGTTGGTCGTCCGGGAGTCACTGACGCTCAGATCGATCATCTTGTGAAGCAGAATGAAGATGGATCCCAGATGGGAGAAGTCCGCTGAGAGGCGCAAGTCAGTACCTCATTGCCAGGTGAAGCCATCGCATGGAGCCAAGATACGCACCTGCGACGCGGAATACGTTCAACATCTTGAATTATATGGCCTTGGCTGCCTCGCCTCGTGGTGTGGATTAAGGAAGTGAGTGTTGGTAGACCATGGGAAGCCAGAGCGGAGCTCGATCGTAGATTGAGCGTGACGGGAGCTGATGGTGTCCGAGATGCGAGATGCCAATTGAACTGGACCTTTGATCAGTTGGGGCCAACAACAAAATGACGAACCGGCCAGCTGTGGGTTGAGGGAGCTTCTGCTAAAGGACACGACGCGATTTGCTTCTGATTGGATCCCTGCTGGAGGACCGCTAATTTGGAAACAGAAACAGGAGCAGCTTCTTCCTTCCTGCAGCCTGCAGGAGCGCACGGATCACTATTCAGGAACCGAAGCGGGCATGTCAGTCCAGCGCACTGCCGGGCCGCAGCTGATGGTCAACTGCTAACAGTATACATTCCTTGTGTGCTTTGACTGTACTTGACAATAAGTACCATCCTACGCCCCGACTCACGCGCAACGGCTTCAGCGGCTCATCGCGCCGTGGCGTACAAGATTACCAATCCTTGCTCCAGGTGATGCCGTCTTGGACGTCAGTCGAAGCTTCGACGGCTACAAGGCGAAGGCACCCCAAGGCCGACCTTCGTTACCATTTACCATGAGATTAATTCAAGAGATTTCCAACCTCTATTCATCCGAAGCCTCGTCTGCATACCATCGTGTGAATGCTGACTTACCCAAACTGACTGCACCTCTGATGTCGTAATTGCCTCCTCGTCGTCACCCCTCCAAAGCATCAGTAATCAGCATTGCGGCAAGGCTTTCACTTTAACAAGAAAGGCTCACCACAGTATCGAGAACCCCTTTCAAGATCTAACCTGCTCGTGACCGCCCTTCATCGGCAACACGTCCCTGATCGAACACCATGGCAGAGGCAGACACTGAGCCTCTCCAGCAAGAGGCGCCATCACTCACAATCACAGTCACCAAGGGTGGCAAACAGCTAGACACATTCAATCTCGCAGCAGACGCCATCCTGAATGACCTCCTGATCGCCTGCGAGGACCACCTGGCAGATTCGCCCGACGAGTACGACTGGGACAAGGCCAAGTTCATCGCAAAGGGCAAGATGCTCAAGGCATGGGAGAACGGCGAGCAGACCATAGCTCACCTGGACGGCACCAAGGTGTTCCTGCAGGTCCCCACCCTCCAGGCCATAAAGGACCTCCAGGCCTCCTCCGACGCGGCCCGGGCCCGCGAGGCCCGGCGCCACGCCCAAAACACCTCAGCCGCCCGCCCCGTCGCGGCGCGGCGGACCCGCCCGGACCCGGCGCGCGCGCAGGCCGACGCCAAGTACACCTTCCTGCGCGTGGAGCCGCTGGGCGGGTACAGCAACCCGGAGCGCAGCCGGGCGTTCCTGGAGCGGCTCAAGGCGGACCCGGGGATCCGCGCGGCGATGCGCAAGCACGAGTTCACCGTGGGGCTCCTGACCGAGATGGACCCGGCGGCCAACACGCAGTCGAGCCACGAGGGCACGACGCGGCTGCTGGGGCTGAACCGCAACCACGGCGAGGTCATCGAGCTGAGGCTGCGGACCGACGCCTACGACGGGTACAGGGACTACAGGACCATCCGCGACACGCTGTGCCACGAGCTGGCGCACAACGTCCACGGCCCGCACGACCGCAAGTTCTGGGACCTTTGTCACCTCATCGAGAGGGAGGTGCAGGCTGCGGATTGGAAGAGTGGTGGTCACTCCGTCGGCGACGCCGAGTATTATGAGTCCCCCGAGGACGACGTCCCGGACCACGGGGGCTGGACGGGCGGGACGTATGTGCTCGGCGGGGGCGGTGGCGGTAGCAGTGGTGGTGGTGGTGGTAGCAGCGGCGGCGGCTTGAGTAGGAGGGACGTCATCGCGAAGGCTGTCGAGGAGCGCATGAGGAGGTCACAATCGAGGGATCCGGACGGGGGCGGCGGCGCTGGCGAGGGAGGCAGCAGCGCGGCACCATGAACCTTCCAAGCAGCGAAATTTCAGCATCAAAAGGAATGGGAACGGATTCTCGCGGCGTACAGCCTCCGCCCCCGAGGAGGCGTGACGGCTGGGAGTGAGGGCAAGCTACTAATTTCAGATGACATCCGCTGCTGCTGGCCTGTTTTGTGGGATATCAGTCGGCAGCACTTTCAAGTCTGTCTAAACCCGGAAAGACGAAAGCACGCCATACGGCCCTCGAAAGTTCCCTCGTCACATCGGTCTGTCACACAACGTGAGGAACAAAGTCATGGTGCTGATGTCAATGGGCAACAACCTTGCATCGGAAGGGTGCCCTCCCATGAGCCCACTCCACGTCGCTGTCGCTCTTTAGCGAAGCAGAGCCCCCAGGAGGAGCACGTTGATACACAAGCGGTGTTCCACGGGATGAGAAAGGAATGCAATTGTCCCACTCGCACTGTTGCGCAGCGACCTGAGGCTCGGAATGATGAACCAACCTGAATATTGGTGATTCCAGCTTTACATAGATCCTTCACAATCATAAGCGGCGTTATTTTGGAAAGGAATGGGAAAGGGTACAAAACCATAGGCGAGGTGATTGTGCATCTAATCATAAGCTCACGAGAATGATACGGACGCGCGAGTATTATACAGAGCCAATTAATTTATTGGCCAATGTTCTATCCATACTTTTGGGGGTATCATGAGAGCTACGCCTATCGCGTACAGTATGCTGAAAAGTGAGACGCGAAACTGCAACATCGCCTCGTGACTTAGCGCCAAGCCTGGCGCCGGCAGTGCAAGCGAGAAGCCAGCTGCGGCGACGGGCTAGTTTAGCCTGGATCCGCCCGTCGCCGTTTGAGGATCCTGCCGAAACCTTACTTAACCCAGGTCAAGGTCCAGCTCGACGTCTGTTGCTCACTCCCCTCGTCAACTGCCCAAAATGCGCCATGTAAACCATCATCCAAATAACGCCACCGCCATGCTGAATACACCAAGTCGTCCTCCATTCGCGGCGGCACCGCGACGTTACGCCGGTTGGGCGGGTATCGAGCAATCACCGCTGAAGCACGGCGAAGGCGCGGCCTGCCTTTGAAGCTCGCGGCCGAATATGCACCGGGATCGGTGCTTCGACGGCGATTGGTGGCGTGCCTCAATCGCGACGGGAACCATTCCGAACCCCTGAGACGACCCTGAGGATGAATCGCGTCGATGATGTATGAACACGCCCCAGCAGTCTCGGCTGCAGAGCTAGTCCGCATACAAAGACTAGCAGGACAATGCAAGTGAGACCAATGTTGTCCCATGCTGGCAAGGGCCTCAACTCGCGGTATAAAGATTCCCAGTTCTCGGGGACTGGGTGCCTCTAGCCCTGCAGAACCCACTCCTTGACTTCAGGGTCCCAATGGTGTCTAACAGCAAAACCAGGTCAGCGTGATTACTACTTGAACGAGATTGGGAATTGGAAGACATACCCTTGCCATTCGGTTGTTACCAAAGCCTTCTTTCCATACTCGCTCATCAGGACCGTGTCGAAGGCGTACGGTATAATGGCGGGAACACCCTCGAACTCGGTCTCCCGCATGGGATACAGCTCCGTGGTCTTGTAACGGTGGTTGTTCTTGCATGCCCACACGCCCGGCGCCTTCTCCGGGTCCCGCTCCGCAAGGCCGGTGATGTCGATGAACATGCCGTTACTCGTGTCGATCCACCGCGCATCGATGACGTTCATGCCGTTGCCGCGCACCCGCTCAACGTGGTTAGGGTTCACGTCCAGCAGGAAGACCTTGCTCATCTCCTCGCCGGTTGACTCGTCAAGATACCGATACTCGTGCATGGTCCGGTTGTAGTGATCGCCAAGGTACTGGAGGGTCGAGGCCGTGACTTGGACGTCGAGGTCGTAGTCCCATGGCATGATCTGCCCGTTCCACCACCACCCCAATAGCGTGCCGTGTGCGAGCCATGTGTCGATGCCCAGGGCGCGGAATACTGATACGTAACTTCGAATCAGGTGCCGCAGCGCAACACGGTGCCCCTGATAATCAACCTCGCCCTGGAAATACCGGCCGTCGTAGTGACCCAACGCCTCTGAGCCGCCGGCCTCGTAGAAATACTTTTCGCCTCCAGCAGGTTCACTGTCGCCCCATCTCTTGTCGAGTGGTTCGGGCAGACCCAGCACTGCCGTGGCCAACGAGCAGGTAAGGAACAGCGCCTGTAACAACTTCATAGCGGCGGACGAGGAAGATGTGTTCGGATAAGACAAAGTAGTAAGACCAAGCTACCGACTGTCAGGTGGTAGGCGAAAATGTAGCGCCTGAGGCCGTGTAATCGCGGGTTCAATGCTGATGAATATGCAGGACGACAAAAACAAAGATGGTTGCCGGAGAAGTTGGAATGTGCTGATCTGTGTCCAGAGATTAGGTCGGCTATCAGATCTTGGCTGTCGACAGAATACGAGAGCGCGGATAGTGTCGTAAAGTAAGGCGGGTCCGCAACTCGGTGGTCAAACACAGAACGTGCGGAATGGACTCCTGGATAGGATAAGAGGATTCCTCGACGAGGTGGGTCAGCAGGAAAGTTGCCGTGCCGGAGTTTCAATGGATATTGAAAGGCTCGAGGTGGTTCAGCTGGCTGGGCTCGTGGAAAGTCTCGTGGATGTTCAGGTGGGTATGTCACCGGTGCTCTTTATGCGAGGCTGTCGGCGGGTTGTTGACGGCTGTGACGGCAGGTTCTGAAGCTTGGTTGAGAGTACACAGGCGAGTCGGATATCTATATGTACAGATAGCCGAAATGCGGTGAGGAGTGGATCGATAACCAGAGCCTCTTAGTCCTGCGCAAGACACCGCACGTTGATCCACAAGGTCAGGTCGGGTCGGGTTGGATCAGCCCAAGGAGAGGCTGTAGTGGAGACTGGGGACGGTAGGAAGCAGGCAGGAATGCTGTGGATTGGCGATAAGGACAGGCCGGAATTATTCAGTCGACGAACTTGGCAGAGCAGAGCGGAGGAGCAAAATGAATGTGGGAGGATACAAGAAGGTAAAGAAGATGTGAGCGAGTGAGGCTTTGCAGTTGGTTGACAGACGCAAGACGGTTCATGTGCGTGGAACCAGGGGGGGTGGCTCGGTGTGGAATTGCGTAAGACAGGCCAGTTAGTTCGTCTGGAGGGGCGGGATTGTTGACGACGGCATCTATCAGGGATTCAGGGAACAGGATGAGGGAGAAGTGGGCCTCGCAAACGTCTGATCCTGGGGCAAAAAGATGGGATTGCAGATGCAGATGCAGATAGATGCTGGATGTGGGATGCAGTGGCGCGCCGAGCGCTGCTGTGCTTCGCTTTCCAGAGATACACGGCACAGCAAGTGGCACAGGCTTCATTTGATGATGTTCCTGCGGGTTTGATCGTATGATATTTGCGGTCTTGTACATGGCTGGAAGCATGGCGAAGGTCATGTTCCTTGGTCCTACGTGCTGTCTGCGTTCTGTGGTCGGTCTGCAGTGTACAATGTACATTGTACATCCATTGATGCGTGAAACTGTGTTTCTGGGCTTATGAGTGGTCGCGTGCCTGGTTTCCCTTTCCTCAACGGACAGAACGGCATCATAGATACTTCCTTCCTGCCCTTTTTTCCTCCCTCCTTCTCTGCCTATCGCTGTCGCGTGCACAATCTCCTGTTCCGTTCTTTCCGACATTGGTTGCAACCAACAGAGTGTGTGAACCCCTGCAAAGCCCAGAGGCATACGCGTCTTGGCGCCAGTTCGTCATGGAACAGGGTCACACACTGACATGGGCCCAGACAGAAAGGATGCAGATTTTCACATTCATCAAAGCCAGACGAAAGAGCCTCTGCCTCCCAGGCAAGCCAGGTACCCGCAGATACACAAGCTCTCCGGCAATCCCTTTCACAGGGCCATCACTGCACCCAAAGCCGCGCTTAATCGAAACTTTATTTGGAACGGGGACTTGTCGAGACGCGTCCACTGAGCAAAAGCTTGCACGGGCTTGACTCGCTATGCCGTCCGATACTGCCCACCGTGATCAATGCCATGGTCCGTCCGGGACCGTCTCATCGCAAGGTCTATCCTGCCCTCCCAGCTGCTTGGCTGTCTGTTCCTGTTCTGCGCTAGGACTGTCAGTCCTGCAGTGCCATGCCCTCTGGCCCTGTACCGAGAACAGCCCGCCCTCCTCAACAAACACTGCCCAGTCACCCAGTGTCTGCCGGGCCTGCCCAATGGCTCTGGCAATACCAAGAAAGCCAAGTTACGCACGCTGACAACCAAAACTCCGGCCCTCTCAGCCTTCTGCAAACACCGGCTCATGATCGGCATCCTCAGGGGCTTCTCAAACAGCCTGAACCACCAGCCTGTCACCGTCTGTCCTGCTCGAGCTGCAGCACAGGGCGACTGGATTATTTGCTGCAGCCAAACCCACCCAGGCGGGCGCCACTTCACCCAGCTCAGTCCAAATAATAGGCGACGCGCGGCCCCGTTACCGCATGTTCTCTCTGTCTGTGCGAGAAAGTGTGACGGGCCCTCGGGTTTGTGCTGCCCGCCCGTGACCCTTACAAAAGACCGCCCGCACTCCGGGGGCCGTCTCGCTGACGCTACTGTGGTATGTGCTGTTGCGGATGTCGGTCGCTTTTGGGGGCAGGATCTGGCACTAAATTTAATGCGGGCTTGACGACTCTTCTTGTCTCGGAGCCGCGTAACAGTTGGCTGTCTGCCCCCCCCCTGGCACCCCTGCCCTGGCTGCCGTTTATCCCGGCCTCCTGGGTCCCACCGGCGTGGCATTGCCGCGGGAGGGGCGAAGCAAGCTTGTGACGCCCGACCCGGTCGTCCCCCACGCGATATCCGACGACGACTCAGACTACCTACGTACGGTGCGCTGCGTAGGCCTGGGGCGTCCACGCAGTCAGGGCAGCGCAGCACTGAGTTCCAGCCCTGCGGGTTCCCCAAGCGGAGCCAAGATCGTCTATGCCAATTTATCACCCACCGTAGCGCCGTCGAGATTTGCTCCCAACGGGAAGTCTATCACAGGAACGAATCCTGCTCTGCCAGCTGCTCCACTGGGCAACTGGGGGCGGCGTATCTGTGCTCTTGTCTGTGACATGTCTTGTGCAACCGCCGCCCAACATGTCACTTTGTTGTATGCAGCCAGCCCCCGAAGCCTGATCCTCCGACGATCTTCACCACTCGCGTGGCAGAGTCCCGGAAACACGGCAATCTGCCCAGCATCACGAGACCAGTGACAAGCCTCGATATTTTGGAACAATGCCTTGGCCAAGATTAAAAAGTCGCGTGCCGTTGCCGTCACGCTCTTTCTGGAGTCCTCAACTCCGGCCAATTGCGACAGCCTCGACAACACAATCGAGAACCGCCCGCGGCGGACTCCCGCGAAGGGAGGGCTCCTGCAAAAGGAATGCTGCTGCCTGTGAGAACTCAGCTCGCTGGGCGCTTGCGTGCCGTCCCCCAAGGCTGTCATCATGACCCCATAAAGCTGACAGTCCTGCAAGTCAGGCCGCCAAACCATCGTCTCTGGCCGTGTCGGAATGCTTCTCGCTTGGCGGAGGCGCTTCGCCTAGCCTTGGCTATTATTCCTGTCCGTGATGGCTGACTAGGCACCATTGTTCTGATCTTGTCCTCTGGTACGGAGGAAAGGTGCAAACACGGCTGATTCGTCGAGTTCTCTCACCTCGGGACGTCAGCCCCGGATTCATACGTCTTTGGGGCCTCTTCCCCCAATCGACTTTTGACGCAAGTGTGTCAGATGAATACAGGTAAAACGAACATGGCAAGTGTTGAAGCATGCAATTGGTCATCCGGCTGCTCATGAGTGAGCTTACTGCCACTATGAACCACGGCTCATGGACTTGGAGAGACCCGGATCAGAGTGAGGCATCGAGACGAAGCAATATACGGGTTGTGTTTGACTCATGGTATCAACGTCTACGGTGCTTCCTCGGAAGCAGGCAAGAGGGCTCACATTCAGTTCCTTTGATGGATGCAAACTCCAGGCTGACGTGAAATTCATTCGCTGGTAGTCTTGCGCCCTTATAAGTATAAGCAAACGACAGTCATGCCATCTGGGCAGGTCCAAGCGGAGTAAAGCCTCCTGGCCTACACGGCAACCCACCATCTGGTCTGGTTTTCGCTGTTCATCTAGTCCGCATTTCCTCAGTCCATCGCTAAACATTGCACATCTAACACAATACCATCAAGTCAACCCTTCTGCCTCCAGCTGGGACCCTTTTACCACCCTCATCTCCGTGGCGCCAGAGGTTCGGTCGGGCTTGATCGATGTACTTCGAGACAGTCTTGAATGGCACAGTCCTCAACGCGGATTCCGCGAAGAAACGTCTGACATGTATCTCGAGAGGTCGCAGGGTCATTTCCACGCATCGAAGTGCCCGGCGAAAGGAAATTTGAATTCTTTCCTGCTGTACTGGATGTTCATCCGCGCCTCATTACGTTCAATATTAATCGAACGACCCCACAATCGAACAAGCTCCAGGTTTGGAAACACCATCGCATATCTAACAGCGGTTCGTAAACGGCCTCGGGATGTTATATACCACTTAGGAACGGCCTCGGCCCTGGAGAGGTAGGATCTCCAGGAAGACAAAACGAGGCACTTGAGCTTTCGGAGCGAGGAAGATACTTTCCGCACTCGACTGAACTGAAGGATCGGAGCGTGTGGGCCCGAATCGTCTGTGATGAGGTACAGCTCCTCGAGTGACGCATTGCCGCTGCTGGACAGGGCCGTGAGCAATGGCTCCGGATCGCGATTATTGTCCCACATCATCATCAGCCTCTCGAGCCAGGGAAAATGGCGGAGTCCTTCCAGAATCTGTCTTGACAATTCCCAAGGGGCGGCACCGGTAAACGCGAATGATGTGATATAGCGCATGTTCTCGGTGAATTTTAGAGGCCTTCGGGGGATTTCGTTAAGATAGATGCTCCTGTAGCTGACCACCATTGTCCTGAGGCCGACGAACTCATTTGACTTATTCATGACTTCTCTGACCGCCTCTGAAGTGCAGTCGATGCTCAGGTATTGGAGCTTTTTGGTCTCCGATAGCAGGCTCCGTAAAGCGGACTGGTCAAGGAACTCGGCCCATTTGATGTCGAGATGAGTGAGCTCGGGAAACTTCAAGTCGAAACACAGCGGGTTTCTTCTCCTGTGCTCGAGACCCCGTACCCTCCGCAAGTGACCCCGGGTTTGCGAGGAACTGTGCGACATAGTCAACTGCTCGAGCGTCGGGGCACAGAGACGCAGAATATTCGCCCAGTAGGATGAAAGGTCATCAGCGCATCCCACGCTCACAGAAAGCCTCAGCGTAAGGATGGTGATGGGCCAAGACACGCCTGGGCTAATGTAAGGACACACGGATGCCGTGTTAGCATCCATCGTGACCCGTCGAACGGCAGACCCGACCAAGCTGTCGAGTAGGTTCTGGCCGAGTGTGACCTCTGAAAGATCCAAGACCTCAAGATTTGGCAGACTGGAAAGGACCCTATGTAGAACGTGATCACGATACGCGTCGATGACGAGCCCGGTTGGGCGTCCAGGTCTTAGACGTTCGAGAGGATTGCGTGCAGCTGTGAGCTCCCCCAGCCCGCGAGGGTTCTTGACCACGACCCTCCGAATGCACGCCCCGAGCGAGGGTTCCTTGGTCTGTCCATGGACCCGGCGATTCTGCTGCCTCTCGAAGGCCTCCGACATGAGCAGGGACAGAATTCGGCTCGCACGAGCCTGACTCCCATCCAAGGTCACAACGCGAAAGCGATAAGCCCGGACAAGCTGTCGGAAGTCTGAGTTGACCAGGGCGAGCGACTTGAAGTGGAGCCAGCCCCAAAAGCTCTCAGCCAGGTCCTGAACAACACAGGCTAGTAACTCATCCGGGAGACGAAAAAAAATACAGTTTTTTGCTGGCTTGTGTTTTTCCATGGTGCATTTGAACATCAGAGGCTTTAGCAAGCCAGGCGAAGGATGCATTTTGGGATGCTACTGGGATTCCGCCGTAGGTGATTTCTCCTTCTACCCAAAATCCAGTCGAGGAGGCCTAGTAGCCTGTGTGTGGAACGTGAGTGATTGCTTTTCGTTTGGTGCCAAATGTTGAAAAAAGACTGTTGTTGTTTGAATGTTGACTATCCAATGTCCGTCAAGATAAGTATCTAATACAAGGCCGACTGGTGACAAGCAAGGGAACGCAGAGGGTTCCAAAGATGAATGCTATGTGGAGCTGGGTCAGGTTCAGAAAAACAAATGAGCTTTCTGCGAGGGAAAGGGGGAGCGAGTCTCCGCCGTTGAGGGTTCGATCGATGGGTAGAACGAGGTTTGGCAGGTGCCATTCCGTGCCTCACCCTCTCAAGAGAGGAAGGAGCAGCGCCGGGCCCATGGCTAGGTAATGACCACGATGGACGTAGTGCTAACAGGTCTGCGTGTGTACGGCGTCAGCAGGGAGCCCTCCCAGCGAGTGTACAACTCAAACCACCAGTCATGAGCTCATTGCTCTAGACGTCTGGATAAAGTTTGACCGAAAAACACCAACCACTATCTCCATGTCGACGAAACCTGCCCATCTCTCCATCAACTCAGTCCTTACTTTGTCTTCGCCGACTCTACAGGACCACCGGGTTTCCTCGCGCTCACCGAGATATACTTCCAGTGCTCATGGCCCGCCATCCCCCCAACTCCAGCAATAGTGTTGATAAACCACCGGTCCAGCCTCAGCAACTTGACAATATAATAAGGCACAATAGCCATCCAGTAGAACAGCCGCAGCATGGGCCGCACATTCTCCGAATAATCCACAATGTCAATATCCACAAACCCGACCTCCGCGAGCGTCCGCCTCAGCCTCCCGGGAGTCATCAGGTCCAGCGGCATGGCACTGTACCTGACGACAAAGTCGGTGTCGCCCGCCAGCTTGCCCGTTTCCTCGGCCCTAGCGACGCGCGTCTCGTACTCGTGCTCGACGAGCCGGCCGCCGGGCTTCAGGATGCGGTAGAAGCCGCGCAGGACGGTCTCGAGGTCGGTGGCGTGTACGAGCGTCTCCATCGTGTACACGCCGTCGAGGGACTCGTCCGCGATCCACTCCAGGTGGTGGTAGTCTGCCCTCCGCGCCGTGACCTGCCCCTCGGGGAGCCCAGACCGCTGGATGTTGCGCCGGGCCTTTTCTACGTGGTGCTCGACAACGTCGATGGCGGTGACTCGCTGTGGGTGATAGTTAATATCTGGTAGCTTGTTGGGGTCCTTCCTCTCCTCCGGGGATAAACACACCAGTCCATGGCGGGCCATGTACAGCGCGACATGGCCGATGCCGCAGCCTGCGTCGAGCACCAAGGCCCCCTCGGGCAGGTTGAGCCGCTCAAACATCTTCTGCTCCATCCTGCGCAGGGAGGGCGTGATTGGAAATGGAAACCATGTGTCATGGTCCCTATTGTGCTTGATTGTTAGCGGGATAGTTTACACCGGAGAATAGGAGACGATACCGTTAACGAAACTAGAGAAACGGAGGGCTAGGGAAAATGTCTGGAGTCGACAACAGAACATCCAATGGTCCTCACCGGACCTTCTAAAGTTCATATAAACACCCAGGCCCGAATAAGCGTATATCTGCCTCGCATCCACTGCTCAGTGAAGAGTCCACTGCCATCCATGATGGACAACAAATCGTTTCCTGAAGCAGAAGGTGTGCCATTGACGACTGGCCTTCACCACCAGCAGACCACCACACCGCAAAGATCTTGCCATAGCCGTATTCACTAGACGACAGCAACTAGTCATCACCTCCAAGGCCGCTCGTACCAGGCAGCAACCTTGACCTTTCTCACCAACACCAACCAGCCCATGATCCCTTGAATGATGTGCCCTCATATGAGAGATGGTAGCGCAAAGCAGGCACACATACCAGTAGCCAAAATGGCGAGTACCACCAAGGACGAGCCGGTAGCCGACGCGGGACTCGAGCGACTGGTAGTAAGACTGGAGCTCGGGGTTGTCATTGATCAGAGGCCCGGCCTCGCCCCCGGGTGCGCCGGAGGGCATATTGTCGGCGGGAAGGGAAGAGCAAAGGAAGGGACGGAAGAACAGGAAACGGGACCAAGTATGTCCAGGATTCAGAAATTATTCGAGGTTGGTGTCAGACGAATAAAGTCGATGTACAGCCGCGGGGATGCAAGGAAGGAGCGCCGTATATCTGGGCATGCGAAAATCGCCGAGGGTCTGTGGAGTCTGTAGCCTAAAAGGGATGATTAGCCCAGTGTTGTCACGCCAAATTAAAGCAACAACAGAGGCCATCCAGGCTTATTGACTATGGATAGCAATATAAAATGAGGCTGATGTTATGACAAACCCGGGCGTGCCGCTCACCGTTTGTGGCCTTGACCCTCCGTCAACCCAACCGCATATTTATTATGTAACCCTGATGTTAAGCTGTACCGTAGCACCACAAATCCCCATCATCTGTGAGCTGCCCGCAAGACTGTTCCAAACATGCGTCACATTACCGAAGAAGCTCTAATGTAGGGTACCTAGGTAGGTTGTAGTTTTTTCGCTTTCGTTGCACCCCGCATCCTCATATCGCCGCCCTGATATCATAAAGCAGCCTCGTAATACATGAGAGGATATGGAATGCACGTCTATAAGGCAGTCCCCCCAAACTCATTTCTAGAAAACACCCCCACCATTGTGCGACATTTAATTTTGGAACTCCTGCACCTTCGACTTCTCCCACTCGCCGGGGACCAGGGCCAGGGGCACGATACCGGACACGTGCATGTCGGGTCCGAAGATGTGCGTGTCCAGGCCGAGCTCCTGGGTGGCCGACTTCATGTTCTTCAGGCCCTCCTGCCAGTTGGGACCGGCACGACGGACCCAGATCTTGACGTTGTGCTCCTTCAGGGCCTTGGCGTACTCCCGCAGGGCGCGGATGACACCCTTGAAAGTGGAAGCAACGTTGGTGAAGTTGGCAATACCACCTCCGATGAACAGCACCTTGCCCTGCTCCGACACTGGTGCGCGCAGCATCAGGTCCAGGACAGTGCGGGCGTAGTGGAACGTCTGCGACTCGGTGGGCGCACCAGAGTACTCACTATTGCATGATTAGCTTCACGGAATCCATTTTCACACTGCGGGTGGTCTGTCTTACCCGTAGTTGGCGAGCTCGTCGGCGAAGCCAGCAGAGGCAATGGCATCGGCGTACACGACGGAAGCACCACCACCAGCGACCAGGGTCCAGATACGCCCGTTGGGGTTCAGGACAGTCAGCTTCAGCGAAGCACCGGTCTTGGCGTCGAGCTCAGCAATGTAAGCCTCCTCCTTGGTGAGCTCACGGCCGAAGGGAGCGGGGAACTCCATCGGTGGGCCAGCATCGACGCTGACGGACCCGGACTTGGACACAACGTTGGTCAGACCCAGAGCGGCAGGTGACCGGGCGATGGCCCACTTGACACCACACTCGAAGTCTGCTGTCTGGTCAAGCTTGGCAGCAAGATCCAGGAAGTGAACGGAGGCGGATGTGGCATTCTCGTTGGGGATGACAACGAGGGGGTTGATCTCGAGGTAGGTGAACTGGCAGTCGACGTACACAGCGTACAGCCGCGTGATGAAGTCGACCAGGACATTGTGAACACCCTTGGGGACATCGGCGAGCAGAACGCTGGCGATCTCGTCGTTGGATGGGTACTGGGAGAGGTCGACGGGAATCAGAAGCTTCTTGGCCTTAGCATCGACATCACCGACATCAACACCACCCTCGTGTGTGAAGAGGATCCAGTCGCCCTGTGGAGCGAACCATATTAGCAGGCTGCATAAAGAATAGCGCAGAGAAGCCGAGCGGTTTAGGAAGGTGCCGCGATCATTCGGGAGAGATTAGGGACCAGAGGCCGGATGCAACGGTGTGAAGGAGGGCTAGAAGTGGTTGATACCGGCCCGCAGTTCGGGCTGCAGACCGCTTAGAGTGTCCCTTTTGGCCCTTCCGTTCGTCCGCAAACTAGGCCTGCACGGGAGCAAATTGCCTGAGTATCCACCCGGCACGGAACAAGGCCAATTTTAGGCACTTATAAAGCCAGGTAGATTTCCCGGCCTCCTCGTCCCTCCCCTTCCACAAGTGTACTCGTGGACGGACATCCGAAAATTGTGATCGAGTGGCCTTCCCCAGGACCGACTCAGTTCGTGGGTGTGCTCGCACTTGCCGTCGACCCAGAACCGGTCCGCACCGCCGCCGCCGCATCCATTGGCAATGAAGATCCTATCCGACGCGCAAAAAACAAGGATGAAACTCACATCTCGGACTGAGTTGATGTTGATGTAGTACTCAGTGCCCTCAGGGTGAGGCACGAAAGGCTCGACGAGGAACTGGCGCAGGACACCCTCGACGTGCTCGACCTTCTGGACCTTTCCGGCGCGCTCACCAACCCAGGCCTTGGCCTCGGCCCAGGTCTTGTTCAGGGCCAGGAGACCGCTCTTGCCTCGCCTCTTGATCAGCTGGTCAGGCTTCGCGACGAACTTGGCGCCCTCCTGAAGCAGCCAGGGGTAGGTGACCTCGGCCTGGTTCAGGACATCCTCGACAGCGGCGTCCTCTGGGAAGTACAGAGAGGCGAGCCTTGGGGGAGCGTTGTGCTTGGTTGGTTGCGGCAGAGGAGATGGCTTGATGACCGGGGCGCGGGTGAGGTGGTAGTTGAGGATGGCCTTGCCATCGGCTTCGGTAATGGACTTTGCGGACATTTTGACGCGAGATTCAGGTATATGGCACAAGCCGGGTTGGTTTGTGGTGTTGTACTGTGAGTCTTATCCCCCTATGGACCGTCGAATCCACAGTCGCAAAGCCAACAAAGAGCTTGAAATCCGGGTTTGCGCTCTGGTTTCCTAACAAAACGGCATGTCAGCGTCGAGAATCCCAGGTGAACATGGCGTGGCCCTGGGGCCAGGAGGGCCAGGCAAGAAGGCGACTGAGGGCCAGCTCGAGGGCCAAATGAGGCCTGCGAAGCCACCAGTGCCAATTCGCACCCGAAGAGTCCTGAGGCCATCCAAGGGGTGAGAAGGGGTGAGGGGCATGAGGCGTATGATGCGCGACGTGCTCTCACGAGGAATGGGTGCTCACAATTGAGTTCGAGATGGCACAGCCTGAGGGACTGTGGGAGGTTCGTGGGCGGCGAGATGAGTGTCTCTGTTCTTTGAGTCTTGACGAGATCAGTTGTTTGGCTCAGGTGCAAGTGTGCCTGTTCAAAAAATTCGAGGACGAAGACCGGGCTCGGCTGAGCTGGATTGGGGTGGACTTGAAAGCGGGCGCGGGCGTGGGCGTGGAGGGAGGACAAGGTCGGGGAGCTCCAAAAGTTCACTCAGCACCTGGGCCGCGGGCAGGGTTCAGTGCTGAGAACTTTCCACAGCTGGTGTGCGAAAGGGCGGGGACTGGAGGGGGAATTGCTGAGCGGCATGCAGGGGCCTAGCCCACAGGGGGGACGGCAAAAGGTACAAGAACCCACCCCGGACAAAAAGCTTTGGGACGGTCCCAATCGGTGGGCGGTCTAAGTGGACAGGTACCGGTACATGGCAAGCCGCCTAGCACATCCGAGCTGCACCACCTCGCGGACTGGAAAGGAAACAGCAGGGGTCGGACTTCGAAAAAACGAGGCAGAAAAGCAACACCCCGAACGAAGAGGATGAGACGGCCCAAGAGGAGGATGCACGAGCACACGAACACACGAACACACACGCAACCACTGGACTGTCACGCAACGACCATCGCCTGCTACGTTTTTTTTTAATTTCCCATTCCCTTTCCCCAGTTACGTGAGCAAGTGCCTCGAGACGAAGGAAGGAAGCCCAGACTGCTAATCAATCTGTGGCCTTCCCGTCGTCAGCCGCGGCAAGGATGCAAAAACTCCCTTTCGGCACCCGAGTCATTCTACTGCCAGCCCAGACAACCCCGACACAACAGCCTTTGTGCGTGCAGGTTGTTGTTGCCAGACCCCCAGACACACTGGTCAAATCGTGGCAGTCCTCGGTAATCGCCAGAGTCAACAGACGGTCATGTTGGCTTCGGTTTCTTTTCTCTGACTCAGCCTTGCGAGCTGCTGCTCGTCATTATTCTCGGCCCAAGGCGAGGACATGCGCCTTGCTATATGTCCCGCCAGAAGTCCGCCGGCCAACGGAACCAGGCTGGGGACAATCCGCAGGCTGGCTGCAGACTGGCTGCGGGCTGGCTGGCGATGGTGGTGGGATGGCTTGCATTACTGTGTTACTCTGCACCAAGTGCAGGTGTCTCTGCGTGGGGGGCCAGTAGAGCTCATTTTCCTACCAGTCACGTCTCTTTCACAGCTGGAATGCTTTCCCCATTTGTCCCATCTTCGGTCCTGAAATCGTTAGGTCCAGGCCGGAGAAACCTGTCAGTGAGGGCCGGCTGACTGCGACGAGCCCGTGGGATTACTCGGTGCCCGGGTGCCCGACCGGACTGCTGACTGACTGTTTCGGCCCATCCCATCCCATCCTTTGTGTTGTTGCCGTGGAGTCTCTAGCCGTTGCCTCTCTACGGAGTAGTACGGCAGTTCGTCGAGTCGCAACGCACCGATCTCGTTCATGCGAGAGCATCGAGTGGTGCCACCAGTTCTTGATATTTGGCCTTGGCCATTTTGATGACGATCCTCCCCTAAATCATGTTTGGCAGCCCTAGCGCTACGGGTAGTGAGCTCAAGTAAATTTAGCTGCGACCACGGACACGCAGGCATGCAGCTTGTTCCTTTGACGTCCATTCACCCCCTGAGGCAGCGTTGCAGTTATTCAATGCGCCCTTGGGTCAGTCAATCCATGATCAAGCGATCAATCAACCCAACCAACCAACCAGTGTTGATCCGATCCCGAACATGGTGGACGGCAAATAATTTACCGGTCGGCGTGTTGTTTCCAGGTCGAATTCACTCGGGTTTGGGATGGCCTGGGTGGGAGTTGCAGTCATTGGAATTCAGCCCCTCTGCCCAGCTCGGGGATGCTCCTGCACCTAGCGCCGCCCTGCAGGGTCCCAAGTACCGGTACACCGCGCATTGGCACGGCCATTTGGCGCGGGCAGGGATCTGAGCTGGATCGGAGGTACCTACCCTTGCGCTCTCATCGTATTTTTCAACAAGAAGTGAGCCAACAGACCAGGAAGTTCCCCAACTTTTTTCAGAGAGGTCACTCAGACGCTGTCGCAGTAGCTGTCCAGTAGCCTCCAGCTCCCACCTCAGCTCAGCTCAGCGCCGACGCAACGCAAGACTGGAAGGAAAAGGGAAAAGTGACGACCAAAGCGAAGGGGTCAGAGCAGACGGACCAGGCAATTCCAACAAACAGAAGAGCAGAACATTATCTCGGCATCGGCATTGTCGCAAGAGCAGAACAGCTGCACACCCCCCGGGACAAAGTAAGCACCACCGGTACCCATCTTCTCTCATCGCCCGCTGCCCCTCGCCGCTGCCTCGCCTTGTCGCATCGATCTCTCCCTCCCCCCAGTCCATCCACCTTCCCATCCCACCAGACCACGCTTCAGCTCCACACCGCACAGGTACTTCCCTCCCTTTGACCCCTGCCTGCCCGCCCGTCTGCTCTCTCAATCGCTCAATCGCTCCTCTGCCTCTGAGCAAAGCACCACGACAAAAAAACTCCCCCCCTCTCAGTTCACATACCCACTCCTGGCCATTGAGTCTTCTTTCCTGACCTTGCTCCAGCCTTACTGAACTCGACACACTTCACAGCTCTAGGACTGCTAGACGCGAAGAATTGAGACAGGTATGTGGTCCCAGTGTGTTTGGTCCCGTCTGTTTTTCTCTGCTTGATTGCGCTGCGCAAGCTGTGTGTGGGTGGCCGTGGCTCTCCCAGACCTGAACAGTTGGCCTCGGGAGACCATGCTAGGGCTCGTAGAATATGCTGTGTCGCGAGTATACATCAGAAGGCATTTTGGGAAACACCGTCTGTTCCGACGGGAAAGTGATCCGAAGCGCACGACTGCAACGAGAAAGATTGCCATGCTAACGCGGTGCTCCTAACAGGCCTCCCCTTCCAAGTTGTTCTAGAAGCCAACCCTTCAGATACCCAGAACGACCATGTCTACGGCTCCTGTGAACGGCACGACAGGCAAGGGCCTGTCTGCCAACGACAACATCACCCGTTTTGCCGCCCCCAGCAGGGCTCTCAGCCCTCTCCCCAGCCATGCCCTGTTCAACGACAAGACGCGATGCTTCGTTTACGGCATGCAGCCTCGTGCCGTCCAGGGCATGCTGGACTTCGACTTCATCTGCAAGCGAACCACACCATCCGTCGCCGGCATCATCTACACCTTTGGCGGTCAGTTCGTGAGCAAGATGTATTGGGGCACCAGCGAGACCCTCCTGCCCGTCTACCAGGAGGTGGACAAGGCCGTGGCCAAGCACCCCGATGTCGACGTTGTCGTCAACTTCGCCTCCTCCCGAAGTGTCTACAGCTCCACCATGGAGCTGATGCAGAACCCTCAGATCAAGACCATCGCCATCATTGCTGAGGGTGTGCCAGAGCGAGTGAGTGAGACCCAGGTCCAAGCCTGATGTGGTGCTGGTGCTAATGTCCTCTGTAGCGTGCTCGTGAGATTGCCCACGTCGCCCAGCAGAGGGGTGTGACCATCATTGGTCCCGCTACCGTTGGTGGCATCAAGCCTGGCTGCTTCAAGATCGGTAACACTGGTGGTATGATGGACAACATCGTTGCTTCCAAGCTGTACCGCAAGGGCTCCGTTGGCTACGTCTCCAAGTCTGGTGGTATGTCCAACGAGCTGAACAACATCATCTCCAACAACACGGATGGTGTCTACGAGGGTGTCGCGATTGGTGGTGACAGGTATCCTGGAACCACCTTCATCGACCACTTGCTGAGGTACCAGGCCGACCCTGAGTGCAAGATCCTGGTGCTCCTGGGTGAGGTTGGTGGTGTCGAGGAGTACAAGGTGGTCGAGGCCGTCAAGCAGGGCGTCATCACCAAGCCCATCGTCGCCTGGGCCATCGGTACCTGCGCCAGCATGTTCAAGACTGAGGTTCAGTTCGGACACGCCGGTTCTTTCGCCAACTCCCAGCTCGAGACTGCCGCCATGAAGAACAAGAAGATGGCCGAGGCTGGCTTCCACGTTCCCCCCACCTTCGAGGCCATGCCCGATGTCCTGAAGAAGGTCTACGATGACCTCGTCGCCAATGGCACAATCCAGCCCCAGGCTGAGCCCGCCGTGCCCAAGATCCCCATGGACTACTCGTGGGCGCAAGAGCTCGGCCTCATCCGAAAGCCTGCTGCTTTCATCTCCACCATCTCCGACGACCGTGGCCAGGAGCTCCTGTACGCTGGCATGCCCATCTCGGATGTGTTCAAGGAGGAGATCGGCATTGGTGGTGTCATGTCCCTCCTGTGGTTCCGTCGCCGCCTGCCTGACTACGCCTCCAAGTTCCTGGAGATGGTTCTCATGCTCACGGCCGACCACGGTCCTGCCGTGTCTGGTGCCATGAACACCATCATCACCACCCGTGCCGGCAAGGACCTGATCAGCGCGCTGGTCAGCGGTCTGCTCACCATTGGTTCCCGATTCGGTGGTGCGCTGGACGGTGCTGCGGAGGAGTTCACCAAGGCCTTCGACAAGGGCCTCAGCCCTCGTGACTTTGTCGACTCGATGCGCAAGGCTAACAAGCTCATCCCGGGTATTGGCCACCGTATCAAGTCGCGGAACAACCCTGATCTGCGTGTCGAGCTGGTCAAGGAGTTTGTCAAGTCCAGGTTCCCCAGCACCAAGCTGCTCGACTACGCCCTGGCCGTCGAGACCGTCACCACGTCCAAGAAGGACAACCTGATCCTGAACGTCGACGGCTGCATCGCCGTCTGCTTCGTCGATCTGCTCCGCAACTGCGGTGCCTTCAGCAGCGAGGAGGCTGAGGACTACCTGTCCATGGGTGTCCTGAACGGTCTGTTCGTGCTCGGCCGGTCGATCGGTCTGATTGCCCACTTCCTGGACCAGAAGAGACTGCGCACCGGTCTGTACCGTCACCCATGGGATGACATCACGTACCTGCTGCCCAGCCTTGCCCAACAGGGACGGCCAGGCGGCGAGGGCCGTGTGGAGGTGCAGGTGTAAGAAGAGCTGGCGCGGAAGGAAAAGGCACATATCTAGAAGCGGAAGCCATGATGGATGTTTCAACCTTTTTATGAAACCTCGTGTAGTAATGATTAGCTCTGGGCCGGGTCTGATGCGATTCTTAAACAATTAGAAGGCAAATGGAATTTCATGAAGACGTACGAGGTACACTGTTGACCCAATGAATGCAATGTTTGAGCTCATTGCCGCCTTGATAAATTATTTGTGAGCTGGCTAGCATTGGGCGCATAATTGTTCTAATGGTACAAATGCGATGAGATAAAAGATAGACAGCTCCCAAATGCGCCGTGTCGGCGTGGAATGCGCACGGGCCAAGGGCAACATGTTCCTCGCCTGCCGGGACCTGTGATTTTTTGGAGGGACCGATGCACTTGCGATAATCGAGAAGCAGCAACTCGATTGCGTTGACCTCTTTGCTCCGACGGACCAATTCACCTGGCAGTGGGAGTCCAACCGGGCCCGTTATTCTCGCCTTCCAAGAAAACCCATCATCTGCTCCTCACGGTTCCTGTGAACGGGGCGCAAAGGTATGGACAGGAAGACACACGAACAAGGCACTTGCATGACCCCCGGGACTCACACGATCTTGTCTCCCACCTAGGTAGATCGGCCAGCCAGTTTTCCACAGCACGAGACAACGGCCGGAAGGCTCCTCGAAGAAGCTGCCCGCGATATCGAAGGTCCTACCCTACGAACGCACCACCCACCCACCAAACCCACGCGACCCAGACCACCAAGATGTCCGCCCCAGCAGCAGTGGCAAGAAGAGCGGCAGCGGCAGCAGCAGCAAGAGCAGCAGCAGCAACGTCAGCAGCAGCAAAAACAACAACGCCAGCAGCAACAACAGCAGCAACAGCGGCGACGGCCGCCCCCACCTCCTACTTCCGCATAACCCTCCACCGCTCAGCCATCGGGCTCCCCGAGCGCACGCGCGGCGTCCTCGCCGCCCTGGGCCTGCACCGCCGCTCCCAGACCGTCTTCCACCCGGCCGAGCCGCAGTTCGCCGGCATGGTCATGAAGGTGAAGGAGCTCGTGCGCGTCGAGGAGGTCGAGCGCCGCCTGAGCGCCGCCGAGCTGCGCGCCGAGAGGACGCCCGACCCCGGGTTCTGGGTCGAGACGAGGGCGGCGGCCGCTGATGCGACTGGGCGGTCGTGAGCGGGCTGTCTTTAAAGGCGCTGGGATTGGAAGGGGTCGAAGCGGCGTGGAATTTCATGGAATGTGCGGGCCTGTCCGGGCGTTACTCAGGGCACTGAACGGTGGGAGATGTGTGACGCCGGGGAAGATAACGAGCGGCGGCAAAGGCTGGGCACGGTCGAGGACCTTGACAGGATGCTGTGTATATAAAGGGCACAATGGAGCTCCCCATGGGCTGCCACTGTTCATGGAGGAGCCTAGTCCTGGCCTCGGACGATACGTCAAATTTTACGGATACCTATCCCACTCCTGCTGCTACAGCTGGCATTTACGAGGCGGCGTTGTCTGGGCCCGTCTGTGTAGAAAGCGATCCAAGAAGAATACATGCCCACATCACAGGGCGTCAACTGTCACGCACGTGGAAAAGGAGCACAAAGACCGTTGTACCGAGTTCCCTTTTGATTTATTAAACTACACAAATACTGTGAGTCCGGGGCCGTGAACATTTACTGCGCAACAGTGCCTTGTCGAAAATGACCAGAGGCGGCAGTTATCAAAGCCCCAGAACTAAACCTCCCTACCCCTTCCATCATGCCTGGTTCAAGTCTCCACGGTCCACTGCGTAAGAAAAACTACCTCACCAACAAGAATTAAGAGGCGGCAGTGACCAGGACTTCCATAGGCGCAGGTCGGTTCTTCAGCGGACAACAATTTTCCCTCCCTTGCATCTCAGCTCTCATCAAATACCGTTCTGAAGCCGTAGCGGTCACTGTGACAATGACTCAACCTGTCGTCAGGCCACAGTAGTGGCAGAGCCTCAGAGAAAAAACAAACAACCCTTTGTCCAGCATGGAACACCACAACTGTTTCGTAACTTCCGTCCAATAACGGATGAAGGCCCTGGTCGTACTTGCCTCATCGCATCGAGGCCAGATCAGAAGCTTCAGACTAGCCGCAATTCCACTCTCTCCCCCTTTTTTTTGTGCTCGAACAAATGTCGAAAAAACTCTGACAGGCCACGGCAAGCGTGGAAAAAGTTCGGTGGACCTCGTGCTGGGAGGGGATCATCCCATGGTCTCTCTCGTAAGGTCAAAGTCTGACCCTCTCAAGGCATTAACAATGCGGTCTCCTGCGCGGATGACAAGATCGCAATCATAAGAATAGACGGAAAAGACCAGTCGACATCGTAGCCCAGCTGGATGAGCATCAAGTGTACATATCTGATACAATTTTTTTTTCGGCTGTGTCGTGATTGCGAGTCTCTCGCTGTAGTGGTTCCCATGGTCTGAGCCACCAGTCGGTGCTGACACCATAGCCTTCGCAGCATAATGCAATGGAATTTGTGTCCTTGCCTTGCCGCATTCAAAGTGATTCAAGTCGTTGAAAATAAAGATGGCTTGCAGAGGCGGTCATCAGATTGTAGTGGCCGCATTGCTTTCCCGGTGTCGAGCTCAGTCGCGTCTAGAGCCCATGATGGAGAATTTGTTGTTCATCTTCTTGGCCGACCCCGCTGTAGACTGCGATCCGCCACCCCTCTTCTTTCCTTGCGGAGGATGTTGTTCCTCGAGTTCGAAACCAGTGATTCGCTTGGGCTTCTGCTAGGAGCTCTTGGCTTTATCCTGGTATTCCGGGCCGGGAACCTCGTACTCGCGGACAAAGTACTTCTGGCCGTTCTTGCTCAGCCAGTTGGTGAACTTGGTCAATTCCTCGCGAAGGCGGCTGACGGACTGCTGGTCCATGTTGGTCTGGGCAAGCAGCTCCGGCAGCGACACTGAATAGAAAATTAGCTTCATTTGTCATGTAACAGGAGAGAACATGGACTCATCAACTCACCAAGTAGTCGGCAAAGATGCTCGCCTCCGTAGACGCTGCTCGGTCCTCCGTCTTTCTCGTTCTCCCACTGTGGGAGCAGCTCAGAGTACTGCAATCGCTCGAAGCTGGGATTCAGAATTAGCTGGGCCCGTCACGTGCCGTAAGGCTTTTATCGAAATGCAAGACTTACCGATAGAGGAGGATTCTGCCAAGGGCCCGATCGAAGTACTCGCGAAGCCCGGCCATGGTCTCTTTGAGAATGTCGACCTGCGCAGAGTCTTCCTCGCGCTTTGGCTGCTCATCTTCCAGATAGTCGTTCAGGATCTTGACGACCGGCTGCTCGTGGGGGAGTGGCACGAGTTGAGAGTCCTTGGTGACATGCTCCCAGTCATCAACCAGAATTCCCTTCAGGACATCTGTCATGACAAGCTTGATCGACGGTCGAGCGTGAAAGGATTCTTCCTGCGAGTTGAGGTTAAGATCAGGCCAATCAGGTGATTTCTCCCAGTTAATGTAAGTGTTGCTCATCCACGAGGGTTCGTAGCCATAGTTGTCCCACTGCTCGTCCGGCTGGGCTTTGCCCTCTGAGTCAACGCGCATCGAATCGATCGCTCTCAGTATCTGGGGGTTGCCATCAGGCTTGCGATAGTTGGGACCTTTGCGCGATGAGCGCTGCAACTTTGCAGGCCGCTCCTGGAGCTCTTCTGTCTCTTCCCGTGCTCGCTTGCCCTTGTGCTGCAGCTTTGCAGTCTGAGCCTCCGCTTCCTCACTCAACTGACGGCTACGACTTCTTGTGATTCGGCCGCAGTAGTAGGATGATATCTTGGTGGGTTGGACCGCCGCGTTGTCGCCAATCTGGGGTTGGCTGAATTGCTGCGTCGTCAAGAGCTGAGCATTCGGTCCTTCATTGTCCTCAGGGACCTCCTCGATGGAAGGCAGCAAGCTGGACAGCTGGGCGTTGCTAGCTTCAGTTGTGCCATCGGAGCCATTGGTGGGGCCCTTCTTGGCTATGATGACTTTCAACTTGCGCGCTCGCTTCGCTGGGCGGCTCTCTTGCTCTGCGTCCTCGTCGAGAGGTTCCTTCTTCACTACCTCCTCGCTGTCTTCACGAGCTCGCTTCTTGGGTGCCTTTCTTCCATCAGGAGCGAAGACACAGTTGAACCCTCTTCTGCGGCAGGCATCACAGGGTATGCCACCGGTGCAACGAGATTTGTGCGTTCGGCAAGGATCACAGGCTTTGGTGGCCCTCGGGAGCTTAATAGCTGCCGACTTGTCTTTGCCTAGGCTGCCGTTGACAGGCTTGGCCGATGCCGCTTCGCTTGAAGCGGCCTGGGTTGCCGCAGACTTCTTGGGAGCTGCAGGCTTAGATCCTGCAGGCTTGGGTGTCACAGACTTCTTGGGCGCTGGGGTCTTGAGTGCGGCAGGCTGTTGTGCCGTAGACTTCTTCGGCGCCGCAGTGTTCTTGGGCGCAGTGATCTTGGGCGCAGTGGTCTTGGGCGCAGTGGTCTTGGGCGCAGTGGTCGTGGGCGCAGTGGTCGTGGGCGCAGTGGTCGTGGGTGCGTCCGTCTTCCTTGCGGCTGGCTCCTGTCCATTTGCGGGAGCGCTTGGAATGTCGTTGCCGATGGGTTCAGCACCCACTGACCTGGGCCTTGGATAGATGCTGTTTAGAGCATTGTTCCAAGCATTGTAGTAGCTGTTGGACACAACACCGCGTACTGGGCGACTCATAAACGCGTTTCGGCTCATGGCCGCGCGCGTGTCGCGCATGTACGAGTTGAAAGGAGGAGCGCTGTACTGCCTGCTTCTTCCTGGGCCCTCCTCCGTGGCAGGCGCGGCTACCACGGCGGTAGCATTCTGTGTCGCAGAGGCATCGCCATTCAGGGCCTGGCCATCTGGTGCTGTGGCGGCTTGGGCGGCTTGGGCGGCATTGGCGGCCCTGAGGCGGGTGTTGCGAGTATGCTGAGCGGGGGGCATGGTGGACCTGGCCTTTGCAGCAGCGCGTTTCTCTCTGCTGACGACTGCCTTTTTGGCCTTTTCCGCTTTCACGGTCTTTGTGACAATGGGGTCTGGAAGCTCCTCCTCGTCGTCTCTCAGGCAATACTTTTCACTAAAGATGCGCAGCTCCTCGTTGAACTTCTCTCTGTCTTTTGGAGGGATACCGGCGGTTAACTCGTCAGAGTCCTCGTCGTCCGGAGTCACTTCCCTCTTCTTCCGCTTCGGCCGCTTGTGAATTTCAGGCCAAGCGTCACAATACTGGTCGGCTAACAGAGTAGACTCCAATCCCTCCACTGTCTCATCTGTGGAAGTGTAGTAGTGGTCGTGGATTGCCTTTTTGAAATCGGGATTTGACTCAGAAAGAGATTCAGACGGTAGTCTGGAGAGAATGTCGTAACGTAGGGAGGTTTTGTACCACCTTGCCTCTTTCTTGGCGAATGTTGCATCCATCAGGTCGCAGTATGAGGTGAGGCTAGAAACCGTTTAAAGTGGTTCGGACCTGGTGATGATAGAGAGGCGGTCGGATGGGTGAAGTGGGGGAAATATTGAGCGAGTAGGATTGACGCAGGATCAAAGTCAACGTCGCGTCGTTGAAAGCACAGCGCGCTTGAAGATGTTGATTTTCAGGTTGCTCAAAGGTAGAGGTCAAATGAGTTGGGCTCCTGTCATAAACAGGATCTCGTTTGTGGTGGTGTTTGGGAGATGGGTGAGAAGGGAGGGGTTGCGTTAAGAAGGCAGCCCGTCGATTGAGATTAGTGTGATACCAGAAATTGCTCGAAATTCACGAGCTAGCAGTGATTAAGCCGTGTAGAGCGCTCTGGAACTGGAAGCCTTGAGTGAAGGTTGCGTGTTGCGAAGCTTGCTGTGCGCTTGTTGACATCGACGTTGATGTAGGCAAGGTCGAAAGCTGGGTCGCGTTGATTGACGCCACGGAAGACACACCACAATCTTTGCCTGAAAACCTGCCCCTCGGGGGTTTGCAAAGTCACGCTGAATCGGGTACCCTGATGGTGCGCAACAAAAAATCCAATTTTGTGAAGGTCGGTGTTGACGGTGAGGTTTCGGTCAAGCACTAGGTGAGCTTGGTGTGTGTCGGGCCTCAGTTAGGTGAAAGTTGACGCCCCGGCCAGCAACATTTTCCTAAGGCACCTCGATTGTTTTGGACCACTGAAATCTCTCGAAGTGGTAGGAAAGTCGCTAAGCAAACGAGCTTCGGCTTTCCAAGACGACGTCTGGCAACGTTTGCAAGAAACACGCAAGTGACACGGCTGGAACCCCTGGGTTCAAATACCTCCAATCCAGCCGTAGTCCACCAGCACTTGGGGGAGAGACTCCATTCACAGCCCATTGACCATTCTCAAGTCGGAGACACAATGGAAAACACAATAAAATGGAAGGGCCACAATAGGAAACGGGGTTTAGTACTCACATTCTCCAAGTCGAAATCTCTCTTCCGGCCCCGTCCAGACATGGTGGCCGCAGCACCCGATCTCTCCTCACTACCCCGAGCCGAGCTGAAGTCGGAACCATTCTTCAGACCTGCCTTCTTCGCCGGGCCAGACTTCTTCTGCATGCTCGCACGAGCCTGCTGGTTGAGCTGGGCTGCAAGCTCGCGGTTCTCATCGTTCAGTTTGCGGATTCGGTCCTGAGGGACCCAGTCATCCCATGTGGCCTTCCAACCCTTGTAGTGGATCTTGTACCGGAAGCCACCTTCCTCAGTAGAATCAATCTCAATGATCTTGGCCTCATACAGCATATCATGATGGAAGCACAGGACCTTCTCGTCCTTGGCGTAAGGGGGGGCAGCTGGCTTCGAGGAAGGCGCCATGTCGGAGACTGTGTGCCAGCTGACAGTAAACGGGGAGCTATGAAAGGTGAGTGAGCCTGAAGGAGTATCAAAGCACGTTGGGCCTCCGGTGAAGTCTGCTTCGGTCGTAAATATCAGGTTGTTGGGCGAAAAGAAGAGGTTGACCGTCGAGGAGAGAAGTGAGAAAGGACGCTCGTTACATGAGTGTCACGGGACCAGGCGAGTCGAGAAGCGCGTCTCGAGGCAGCAGGCGCGCTACGGTTGCCGCCCCCCAATCAATCAATCAAAGCAAGGTCGAATCATTCCTCCCGCAACACAACAGAGGCGTCAATCACGCAAACCGATGCATTCACTGTGCATATCTCGGGGATTTTGGTGTGACAAGGCGAAATCCATCTCGTAGTCTAGAGTTCAGATCTTTTGTGTCAATCCACACCGAACCAAGACAAAACAAAGTAACCACTGCCTCGGCCACCAGGCACGCCACCAAACATGGCACCCACCGAGTCAACAATCCTTGCCAACTACCTGCTGGTCCCGGCACAGCTGCCTGCCATAATCTCCCTGAGGGAATTCACAGACCTCTTTCCTCGTTCGCAGCAGTCATCGCCACAGGTCAAGAGGCTCTACAGGGACCTTCAGACCCAGAGAAACGCGCTCATCGATGCCGTGGCATCCAATATTGAGACTGAGGCAAAGCGGGCCAAGGCGTTACGACGGGAGGTCCTGAGGGCAAAACGAGAGGCCGAGGACCACGAGATTGACGACGAAATTGATATCGAGAGAGCTGTAGGATAGCCCCTTACCCCTGTCTCCGCCAGCTTTCCTCATGCGGTCCGATTTCTAACAGTGCCACAGCTCTACGGTGCAGCCTCAGGAGCTCCCGTCTCAAAACATGACATCAACTCCATCATACCAGAGCTAGGTAGCTCTGCAGAAGAGCTTGATGCCTCAATACAAGCCCTGGAGAAGGAGGAGACCGAGCTGTTGCAGTCGATCAAGCAGACCGTCGGCAGCATGAGCGACCTGCGCTACGGTCGATTATCCAACGGACAGCTCACAGATCAGGTTCTAGAAGGCCTGCAAAACGTTCAAGAGACATGTCAGGCAAGACATTAAATAGGTGCCTAGCAGGCGTATCCCGATCAGGCGAAGAAGCCCCCTTGATAAGTGTACAAAACCAGTTCCCCCGCCCAACCGTGACAAAACAAAAGCACAAAGACCTTCCAGTAAGTTCAGACATCACACGTATCACCTCGTACAACATCTCGTCGTGCGCAATGGTTGGGTATCTACCGCGCGGCAGCAGCACCACCGGCACCGGGCGCACCGGGTGGGGGAGCCATGCGTCGAGACCTGGGCTGAGGTTAGCTACCTCGTATCTTGCATATGATAACTTTGGTGTGACTTACATGAACGTCCGGCTGACGAAGGAGACAACCAGCATCATGGCCCAGCTTGGAACAACGCTGAGTCCCCAGAGGGCGTAGGCGACAGGCACAGCAAGGCCGTACTGGGCGAGCTCGCCGTTGAAGGGATGGAAGTATCCGTCCTTCTTGTGGAACTGGCTCTTGTCCCCACGGGTCTTGTACAGCTCCAGGAAGGTGTCGCTGTCGGTCGTGGACACGTTCATGCGCTTGATGTAGATGTCGACGGGCGCGGGAGGCGGGACCATCTCGACCAGCCACAGGCTACCCGCGCCAGCGGACCAAGCGTTGCAGAGGATGGGCTGGTCGTCGCAGTTGACAAGTCCGACGTGAGGGGCGTCAGGCAGGACGGCAAGCTTGGCGGCTGTCTGGTTAAAGGCCTCCTCGACCTTCAGGCAGTGGCCTGTCGCATGGTTAGCGCGGGCGCCGAATCAGATGCATATGTATTCCAACAAGGGAACCTACCAAAGCAAGTCTTGTTCCCACCAGTGATCAGGACCCACCACTCCTCGGGCTTTGTGGACTCGGGCTTGACGGGCGCATAGAGGGTGTCCTTCCAGTTGTCCAGCGTCAAGACGTTCAGCTTCATCTCGCCGAGCTTGGCCTCGGCGGCTCCAACGGGGTCATGCTTGCTGGGGTTTGGCACGTAGGACCCGAATTGCCCGAGGAAGTTCTGGAATTGCGCCTTGTACTGCTCGAACTGCTCACCCTGAGCTGAGGCCAACAGCGGCAGGGCCAATAGTGCCGAGGATGTTGAGAAACGCATTGTTACACAGCGGCAAGAACCAAGAAAAGGTGGGATAAGAGGGTATAATGTGTAGCTGTTAGAGAACGAGGCAGCTCAATAATGGTGATCTGCCCAGGAAAAAAAGTTGGAAAGAACAGATGGAGACGCCGGACGCTGCAGAATCCTCGGGCGAGGTGGACTGTCAGGGTCCTTGGAGAGCTCCGGGCTGCTAGCAGGCACCGAATCCTGGGGTCTAGGATGGAGAAGGCAAGGCGGACCAACGGTCGGTGAGGGGAACGATAAGATAAGCGAGAGCCTGCAGAGATGGCGGAAGTCAGCAGTGATGTGCAGCTAGGCAGTGGACCAATTTGTGAAGTCTCCGAGAAATGAGTGTGAGTGTAGCGCTGGATAGAATGGGATGCTGCTTCAAGATGTGAAAACTGCCAGACCTCTCTATTAATACTTCCTCCAGGCCTTCACTAATCTGTGTTTGTTGTTGAGCTTGAAAGGTCTCCAGTACACACAGCGACCGCATCCTTGTCATCGTGTGTTGACCAGGAAGCAGCTGCACTAACTTACCCCAAACGGCCTAGGCACTGCGATGCTATCCCACCTGGGCTCTCAATCCATCCTACCATGATGTTGCCGACCCATACCAGCTAATAATTCCGATTTCTGACATCACTGCACATTTACAATGGTAAGTGCATGGACAAACCGCTCAAATATGTACCACTTCTAACAAAATAGCCTCCAAAAGTGTCTGATCAAAAGCGAAAACGCGGCAGGCCGCCAGGCGCGTCTAACTCGAAAGCCGACGCGTCGAGCAACGAAGCGCCAGACCACGATGCTGAACCTGACCCCGACCCCGACGAACGCGCACGACCGAAAAAACGTGGTCGCAAGAGCAAGGCTGAGGGAACTGGCACAGAATCTGGCCCGTCGCAAAACCACAATGGCCCAGCGCAACCACGCAAAGTTGGCCGGCCGCCAGAGAACCCCCAAAACACCGCGACTGGAGACGTCCAGCCCGAGACTGAGGAAGAGGGAGGACGCGCCGAGACGGACAAGAAGGCCAGATCAAACGACAGCGCCGCGTCGCTGAGGGGCAAGCCCAAAGGAGCACCGCAAATCGAGCCGCGAGGAGAGGAACAACAGTCAGAGAGCTCCAAGCCTCGACGAAGTGGAAGAGTGCCGCAAGGGAGTTCAAGCGAGGCTCCTGGTAGCGATCAGCCAGCTCCTCCACAACAAGTCTTAACAGAGCGCGGGCCGAAGCGCGCTGGCGGCACATCGTCTGGTGCTTCAAAAGACAAGAAGAAGGCACTGGCAGGGAAGGAGAAAGCGACTACGAGCCAATCCTCGCCCAAAGAACACGAACCTCCCGCTCCAAGACGCAGTGGGCGAGACCGACGAACAAGGGACTCCGATAGTGACCCCAGTGCCAGCCGATTAAGCAACGATCAAGAAGCAGAACCTACAGCAGCACCGGAAAGGACGAAGTCTAGAGCACGACCGAATGGGCCGTCACGGGAAGCGGCGTCTCCTAATACACTGCAAAACGATCCAGCTGCGAAAGTAGGAAAGAAGCGCCGTGGGCGGCCGTCGTTGAATAAGGATGATTCTGGGAGTGTACCGGCATTACAGCCGCAGCAGGGCAACAGGGCAAAGGCTCCGAGGGACTCATCCAAGGCGGACAAATCCGCAGATACGAGTCACTCAATAGAAGAACCCTCACGCCCAAAGCGTCGCGGCCGGCCTAGGCTGTCAGATACTGCGTCTCAAGAACCCGAACCAGCTCAACCACCTCGTCCACGCGGCAGGCCACCACGACGCGCTGAGCCTGAGCCTGTGGACGAACAGGAGCAGGAGCAGGAGCAAGAAGAAGAACAATCCTCTACCAAAACCAGACGAAAAAAGCGTCAGCCTCCCCAATTGGAACCTGTGGCTGAGGAAGACGAAGACGCAGATGAAGACGCAGACGAAGACGCAAGCTCAGAGGAAGACAAGGAGGACTTTCCATTTCGATATCTGAAGGAAAGCACCAAGAATATCTCACGATCCGTCATATCTGAGAAGTGGACCGCCCTGGACGGACCGTCTATCAATGCAGTTGGGACCTTCATTGCCGACGCACAGCGACCTGTCCTGTTGCGCCTCAAGAACACCAACCGGCGACGGGAGCATGCATCGGCCGCGGTTTCAGTCATCTCCCGGCGACTACACTCAAAGCTTGTGAAGGGCTTCCCCTTCCCTGCCCCCACGGCCGGGCCTGCAAGGCGGGGCGCGTCCGGCAGCCACGAGGACGAGTTTGACTTTGAACGCGCCATGAACGCCGTGCAGGGCCTGGAGAACACGCTCAACCCGCTGCTGCACTCGGTCAGCTTGTTAGAGAGGGAGATCAAGAAGGAGGAGGATGCGCTGGCCCGGGACTACGACAATCTACACAAGCTGGAGGCCAACGCGAGGGCTGAGGTGAAGGGCTGGCGCGAGAAGGCGAAGCGGGAGCACGTCCTCGCCTCTGGCATCAGGAGGAAGGGTGATAATGGCGATTATGATGACGAGGGAGACCGCCTGGAGCTAGTAGCAAAACCTGAGGATGCGGCTCCGAGCGGGCTGTTCAAGGACCTTGAAGACGAGGAACTGGTCACCCTGTCGCAACAGATTGGGAGCCACATGGAGAGCATGCAGGGCAACTTGCAACAGATTGGTGGTGTCGTCCCGGCGATCAGCAAGAGCAAGGCCGCATTGCAACAGGTGATGCTGAAGCACCTTGACGAAGAGCAGTACGATAAGGTGTTGCTTGGATAATGTGTAGTTTTGGCAGGGCTCACGATACCCTCCTGGCAAAATTACGATTGTATGATTTGATGTCTGACAGAGGTTCGCCCCTATGCTTTGAGATACAGGGACCGAGTAAACAAGCCTTGCTGAGGCGGGCTAGTGGTCGAGGCGTGACTTGATGCACTGAAGCGTGGTGGCGGTCAGCATCTAGGGCAGCGTGTAAGGTTGATGGATAGGCGCCGCAAGCGAGTCATGCCTAGCTTCTGCGAGATTACCCGAGTAGCTCTTAGGCGATCTTTCTGTGTAATGAGTAGTCTAGCTATCTATGCTCGCAATGTGCGAACAAGGCTTCACCGGGTACGGCATAAATGGTCCTGGGTACAAATGCGTACGGGATGAGAGAGCTACCTGGAATTGCATAATTGATTGGAACCATTGAGTATGTATGTCTCACCATGCTGGTAACACGTCCCAAGACATGGCTTGGTCGACGTGCAGGAATGTATGCGGCGGATGCGTGCCACTCTGGGGAGAGGTCAGGCCGGCCTCGGGTCATCCAAGCACGGGAGTGACAAGGAAGAAGCGCGAGGTGATGACAGAACACCGGGTCTAGTTGGCTGGGCAGCAGCATTGTCGAAATGCCCCGAGCCCAGAAGGGAATCTACGGACGGATTGCGAGAGGCTCGGCCGGGACCAGTGGGAGCCAGGGAGGCCAAGCGACGGAGTGGGATGTGGTGCAGCTTCTATCCCAGCCGAAGTTGCACTACTGGGGCAGCCTCTGCATGGCCTACTGCAGTGATGTAGCAGTTTGTACTGTGCCAATTGCGCCATATTAGGACATCTCTACAATGCAGTGTACGTGTGTACACAGGTGGGCTGGGACGAGCATGATGAGACCATTGCCTCGTTGTCGTCCTAGTACGGAGGGAGTAACGGAGTGCATACAGTGCCTCAACTTCAACCTCGAGGCATACGGCCAATCAATGAGGCGGTGACACTATGTAGTGTGCAGTCCGCGACTCGTAGACAAGATGAGACAAAAGACAGACATCGACTACCACAGCACAGACAAGGCGGAATCCAAGAGGCAGTCAAGCAGTCAGACCCCTGCTGGAAAAGCTTTCAACGGACCCTTCCTTCCCCCTCCACAGTGCAACTCTCGCTCAACTCTAAAGTGGTGGTGGGTCCGTGGGGAGCTACCCCTCCCTCCCTCAGCCTTCAGCCCCTCCCCCTCCAGGCTAGAAGCGTTCCCTCGTTTGCTATCGCCCTGTCTCGTCAGCGGTTTCGGCTCCCGATTGCCAGCCTAGCCAGCAACATGTTTTTTTCTTCGTCTCCCTCCTTCCGAGCTCTGTCTCTCTCTGCATGACCCACACACCGCTCGCCCGGCCGCCTTGAACCGTGATTCATAAGTGGCTTTTCTCCCTTCCCTCCTCCTCTTGCTCTCTTTCATTTCTTCTTTTTATCCTCCCCCTCCTCCTACCTCACACCATTCTTCACCTCCCTCCTAAGCTTCATCTATCTCTGCGGGTGTGGAGAGCTACGACCAGTACACCTACCAATACAGTCTTGTATGCAGCCCTGCTACCCCTCCCCCGCTTCACATGTTGAGGGGTTTCCCAACGGAAATATCGACAAGATTCTTGAGGCATGAGTAAGACCTGCTGACACAATTCCCTCTCAGAAATCTCCGGAAGTGGTCAATTGTTCGTGTCGGATACTCGACCACATCAGACATCATGGTTCAATCCGCCATTCTCGGTTTCCCCCGCATGGGTGTGAACCGTGACCTGAAGAAGGCTACTGAGGCTTGTGAGTGCCAACCAACACAACGGCCGACTGGGCGTCACCTTCCCAATCGAGCACCGACGCTGACTGTATAAACAGACTGGGGCGGCAAGATCTCTCAGGATGAGCTCCTCGCCGAGGCCAAGAGGCTCAGGCTCGCTCACTGGAAGATCCAGAAGGATGCCGGTGTTGATGTCATCCCCTCCAACGACTTTGCCCTGTACGACCAGGTCCTCAGCCACATCCAGGACTTCGGCGTAAGTTCCCCCGCTCCAACGTCCCTACTACTTGATGATTGGTACCCGATGCTGACAACATACCTATACAGGCTGTTCCCGAGCGATATGCCGGCTCCAAGCTGAACCGCGTCGATGAATACTTCGCCATGGGTCGTGGCCACCAGAAGGATGGTGTCGATGTGCCCTCCCTGGAGATGGTCAAGTGGTTTGACTCCAACTACCACTACGTCAAGCCTACCCTGCAGGACAACCAGACCTTCAAGCTCGCTTCCGAGCCCAAGGCTGTTCTCGAGTACAAGGAGGCCAAGGCCGCTGGCATCGAGACCCGCCCCGTCCTCGTTGGACCCGTCTCTTTCCTGCACCTCGGCAAGGCCGACCGTGGCCAATCTGTTGACCCCATCGACCTCCTCGAGAAGCTTGTCCCCGTCTACGAGGAGCTCCTCACCCAGCTGAAGCAGGCTGGTGCCACCACTGTCCAGATCGACGAGCCCATCCTCGTCCTGGACCTTCCCTCCAAGGCCAAGGCCGCCTTCAAGCCCACATACGAGAAGCTCGCCAGCCTCGGCGACAAGATCCCCAACCTTGTCTTCACCACCTACTTCGGTGACATCGTCCACAACCTTGAGGCTGTGCCCAAGGATGTCTACGCCGTCCACGTCGACCTTGTCCGCAACCCTGAGCAGCTCGAGACCGTCATTGGTGCTCTTGGCCCCAAGACCGTCCTGTCTGCCGGTGTGGTCGATGGCCGCAACATCTGGAAGACCAACTTCAAGAGGGCCATCGAGACCGTCGAGGCTGCTACCCAGAAGCTCGGTGCTGACCGTGTGATCGTCGCCACCTCTTCTTCCCTCCTCCACACTCCCCACACTCTTGCCAGCGAGAAGAAGCTCGACCCTGAGATCGCCGACTGGTTCTCCTTCGCTTCCGAGAAGGCTGTCGAGGTTGCCGTCATTGCCAAGGCCGTCACCGAGGGCCCTGCTGCCGTCCGTGAGCAGCTCGAGGCCAACGCCAAGTCTATCCAGGCTCGCGCCACCTCCAGCCGCACCAACGACCCCAAGGTTAAGGACCGCCAGTCCAAGATCACCAAGGCTGACTACAACCGCAAGTCTGAGTTCCCCCAGAGAATCGCTCAGCAGCAGAAGAAGCTGAACCTGCCTCTGTTCCCCACCACCACCATCGGCTCCTTCCCTCAGACCAAGGAGATCCGTGCCTCGCGCCAGAAGCTCACCAAGGGTGAGATCACCGCTGCCGACTACGACAAGTTCATCGAGAAGGAGATCGAGGACAACGTCAAGATCCAGGAGGAGCTTGGCCTTGATGTCTTCGTCCACGGTGAGCCTGAGCGTAACGACATGGTGCAGTTCTTTGGTGAGCGTCTGGACGGCTACACCTTCACCACCCACGCCTGGGTCCAGAGCTACGGTTCCCGTTGCGTCCGCCCCCCGATCATCGTCGGTGACATCTCCCGTCCCGCCCCCATGACCGTCAAGGAGTCCAAGTACGCCGTGTCCGTCTCCAACAAGCCCATGAAGGGCATGTTGACTGGCCCCGTTACCTGCCTCCGGTGGTCTTTCCCCCGTGACGATGTTCACCAGTCCGTCCAGGCCGAGCAGCTTGCTCTGGCCCTCCGTGACGAGGTCGTTGACCTCGAGAAGGCTGGCATCGATGTCATCCAGGTCGACGAGCCCGCCCTGCGTGAGGGTCTTCCCCTGCGCTCCGGCAAGGAGCGTGAGGCCTACCTGGACTGGGCCGTCAAGGCTTTCCGCCTGTCCACCACTGGTGTCGAGGACGCCACCCAGATCCACTCTCACTTCTGTTACTCTGAGTTCCAGGACTTCTTCCACGCCATCGCGGCTCTGGATGCCGATGTCCTGTCCATCGAGAACAGCAAGTCTGACGCCAAGCTGCTCAAGGTCTTCGTCGACTCTGCCTACCCCCGTCACATCGGACCTGGTGTCTACGACATCCACTCCCCTCGTGTCCCCAGCGAGCAGGAGATCAAGGACCGCATCGAGGAGATGCTTCAGTTCCTCAAGCCCGAGCAGCTGTGGATCGACCCTGACTGTGGTCTTAAGACCCGTCAGTGGAAGGAGACCAAGGAGGCCCTGTCCAACATGGTCAGCGCCGCCAAGTTCTTCCGCGCCAAGTACGCGAAATAAGTTCATTCAACACAAACGTCTGTCCCTGGTGGCGGACGGCCATATTAATGGAGATGATTTGAGATAATGGTGGGTTCTAATACGGGCCGGCGGCTTTGATAAGTGCCGGTCCCGACTTCAACATCGGCGTTCACGAGAAAAGCTGGGGGATCTAGCGAGGCTTTGTTTTTTCAACCAAAAACGGCATTAAGGGAGAGGTGTGAACGGCGCAAAAATTCAACATATACCCATACAGGCATTGCAAGGCAAGGGCGGGCAGGCATCCATGTGTAGCTACCCTCAACGGGACTACCTTCTTGGATCGAGTTCAAAACATGGCTCGACGGCGTTGGGAATTTGGAATGACGTGATGATGAGTGCGAGTGGTTTGCTCGGCACTGGGAATGGACGGTCAAATGCTGTAAATGTAGTGACGAGACAGATTGGTTGTGAGGGCAGCACCTTGGTGTAAACATGCCCTGTTCAATAGGTGGTGGATGAGAACAATACACATACTGACCAAACATCAATGTCCCCCCCATCCAGTGATACCATATACAAAGGAAAGAAAGGGCCTTAGCTGTGGGCAGCGGCAAAGAGACGTGGTCGTACGTGGTCGTACAAAAATTGTGGCAGAAGCGCCTCGAGTGGTGGTGGTGCACTGGACCCGAAGACGTCGCCGCATTGGCGGACGAGACAGTTGCTGCTGCTCACAACGAACCAACACGTCTGTTGGGCCCAACAAGGACCGTTATCCCACCCTCACGATGTCATCATGTCACAATGCAGCAGGCAATTAGTCAACCTACCCTAGGTGCCTGCCGGCCTGGTTTACAGAAAGTTTCCCAGCTGGCTTTCACGGCGCAATTGCCCCAACCCAACATCGACTTTCTCTTCTAACCTCCTGCCAATGGCAACGGCCGAGAGAGGGGGGGGGCTGGAACTGGCTGGAACCCGGCAGAAGAAGCGCTGCAGACAGGCCCACGGGCCGCGTGCTCTCATACCCGGGGATGCGCGAGGGCGGGAGGGGTTGCACGGCGAGGGCTACACTGCGGCATGTATAGTGCTTTGCGAGATGTTGTGCATGGTGTGGTGGTGTTGGTGGCGGGTTGCTTGGCCTGCCCTCTGCTCTGCCTGGAGCTTGCAGACCAGCATCACAGTCCCCCGCCCTCCGCCCCTCGCCCCTCTGCTACCTCGAGGCCGATTTTGCTGGCAGGTAGGCTGGTTGCGCTTGGGGGCGAAATGGGACGATGTTTGGTGGGTTTATGCCCCGTCTCGGCGCGGCCAGACATGGCAAGGAAAAGGCGAGGCCGGGCGGGGCGAGTCGATGTTGCGACTGAGCAGTCGGTGTTGGGAACGTGCTCGTCCGCCCCCCTTCTCGGCTGTTCCTCTGGATCTTGAGGTAAGGAGGCCATGGCAGTTGAGGGCGCATGAAGAGAGTGGACACCGGCCGGGCTTACTTGCTCGGCCGGCAGGTTTGAACCCCCTCGGGGACATCTCATTCAGGTGGTCATTCACGAGCTTTCTTTCTTGGTGTTGTTGCTCTGCAGATGCATGGTACTGTGCAAGTGTGCTGCTGTGTTTCTGACGCAAGGAGGGCCGACTAGTGACAGGGGGATTGGGGGTGGCACTGCAGGCCTACAGGGTATACCCCTAATCATTATCAGATAGTGACTTCTGAGGTGTTGGTGAAGGGTCCCCTGCATAAAATCTGACGAATTGTGTGGTTTTCTGAGCCTTGGTAGTTAGTATATATTAATAAAATCGGTATAGACTAGTATAGCAAAATTGACTGGTATTTAGAGGTTACTCTATTATAGTATTATATTCTAGTATAACCCCTATTTACTATAATTACCGCTATTAGCCTCCTTAGTATGCTTATATAGAGTTTAGCCAGTATACTTGAAGGGATAGCTTCCTAAGCCATAATTACAATTGCTTATAAATTTTTACCTGTAGGCCTAGGGCCCGGTTTATTATTAATTCACTTTTTTATCTACACCTATATGTACTTAATAGGGTTTAAATTAGGTAAATAGGCTAGCTATTTAATAATATGAACCCTATTAAAAAAGGTGGTAAAATGGTATTTTATAGCCTTCACTATATAGGTAGGGGCATTATCTTATTAGATTATAAAGGTATTAAAATCCTTTTAGAAACTTTAAAGTAGAGGGAGGATATATAATCAGTATATTTTAAAGTTAATTCTTCCCTATTTTTTATCCCAGAGAAGGCCTAGGCCTTTACAATTACTCATAAAACAGCCCTAAAATATATACCTATTAGCCTTAAAGTAGGCATTAATAAACTCTCAAATATCCTCACCAGGCACAATAATAATAAACTTCCAATAATTACTAAGGGTATTAAACTATAACTTATTAATTTAAAACTAATAATACTAATTAGTTAGAAAAAGGTACTGCTAGTAAAGGGCAAATTGCAGCCAGGCTTAACATATTTTTAGCAAGAGTAGGATAATAGATAGTTATATATAACGTTTATAGCTAGCAATAATTATAGTAAAACATAATACCTTAATAAAGTATAAAAGAAGTTCTAAGTAAATTATTACCACCCATTAGTACATTATAGTACATTTTATCTTTTTAAGTATGTTTATAAGGGAAAAAATAAGGGTAGTGATATTATTTAGGTATGTATAGGAATACCTATAGAGATAAGGCTTAGCCTTAGCCACAAGGGCATACTAGATCTAACAATAAGTAAGGTAGAGGGTATTAGCAATATCTTATAGTAACTACTTAGTAAAGTAACAAAGAATACAAATTATGCTTTTCTTATCCTTAATAGTTACCCTAGACTTTACACAATATCCATACTACTATGTAATATTAGTAGTATAGAGGGGGTTATATAAAGTAGTATTATTATTGATAAGGATAGGGTTAATAGTAAAAAACCTAGGTTAGGAGTAAAAAAACCACTTAAAATTATTACTATTATAGAGAATAATAGGGTCTAATTAGTTGGAAGGGGTAGGGTAAGAGGTATATAGGAAGTATTATGGGTGTAGGGCATTATTAAGAGTATTATAATGTGCAAGGGCTTATTAAATAAGTTAGCTACAGATATATAAGAAGGGAGGGGTGTTGAAAGTAGATAGGCTTAAGGGGATTTTGTAAGTAGAAGTAGGATTAATATATAATCTAGTATAAAGAAAGCTTATTAGTTAAATACAGACTAATGGGCGCTATAGTATTGGAGCTGGTAGTGGTATAGGCCCAACTATAGGGTTAGAGTCCTTTTTAATAAGGTTCTTCTTAATATTATTATTATTATTATTGATATTAATATTGTTATTAACATTATTATTATTATCATTATCAGAAGCAATAGCAACAGTAATATTAATAGGAAAGGCAGAAGGGAAGGTAGTGGGGAAGGTAATAAAGCTATAGCGAACTACCTCTATAAAGGAAGGGGCAGATGGGCTGCCAGTTATATATATATAATTAATTAAAAGCCAGAGAAGATCATATACCATAGTGGTTTAGGTATTTAAGTAAAAAGTATTAAAAAATAATAAATTAGCTTAAAAGGGGTCTAAAGGGTCTAATAGGTATATAATACTTAAAGTACTTAAATTAGGTAGGTTTTCATACTAATCTGTATTATAAGACTATAGTGCTCTTATAGGTAATAGCTATAGCGATAAGGGTATTTACTAATTTGACTACTTTTGCCAAATGGTTATCGAAAGTAATAAAAGAAGCCCTTATACCTTATAAGCCTTTTGGCAATAAGGGGATAGGTAATTAAGTTTAATTACTATAACAGCAATATAATATATTAGTAGCAACCCAATAAGGAAGTAGTACCTTATTATAATAAAAGTAAAGGAATAGTAATTAGGTTTACTATTATTACTGATTTAAAATAATAAAAAAGGGCTATCTCACCCTCTTTATTATTCCATAAGAGTTTTACTTCTGGAGGATATTGTGATACTTATTGTTGTAGCTTCTAACCGGCTTAAGGACTATTTACCCATAGGTAGTGGTTATAGTAAATAGAAATAATTACTATATAGTTTAATAGGTAGAGTTTTCTTTATAATAAGGGTAATAAGGTATTTTTTTTAGTATTAATAAATTAAGTTTATTATAAAGTAAAATATTTTAGTAGTTTATTTAGCTAAATTTAAGATTAATAATAATACTTACTAAAATTATATAAAGAAAGTTATAATAGGAAGCTTACTATTAGGAGTTAGTAGATAAAGTAATAAGGGTTACCTCCTAATATTAGCAGCTAATTAGTTAGTTAGTTAACTAAATTAGGAGAGGAACTTATAATAATTAAAATACCATAGCACTAGCTATTTTTTATTAAAAAAAGATATTAAAGGGGTATTTTAATAATAATAAACATATTTATTATCTTAAATAGCATAAATTCAATATGATTACGGTAGTAGTAATAGTAGTAGTAGTAGTAATTATGGGTATGGGTAGTTAACTATAGTAGTTAGACTACTAAAGGGTTTTCTTAGTAGTAGTATAGCCCCTAACCCTAAAAACTCTAGAGGGGGGAATGGGGGGGTACCTGGAGGGGGCTTAGGGGGTTAGCGCTAAAATACTAACTTTGTTAAATAAATGCCGAATTGTGCTTTTAGGGGGGATACCCCTATAAATTCAATTAGAAAAGGGTAAATAGAGTGCTCTGATTGGTCAGAATAGTGTTATATCGCCTGTGGCAAAGGTCCCTAGGCGATAATAATTAAGGCAAGACCCTGTAGGTGCTTTAGGTGGGGCAAGCTGCTCAGGGGCCGTGTCATGATTGATTTTGTGCCTTGCTGAAGATAATTGTTCTCAAGAAGAGCACCTCGTGATGAGTGCCGTTCTGGTTTTCACCGGCGACTGTAACGCTCAGGGCATGGGTTTGAAACTACTAGTTCGCCGGCGGTTCCCCCCTTTGGCTGGGTGGCCTCCCTCACTGCCTCAGGAGCTCTGACGTCGAACTCGGTCAAAGCCAAGAACGGCGGGCAAAAGCTGACAAGATGCCATAAAGCAAGAAATATCAAACGGTGGGCAGTGGCTGTGCCTGTGTGGAAAAGGGGAGGGAAACATGGCTTACATGGCAAGGTCTTGTATGAGAGAGAGAACTAGCGTGTGGCTTTCCCACAAACCCCACGGCCGTTGGCTGATCTGTCTCGGGAACCACGGGGTGATGAGCGCCAGGGTCCCAAGACGCTGGGAGGGCAGGGACTAAGCATATAGTACTATGGTGATACGGGGAAACGTGCTCTCGGCCTCTTCGCTGTCGAACAGGCCTGCCTGGTGATGTGATATGCCACAGTAGTTCCGGCAATGCGGTCCTTGTGGTTTAAGCTTGTTTCAAAAGCGACAGAGTGCAAATACGCGGGTGTGAATACGCGAATATACGTGTGCGTGTTGAAGAAGAGGATGGCCCATCATCCCTTGTACTGTGGTAGTACCTCATCGGGAAGGTCTTGGTCGGGGATGAGCACTCCATATACCTGGATCGACGGTGGCTTTTACATACATAGATACGTGCATGGACTACAAGTGTAGCAGTACTACTGTACTACCCCAGGCCTCGGGCAACGGGCAACGGAGGCCAGGCCAGATCACGACCTGTCCCCAAGCCCACAGATGATGGGCGAGCGACCGCACGGCCTGGGTTCGGAGAGTTTCTTGTCACTCGGGTACAAGACATCAAGAAGTTGAAATCTGACTCATTCCGAAGCTTATATCATGAAAACGAAATGACGGCTGCGAAAATCGGAGATATTATTATAATAAGGGGGGCGGAGTGGCCATTGTCGAGCAAGAAAACAAACAAGAGGAGCAGTCAGCTTGAATTAGAAGCGTCCAGCCTCGGCACGGGGCAACATTAGGTAGAGGTTGGAGAGGGGGGCCGGCAAGAGGATCCAGGTGGTGACTCTGGAGTAATAAGCGCACTATATCAGCACGACATGGTGCCACGGGCGGTGTATAGCGAGATGAGCGGCTCCTTTGAACACAATTCAAGGCTGTCATTTCCATCAGCAATCATTCTGCGACGGCATGAGCAAGGACCAACGTTGACGAGGCGCGCATCTCGCTAGAGGAGGTTGAGGAGGTTGAGAAGGTTCTCGCCCGCTTCGCCCATCGTGGCCAGAGCCCACCGCCAGGCCTCATTTCGGGGGACGGTGGGGCTCTCAATCAATCGACCTCGGGGGGGCCCTCATCGACCAGAGGTCAAAAGGTCCAGCCCAGCAAACCCCCAGAGGCCCAGGGACCCAGGGACCCAGGGACCCCGAGTGGGTTGATAAACCGCGCAGGGTCTGGACGGACCTCGGAGGGGGTGTCTGCAGTGACACCGAGGCAGGCCACCCCCCAGCTGGCCCCACCTTATAGGGGAATTGCGGCTTGGCTGGTGAAACAGGCGCACCTCCTTTTCGCACCCCTGCTAGACAGACTCCTGCCAATTTCCATGCTCACCAGCGCCGGTTTTTCGCTCGACGATGCCACGCTCTGCTGGCTCCTTGGCTTTTGGGAATGACCCTCCTCCTCGCCGACGGCCGCTGGCATACGAGACAACACGATGGCTCCACGTCAGAACTGCCGGGGATGATCTCAGTCTCTCTGATCTCGACCTTGGTTCTGCACGGATGGGCTCTCAACCGGCACTGCATCGCATGCCACCTGGGCATCGTGCCCTCTCTCTGATCGGCGGCGAGATCTGGAGCAATCTGGAGGCCAAGCATTTTCGTTTCTGCCAATCTCCCGGTCTTTTAGTGGGCCCTCTCCAGAGGGCCAGAGGGCGAGAACACACTCACGGAACCACACAGAACCACACAGGGCCAGAGGGCCCAGCACGGCCAGCACGGATTGGCCGGATGACAGTGCCGTGCAGGTTCCTTGTCATGGCCATGCAGTGTGCCCAATATAATTCGTGTCTTGCGCGAGGAGGGAAGAGAGGGCAGAGAAGGCACTTCCTCGTCATCGCCAATCTCAACAGCAATTTCGACGTTGCAGTCGGCAGTTTAGACTTCACACGGTCTGAGAGCGACTCTCACCGTCGGAAGGGGGACTGGGCCCATGCAACCTGGCCCGTTGCGATTACTCTATAATAATAGTCGAGCGGCTGTCGTTGTGCGGACGGACGTCGTAGAGCAGATGACAACCAGCCTCGTGCCGTCATCAACACTACTACAGTATTTCGACACGCTGGTGGCATACCTAGTAAGCCGTCCCGCCTGTGCATCGCTACGGCTGGGGACGGCCTCGGGCCTAGTGCTTGTACCTGCAGGCGTGCAGAAGAAACCTGGCAGCCTGGGAGCAGATGAGACCCACCGCTCACTGGGGTCTCTGTTGTGCCCGCTTCCACCCATCCACGACTGGCTGACTGGGAATCTATTACAGGGCACTGAGCCCTATGGGATCAAAAAAGGAAATGAGGCAAGCGCCATTGGACCCGAGGACGTCCCTCAGTTGCCGCCCAGCTCAATCCAGCTCAGCCATCTATTACACCGAAGCGTCATGAGAGGCACAGGCAGAGAGTCTAGAAGGTAACACAGCTGCCAATAACCAGCCGCCTGGGTGATGATCGGCAAAACAAACTACCACTAGAATGCGGCGACGTTGCGGTTCGAGAAGGGGAATCGGGCATTAAAGATCCCCAAAACTCTGTTTTTAGGGTTCCTGCTTGACCTGAGGTCGGATGATTTTTTAAGCGCTTGATCTTCATCGTCACAGGCCACAAACGAGCCCGGAACAGTGACAATGCAGCATACCCTGGGATGATCATGGTCAGTGAGGTGGCCCCGAGCAGAGATCTTTTTCGAGATTCCCACAACGCTCTTCATCCCACGGTGCGACGCCATGGCGGTCGATCAGCCGTTTGCTGCTTCTGCCATCCAAAGCTGTCTATTCCTCAACGAGCAGAGGAAAGGCGTCAAGCACGACTGTGCAAGAAACACCGGATTCAACTCAGCCACCACCGGGGAAGGGGGTGCGAGCAAGGTGCATCTGCTGAAAGGAGCACAGAATTTCCAGTGCATTCTCCAGGAGGCGTGGCCAGGCATTTCATCCGAACGTGCAGTATGAAGGGCCTTCAACCCCCTCGGACGACGACATGGGATGTTAATGGGATGCCTTGGGTATGTGCTTGTGTCCAGCCATTGCTGAGCAACAATATACGGCCACCCCTCCTGTCAAATTGTTCTTCCTTGGCAGCAGGATCTGAGCCTCTGCGCTCCCTGCTGCCGACCGGGATGGGACCGGGCTAGGGGCTATGATTGGACCATGTCACCTCCTCGCCGCGCCCGTTCCTGCATTTGCCCCTGATCGAGCTCAAGGATTCCCTGGCGACGGGAGGGCGGTTGCTGGTTCTCGTTTCTTTTCTCGCCCAAGAGGAGATTCCCACCCGTCCCAGTGCGCCGAATCTTGCAGATGAGTTGAGCGGCCGGGCCCCGGTACCACGCAAGCCTGCCCTGTTTGCTCTAGGCGGTGGATCAGCCAAAATTGATTAAGGGTTATTCATATCTACGGGCTGGCTGAGGCGGCAAGTCCACCATGGCCCATGGCCCATGGCCCATGGCAAGCATGGCGGTGCTCTCGGCCTCCTATGCTCAGATGGGGACCGGGGTCCCGACGAACCAGACTTGACCCTGGCACTCTCTGGGCTGCTCGCTCACAAGTGGGCTCCTGATCGAATTTACGGGGTGACCTGGGTGATCAAATGGAACCATCACCGGGAGACCACCCCAGAGGTGCCCACACCCCTTCCTGCAGCCGCCCGCTCAAAAGGGCTGATGGCCTCCCATCCGCGGGTCTGTATATCTCCCTCCTTCTCTCCTCACCCAACACGGAGCCTGACCTCGATCGTTCTCCCCGACATTCTTTTGAACAGTGTCTCTTTCGGCGAGCAATAGCAGCTTAGCTACTCATTCATTCCCAACCCAATACATTCTTTATCGAACGAGTGCAAACTGTGTCTGCCCTCCTCCACGGAATTGACTTCCACTCATTGCTTGCTGATCAGCATACCCACGATCTTTCACTCCCCGAAGAGTACCGAACAAAAGAGGATATTCAACTCACGAGTAGAAACCTGACCCCGAAAGCCAAAATGAAGTCCGTTCTCGCCGCCTCCCTGGGTCTCGCGACCCTGGCCACCGCCAGCAACGTCTACCCCCAGCACCCCCACTTCAACTACCGCCGACAAAACGGCACCGCCAGCGCCGGTGGCGAGCTCACCACCCTGACCGTCAAGACGACCTCCATCAGGACCGTCATCAGCTGTGCCCCGACCGTCACCAACTGCCCGGCCAACTCTGCCTCCCTCACCCAGCTCGCCTCCACCGCCCCCGAGCAGGTTTCCACCGTCCTGGTCACCGACGTGATCCAGCTCGCCACCACCATCTGCCCCGTCACCGAGGCCGCCGGTATCTCCTCCAGCGTCATCTCTGTCGCTGCCACCGGTGGCATCACCGGTACCACCATCACCGGAGACGTCCCCGCTGTCCCCACCCCAGCCCCGTCTGGACCGTTCTCGAACGGCACCCTGCCCACGGCTCCCATCACCGCTGTCTCCCCCGAGGCCTCGGGTCCCCCCGCCTCTGGTGAGGGTGATGATGAGGATGAGTGCGAGCCCGACCTGACCACCGAGGTCTCCACCTCGATCGCCACCATCACCTCTGGCGTCCCAGTCACCGTCACCGTGACCAACGGTGGTGGCAACGGAAACGGCGGCGGCGTCGAGGTCAGCACCTCCACCTCGTTCACCACCTTCGTCACTGCCATCCCCGTGACCAAGACCGTGGTCTTGACCAACAACTCCCCCGAGGCCACCGGCGAGTCTTCTCCCGTCGAGGGTGGATCTGGCGGCGAGGGTGAGGAGGGAACCACCATCTCTGGCACCACCACCACCACTGCCTACACCACCGGCACCAAGACCGCCACTCTCACCAGCAAGGTCACCAAGCCCACTGGCGACAACTCCCCCGTCGACACCAACTCGAACTCCAGCGGCTCTGGCTCCGACTCTGACGCTGAGGGCTCTTGCGTCCCGTAAGTTGAATTTGCTCACAAACTCACTCACCTGAAGAATCAACCTTGCTAACCTCTTTCGCAGTGAGACTGTCACCGTCACCAAGGAGGGCCCCACCGTCTACGTGACCGTCGGCCAGGCCGCCCCCACCGGCAGCACCTCCAGCGTCCCCCTGGCTGCTAACGCCGCCGTCCCCACCGCCGCTTCCGAGGCCGCCTCATCCCCTTCGTCCCCCGCCTCCACCGGTGACGAGTCCGCCGAGGACGACGACACCTGCGAGGAGGACGGCGAGGACGAGACCCCCGCCGACGGTGAGGACGATGACACCTGCGACGAGGAGCCCGAGGAGACCGTCACCGCCACCGTCGTCCCCGTCCCCACCGGCTCCAACGGAACCGGCTCTGCCTACCCCACCGGCGCCGCCCTGAAGAACCGCTTCGCCAAGATGTACTAGATCGCTTGATTTAGGATACACTTGTGTTGCGAGCAGAGGGCACGTCAAGACAAGATGAGACAGAAACGCAGGAGATGAGTTTTCTGTGTGTGGGCAACGGGGCTTGGTATGAGACCATGACTGGACTTTAGACGTTGGATTCTTCATTGTATCTCCAACCTTTTTTCTTCCCTTTGTTTTTAAGCAAACAACCCCCCATGTTTCTGTGGTCGGCGCGGAAAAATGGGCGGGAGATACAAGACAATCCTCCTCCTGTATTGTGGGCAGACAGAGAAAACACCCCCTCTTTCTTGTAGAATTGTTGTAGTGTTGTTGGAGAGGTGGTAACTTTATGTGTGTGTGTGGTTTATTCAAATAGCGCTGGCGGGAGGGAGATGTTTGAACCCACCTGGCCCCCTGTGCCGGTGCGTGTCCTCCCCTCCTGTCTTCCGATTCTTGGGAGTGCAGAAAATTTTAAGATGGATGGATTATTGTCGTTTCGAACTTCCTCTGAGAGCCTACCTGCGTGATACTTTGATCCCATGAATCTGTGAAATGGAGTCAGGCGACTGCCGTAGATGAGGCGGGATGGGATGAGGTGAGGTCGGAGAGGGAAACGTTTCCCCTCCGCTCCGGTCCTCTTAGTCCTTGGCTTGAGTTCGAGCTTGTCGGGCGCACCTGAAACATTAGATGCTTCCGCCTGCGCTTTCCTCTGTCACGGCATTCCTTTAGTCAACCCGAATTCGTGTCATGAAGTCTCCGTCTCCCTTGTTAGTCCAGTTCGCAGCGGTGCAATAGTGTAGTTGGGCGTTCGCTAGTTGTTCTCGGGGCAATGTAGTTCATAGGGTTATTGCACGCCACCAGTGGTCCCTTGGCCCAGTGTAATACAGGACTAGGGAAACGAGAGATTACTTATTCCATATGGTTCTCGGAGCATATTGATATGGATTAAGTAAGAGTGCAGTCACACGCTCGAGGTGTATCGAAATAGAGATCGTGAGGATGGTTGTTGGTGTCGTGAAGTTCCCAAAACAACTTGTTTCTAGTCATGTCTCCTGATAAGAAGGTTACACGGGATGGTGCCGGTATCAATGGGCCTATCAACAACTAACAGAGCTTTCTTGATTAGTCGAATTTGCCGATGCAAAGAGCCACTGGGAGACGGTGGACGACTGGCTACATGTGAAGAATCAAAGGCGTCGTCCCAGCGCGGAGCAAATGAGCAAAACCCCGAACCCCGATCTCTAGTCCATATCACGGCGAGACTTCTGCTTATCTTGCATGAACTCGGGAGTAGACTACAGTAGGGCATGAAAGTCGAGCCCGTTCTCAGACTATGCATCTCTCTACGGATACAGAGCTCTGAATGTATCCCGTGAAGATGTGTCACAAGATTCCATCTCAGCGAACGGGTCTCAGCCTCTCGGGTCAAGTGGCCTTGTCACAAGCCAGGTTGTGGATCTCGGGGTTTTGTTTCCCTCTCAGAGTACACGCGTGCCACTCACAACTCCCCAGCTGGGCAAAGAACATCGTCTTTCCTGACAGAAATGAGCAGGACTAGGATCGCTGTCTCGTCGCCACCAAGGATCGCAACGAGGGTCGCCCCCAGCGATCGTCCTGGGCATGTCATTAAGGTGTCTTATCAGCCTGGGCAAACCAACAGTATTACCACGGAAAGTACAGTGCAGTAATGGGCCAGTGGGCCTCCCCTCTCTCGCCGTCTTGTTCAGCTCGTTCAGCCGGGTTGGTGGGGCGGTGTCTCTTGCCGCGATGGTAATTGGGAAAGGCGCGCTGCTTGTGTCTAAATGCAGCCCTAGTGTAACAATCCGCCTGGCTCCTTTGTATGTAACCTGGTGGCTTTTGCCGTCTGCTGAGCCCGCTGCTGGCGTGCACACAAAAGCTCTCTCGTTCACGGTTCTACTTGGGTAATGGGAGCACCCTTTGATGTTATGAGGATGTGTGTGCGACATCCAAGAGACCTGGTTGCCTCGTAACAAAGAGGAAACCTCTGACGGGTTGGGCAGCATAACAATCTCGCGGGTGGACCGATCGTCTTGCGTCAAGCCCGAGTTTTGCAAGGGTCCAGAACAGGCTGAACCGGGAGAGGGCGGCCTCTGCCTAACCTGCCTAATCCTCGCCTCGGGCAGAGAGAAAGAGAGAGCTAACAGCGCCTATTCCACTCTGTGCTGCCGCGCTGGTAGTCTACCACAGTACCTAGGTACTGCGTACTGCCACTCACTGCTTGTCGAGCCAGGCGAGCTCGCGTCTGTTCCAGTTGGCCACCCGGGGGGCCTGGACCTGACTTGGACTTGGACCCGGACCCGGACAAGGAACCGACCTGCGACGTGACGAATATCTCGTGCCCGTCTCCTGTTCGCAGCCCAACATCCCTCCTCGCTCAGTCAGCCCTTCCTCTTTTCCTCTCCGGCAATTGCGCTGCTCTCGAGAGCTCCCCATCCGCCCTGGTCTGTCCTTTTTTTTTTGTCTCTCTCATCGAAAAGGAAACACCACCGCAGCCATCCGCAATGTCAGGGCCAGGTTCTCCAGGCCAGGAGGGCCCCACGTTTGCCCCGCCACATCTTCCTGCTGGCTGGATCGCGCAATGGGATGCGAACAGCAGGAAGTACTACTACGTCCAACTCTCGACTGGCGTTTCGCAGTGGGACGTCCCGACAGACGCTGCCCCCGTCGGAGGAGGCACCCCGGCCTCCACCACCGAGCACCCTTACGGCGTGCCTGGCCAGCGACAGCTCATCACCCACCCCGACGGCACCCAGACCGTCAAGCATCCCGATGGCTCGTTGGAGCCCGTCATGCCCAACGAGGCTGGCGGCACGAGGGGCATTGACAGCGATGGTCCAAACGGTGACAGGGGCCTTGGTGTAAGCCCACACTCCCTTCCCTGGCCGCCTCTGCCTCCCTCTACCGTGCCGTGCGCCGTCCTCCCCCACTGACACCGTCGTCCCTCCGCGCGCAGAGCATGGCCATGAACGCATTGCTTGGCGGCAAGCAGGGCGGCAGCGGCAGCGGCCACAACTCGAACAGCAGCCCTTTCGGCGGCCTCGCGAACCAGGTCATCAGCGGGCTTACACAGAGCAACGGCGGCGGTCACGGCCAACAACAACAACACCATGGCTCGTCGGGGGCATCTGGTGGCCTCGGCGGTAAGATCGTCGGCCAGCTCACATCGAACCTCTTCTCCTCGGGCAGCAAGCCGTCGCAGCCCCAGAACTACCACAGCGGTCAGGCCGCGCAGTCGTCGCATAGCTCGGGGCTTGCAGGCTCCATGATGGGCTCTGTCGCACACATGTTCGGGGGACAACCCGGCGCCTCGGTACGTTTGCTCGTCATAAGCCCAAGATACATAGCGCACATGAGGCCATGGGTATACTAACCGATGCACAACCTCTCGTAGAACCAAAACTATGGATACTCCAATTCCGGCCAGACAGGAACCTACAGTGGCTCCGCGCCTCCTGCCACGTACCAGCCTCCAGGCACATCGTCGCAGCACCAGTCTCCTGCACAAGGACACAACGCCCAGCCCAACCACAACACCCAACCCACGAGCACACCCTCCTACCACGCGCCCCAACACACCCCGAGCTTCCCCCCGCCGCCGAGCCAGTACGAGGGCCAACAGCATGGCTACCAGGGCCAGCAGCAACAACACACACCGTACGGCCAGCACGGGCAAATACCAGGCCCGCCCGCCGGCCAGCCTCCTGCGCAGTACGGCCAGTCCCAGTACGGGCAGGGCTACGGCCACCAGCAGGCGCCACCGTCATACGGGGGCCACCAGCAGGGCGGGTACAATGGGGCTGCGCCATCGTTCCCTCCGCCCCCGGGTCAATACCAAACCCAGGCGGGGCATGGCGGCCAGGACCGTGGCATGCCATATGGGGCGCATCACTACGGCAGCAATCCTGCGTACTAGGAGAATGGCATGTTCTGTCATCAAGAAGGGGGCAATTGGTCTGCTAGATGACCCTTCCTGGGGAATCTTTAGACTGGCCGTCAGATCGATCGAACCGGGTTTTTAGGGGCGGTTCATTCCCACGGGCCATCATATGCAGCAGACAGGGGAGGTGAGGGGACGACAGACAGGCATTGTGTGGGTGAGAAAAGGGGGTGTCATAGACCAGACCGATTATACCATGAACGAGGAGCGAGCATCAGTAGTTGGACAGAGCTTTGGTGGTCGAGCGGCTCTCGAGAAGTGTTTTTCTTAAGGTGGTATCATAATTCAGCTAGCTACGTACATGATTTTGCAAGAGAGAAGAAGAAGACGACGACAGAGAACAAGAAAAAAAAAAAAAAAAAGAGAAAGCTCAGCATTTCCAGCGGGGGGCGAGCACACGCCCAAACCCTTTCACCGCGTCTTCTTCTGCTCCTCCCCCTCCTCCCCCCGCCCCTCACCATGCTGCCCGCCGCCGCCGCCGCCGTCCTCCTCGACCACCATCAGCCCCCTGACCCACGGCATGAGGACGCGCCCGGCCAGCACCCACGACGCCGCGGCGACGAGCACGACGTACCCCACGGTGGGCACCAGCGTCCGCGGCAGGACGTTGAGCACGAAGGGGTCCAGGATGACGTCTGCGAGGACGGGCTCCGGGCGGCGCATCAGCTCGCGGTCCGTGGTGAAGTAGTCTGCGGCCGCGTCGATGCGCAGCAGGAGGACCGAGGATAGGTGCTCTCCCCCGCCGGCGCCATACTCGACCTGTGCGGCTGCTTTGCTGCCCTGTGGTGAGTCCTGCCTCGACATGGAGTAGTTGTGCAGCGAGGTGATGAGCTCCGGCGCGTCGAAGACGGCGGGGAGGGTGTGCGTCTCTAGGTGGAAGGCTGTTGGTTGCTGTTCCGGGGGCAGGGCGCGGCGGCGCGGTGGTTGTCAGTTGTCAGTTGTCTCACGTGTCTCGGTGTAATATAAATGATGTAAGGAGGGTGTGCTCACGGTGGCCAGCCAGCATATGCGGACCTCATAACGCTGGCCCTCTGTGAGGTTGTCCAGGATGAACCATGATGAGCTGCCGCGCTCCGAGTCTGCTGTCGGGAATGATGCCTCGATGTGGGTCCTGAGCGACCAGTCTTCGGGCGTGAGGGTGTCGATGTTGAGGGTCGACAGCGCGGGCTGCTGGTTTGGGATGTTGACGGGCTCAGGGCCGAGGAAGATGGTCTTCTCGACGTTTGCGGTGGCCAGGGATATGCCTATTGTGAGGCATATGAGGCTGGCGAGTAACATTGTTCAGAAGACTAAAGTTAGTCTCTCCGTAGTCTGCCTGCCTCTCTCATATGAAAGAGAGATGTATATCGATAGTAAGGAGATGAGAGAGTGTACCACCAGCCACATTTCAGAGGACAGGAAGCTAGCTTCGACAGCCTCCAAGCTCCAATCGGGAAGCACCGCCACAGCAAGGAAGACTGGTAGTGACTGGATCGATCACATGCGAATTCCAGGGAGGGTCCCCACGGGTGGGCTCCCCCAATCGCGGCAAAAGCTGGGGTACAGGCAGGCGTCACTGACCTCTCTGACCGAGGAACTGACGGGTCGACCTCTCCAAAGCAGACTGGAATTTGGGGTTCCGACCTTGGGCCTGCCCACGCAGCTGCTTTCCCTTGCCATGGTCTGCTGCGAGGCACGACAATGACTTCGGCTCCCGATGGACACGACTCTTCAACTTTGCCGCCAACCACGATACTGTGGGAAATTGCCCCGACCTGGTTGAATCTTGGTTCAAGATAGTTCAATGAATGCATTGCACTTCCTTTTGAACATATGCAACCGCAGCCCTCGATGCCAACCAACCACTACGTCGTAGCAGCTATTGTCGCATAACACCGACCCGCCTTGAGCCTTATTATCATCGAGCGGCCTCGTCGAGTGCCCTCGAACCAGCCCTCGAGGCTCATCACCTCTCTTGCCCCGCGCATCGTCCACGCCCCCTCCACGACTACTGTACGAACTTGGCCTCAGGGCCGCAAAGCCCACCATGGCCTCCCAATCGAAGCTCCTCCTCTCCCACGTCTCCACCCCGGGCCAGCGCGAGCGCACCGTCCGCTCCATCATCTCCCACCTGACCGACCTCTACCTGTCCAACCGCACGCGCATCTCCCGCGCCGTCTACCTGACCCTCTTCGTCGCCCTCATCAACCGCGTGCGCAACGCCATCGCCGAGCAAAAGGCCGCCTCGGCCCGCGAGTCCGCCAAGCGCGCCGAGCGCAGCGGCACCACTGGCCGCGTCGAGGCCGCCGACGAGGATGATGGCGCCGGCAAGAAGAAGAAGCGCAGGGTCGAGCTCGACCGCGAGTTCTTCCGCTCGCTGCTGCGCCTGACGCGCATCGTCGTGCCCGGCTGGCGCAGCAAGGAGACGCGCCTGCTCATCAGCCACAGCTTCTTCCTCGTCGTCCGCACCCTCATCAGCCTCAAGGTCGCCGCCATGGACGGCGCCATCGTCAAGGCCCTGGTCAAGGGGAACGGCAAGGAGTTCCTGATGAGGATCGTCTGGTGGATGCTGATCGCCGTACCGGCCACTTTCACAAACTCCATGGTAGGTTCCAGCTTGCGAACTCTCGGGGGGGACACAGGGTCGGGGGAGTATGGCTGACAATGATCTCAAACACAGCTGTCGTGGCACCAAGCGGAGTTGTCGCTGAAGTACAGGACGAGACTGACCCAGTACATCCACGACAAGTACCTGTCGAAACTCACCTTCTATGGCATATCGGCGCTCGACGACAGGATAAAGAACCCAGATCAACTCATTGCTGTCGATGTTGCAAAGTTCTCGAATAGCCTGGCAGAGCTGTACAGCAACCTCGCCAAGCCAATACTGGACATGGTAAGCTTTTGACCCCATCATTCCACGGGTGCAGCTGCGGACGACTGATGCGCCACAGACGATATATACCTGGTCGCTGTCAAGCAGTGTAGGCGGAGAAGGGGTAATGTTCATGTCATTACTGGTTCAGTTGTCGGCCAACATGATGCGGGCGCTTACGCCTCCTTTCGGAAAATACGTCGCCGACGAAGCCAGGCTGGAGGGCGAGTTCCGATTCCAACATTCGAGATTAATAGACCACAGCGAGGAGGTCGCCCTGTATGCGGGCCATGAAGTCGAAAAAGACACCCTCGACAAGGGATACTTCACACTCATCAAGCACGTCAACTACATCCTGAGGCGGCGCTTCTACCACGGGTTCATGGAGGACTTTGTCATAAAATACTTCTGGGGCGCGCTGGGCCTGGTCCTGTGCAGCGTGCCAGTGTTTGTCAAGATACCGGGCGCGGTAACGCAGAACATGGGCGACAGGACCGAGACGTTCGTGACCAACCGAAGGATGCTGCTTTCTGCCTCTGACGCCTTCGGGCGGATCATGTTCTCGTACAGAGAAATCATGGAGCTCGCAGGCTACACCTCGCGCGTGGCCTCACTGCTGGAGGTCATGGATGACATCCAGGCCGGCCACTTCGAGAAGAAGCTGGTTTCTAGCGCGGGCACCGAGGACAACGAGGCCGTGCTCAAGGGACGAGGAAAGGTCGTGGAGAGCAAGGACATCAAATTCATTGACGTGTAAGTTTCACTCCTTCGAGTCTACCCTGACCGCCGTCGACTCAAGAGAGCGAGAAACTGACTTCCGGTCCGCACAGACCCATAATCTCTCCCAACGGCGACGTCCTCGTCAAGGCCCTGTCCTTCTCCCTGAAACAAGGCGACCACCTGCTGGTCGTCGGCCCCAACGGCTGCGGCAAGTCCTCGCTGTTCCGGATCCTGGGCGGCCTGTGGCCCGTCTACGGCGGGACGGTTTACAAGCCCCCCTTCTCGGACATCTTCTACATCCCACAGCGGCCGTACCTGTCGCGGGGGTCGCTGCGGCAGCAGATCACGTACCCGGACGGCCTCCGCACGATGCGGGCCAAGGGCGTGACGGACGCGGACCTGGAGGGGATCCTGAAGCTCCTCAGCCTCGAGAGCCTGGTGTCGCTGTACCCGGAAGGGTGGGACGCCGAGGCCGAGTGGCGCGACGTGCTTTCGGGGGGGCTCCAGCAGCGCGTCGCCATGGCGCGGCTCTTCTACCACCGGCCGCGCTACGCCATCCTGGACGAGTGCACGTCGTCCGTGACGCTCGAGACGGAGAAGGTCATGTACGACAACGCCAAGGCCCTGGGCATCACGCTCATGACCGTCAGCCACCGCCGCTCGCTGTGGAAGTACCACAGCCACATCCTGCAGTTTGACGGGCAGGGCCACTTTGTCTTTACGCGCCTCGACGCCGACCGCCGCATGCGGCTCGAGGACGAGAGGGAGGACCTCGAGGTCCTCCTCAGGCAGGTCCCCGAGCTGGAGAGGCGCGTGGAGGAGCTTACATCTGCTTGAGCATGGTCGGGTGGACGGGCGTGCGTGTTTGCATTTCTGGGATTGGGGTTTCTATAAGAGTGCATGTGACTAACATTAACGAGCGGATGGATCATGGGTGGGTGGTTGGCTTTTGCTGTCCCTGTCTCTCTCTATAACCTTCATATAGAAGCATATTGGACGATAATAAGAATACAACACAACACAAATTCTTACACCTCTGCCATCCCGTCGTCGTCCCCACTGGCTAAATGGGGACCTGAACACAAGTCGGTTCTTAGACTTATTCATTACAGGTCAGCCCGCCACCTGAATCAGGGCTGAAAACCATCAATGAACGACGGCCGTGATGCTACACCTAATTCCAATACCAGATTTCAAACCAGAACGTGAGCAAAACCCATGGCCCCCGTTAAATCAAGAAAGGGAAAGCGCATGTGGGGCTGCCTCGCTCCAGAGATGAGTGAGCATGAACGTCATTGGAAAAAGGAATAAATACAAATACCCGGTTCCAAATCCAACTGACGATAGGTGTATTCAAGTACATACCGTTAGCCAGTGGGATACTATCCACGGTTCACAGTAAGAAGGTTTTGCGCTCGAGCTCTGTGGAACGAATGTTGAGTGGCGCTCCAGCTAGGCCTCCTCACCCACGCTTTCGAGAATGCCGATGGATGAGTTGCTACTTATGCCACTTGTGTCTGTCCATGTTTTCAGGTACGAGGCGAGGTACCACACAAGCCTATGTATCACGTTTCGATACTGGTCTATGAATATACGGTCTCTACTCGGGTCTAGGTGCGCTACACAGCCAAAACTTCTATGCAGTCGACCAGCTGGGCAATCCTCTCTGCCCAACCTCCTACAGGATAACTTCCCGTAGAATAACTTTATATAAGATAATTTCCTATAGAATGACCTCCTATAGGATAACCTCCTGTAGAAAAACCTTATATAAGATGATTCCCTGCAGCATAACCCCCTATAAGATGACTGGGTAGAATGCAAGTAGTTATAATGTATTTAATAATGGAAGTCAACTGAATCTTGTCCCCTCATCAATATGGAAGGTTTTGGATTGTTGGATTGCCAAGTTATTTGAAAGGGTGAGATTCATTGTCGAAAAGACAAGTCCATTGTCAATAAGAAATGATGCTCCGCAGGAAATATATGAGAATTAACAAGTGACTTGTTCTTTCAGATTTACACAAGCTCCAGTCCATATTCAATAGCTAGCGGTGTTATCGAACCAGTTTTTTTGTCCGGAAGCACACAATGAAGCAAGTTTCTAGGCATCATTACACTTGACACCACTTGTCCAGGCTCATATTGGTTTCCCTGACGACGGTCTCGCCTGATGCCTGATTTTGTCACCTCGACAGCCCACACGCGTTGAATCTAGTGGGGGTAGTCTGACTGATGTTTTTTTTTATTCAAAACACCCCGCCTGCCAACTCCTGTCGCAGCCCACCTTGCTGCACTCTCCCATTCTCAAGTCGTCCACCGTCACTTCGACATTCCGACTTCATCATGGTACGTACACGAAAGAAAGACTACGCTGAAGGAGGCGTGCAGCAGGAGCATGGCCAGACAGCGCAGCCAAATCGAGTCAAGGCAGCAGGTGGTGTCGTCGCAGACCACATCGGCGAACGGAGCCGCAATGTGGTGTTCGCCAGATTCCAAGAACTCCCTTGCGAGCTTCGCTTGATGGTTTGGAAGGCAGCCATGACGCCTCGTCTCGTCGCGGTCATTCCCAAGCCATACCCCAAGGAGAGCAACATGTCGAGGGACCGCAGAAACCGAGAGACCAGCCTCATCCGAGGGATCCCAGCTTTGCTCGCAGTCAATCACGAATCCCGACACATTGCCCTCCGTCACTACACTTGGAGATTCACCATTGATTTTGCAACTTCTACCATACAGAGGTGGCGGTGGCAGCCCAAAGGCGAAGGAGTCCCTCAGCGTGCGCGTGTCGTCATGTCACCAGACGACACCTTGGGTCTCTTTGGATACGGACAGAGACGGATGGGGATTGTGGAGATCTCAACATTTCGAGTCAAGGTCGCGAACGACGAAGGAAGCCCTTGGAGAATCCACCAGACTACTGATGCGCCACATGACCAGCATTGGTTCAAGAAGGTGGCAATCTTGGGAGACGCCATCAAGTCGAATCTCTACATCGTCAGGGCCCTCAATGTCACTCTATGGGACCTGAACTCTATCCTCTACGCAGCACCTGCTGAAGCGAGAACGGCGCGTTCGCCCCACACAAAGCACGGAATACTCGTTGCATCCGCCGAAATGACCAAACGCTGTGAAGTAGCACTTCTTCTGGCTCGGGAGGATCGGATTCAGCTGGGCCAAAGCCCGGCACTCGACATAGTGGCCTCTGAGCTTGCGGGCGCTGAGGAAGGACAAGATTGGAAATATTTTCTGCGCATGCTTGCTCGATCCCGGCTATTATCATGTTAACGCCAACTTGAGGTCTGCGGGTGAAAAGACGAATCGACCGGATCATCAAAACGGGCCGATTGAGATATGGACCCATACTGAGACGATCTCGACAACAAGTGCCAATCGTGGCTGTGGCAAGGATCAGAGGCCAGGATGGAAATGGCGTCCGTAAGTTGGAGTGCTACCGGGTTGAGACATGGCTATCTGAGTGCCTGGTACAGTCATTCACCAACACTCAACTTCTATCTTCTTCAGCCCACTCCTCTGCTTGCTCACAAGTCAGAAAGGAGCAATTGCGTGCCCAATTTAGAGTGGTGTGTCAAAATACCGGCCAGCCCTGAGCACAGCACAGGAAATAGCTGGATACTTAGATAGGAAGGGTACCAGTTCAGCCCTTGTCTTGGAGATTTTGGACTCCGAGCAAGAGCGGTCTAGTCTCTCCTTTGGGGGTGCTTTCAAGACGAAAGCAATAATGACAGACCAAATTTTGACAGATTGCGCTTGTGTTGACGATGAGTAGTGAGGCTTGTTCTCACCTTTGGGTCCATCTGCATGTAATACGACCCTTTCAATGCCAGGTGGTCATGGCTGCTACCCATCCTGCATTTTTGAGCATTCGGAATTTCGATATGGAGCAGTCAACCTCTAATATTGCCTGCTTAACGTTGCCAACGGTACGATCATTTCCCACTCACACAGACCGTTCTCACCCATGGCCTTGCATGAATAAATGTATATTGAAATTGACAATTTGAAAGAAGACGTCCTCCTTTCTCTTCCCCTACATCCTTTTTCTGCTGGCATTAGACAAGCCTGAAAAGCGCCATGAAACTGGCAGTACGGGTCACAATCTGTGGACTTGAACGGCCCTTAGTAGGTACGAGACGTAGTGGCATCCACGGCGAGGACACGAGCAATGGCCTTGCATCCCGTGTCCTCGCTTGAAGAGTAAACGTTGCCAAACGGGGATCTCCCTGGTTGTAATTCATTTAAATGCGATTCAAACAAAGATGGGGTCATACGACTTAATAGGACATTTTTTTGTGACAAGAACCGCTGTGCTTGCTGCAGACAGCCTCGATGGGTCGTACACGAATGCTGCATGAGTAGAAAGTCCCAGCCAAAGCCTTACTGCCAATGCTTCAGCGCTCATAATATATTCAAGTAGTTGATATACTAGAAGAACCAATTATGCGCTTCCGGAAGAGAAAACCGTCTTCTTTCTTCCAACCCGCACAGAGCAAAACCTGCTCAAGACTCACATATCGCCTTAACCAACTGTATATCTGAAGCATTACTGCCAACAAGGCCCCCTTTCGCGACTATCTATGGCAAAAGCCCAAGGGTTCGGTCAAGCTGAGATGTAACACGGTGGCACACACTATTCGTTACACACATGAGTTCAGCAAGCACGTGTGAGCAAACCTTGTTTCATCGTCATCGGCCTCCATGGATTATGAGACTTTCGTCGAACTTGGTCGATACTGTCTTCCAGGCCGAAGGAATGCTCTTGCTTCCACTATGACTGCTCAGACCCCGGCTTGTATTCTGGAGACCCCAGACTTTTGGACGTGGGCAGTCCTCCATCATCTCTTTACTGACTCAATTGCCGAGTCAGGACAATTATAGTCATAGGGGATCTCGGCTCCGAAACATTTGAAGAGTCACGAGACATGGACATTAAGGCTTGGGTTTGAAGACTTACCCTGAATTGGAGACGTTCAGGTGCAAGACAAAGCGTAATGAAGTAAGTTGTTGCGTTTTATTCGAGGATCAAATGACCAAGTCAACATCGAAACAGGCACAAGGCTGCTAAAAAGTACGTAGTCTCGTGGTTGAAGGGCTAGCACCACGCAACGGTGAGTGTCACGGGCGTGTGCATATGTGCCGACGCGGCGCCAAGGCCGGGGTTCCGAGACGAGCAGAGGCCGGGAATAGGGCCACCCAGAGAAGGTCGTTTTCTTTGATAATAGATATAAAGCTTATCGCAAGAATCCAATTGCTTGTATGCTGTGTCCTGCACCAGCTGAATGCACTCTATTTCGAGGTGTCGAGTTGGCAATGACTTGTCACAAATGCCATAAATGGGAGGTGTTGGCGTGTGCGTATCAGGTTGGGGTGGGGTGGGGCCAGGACGAGTGCTAAGGCTAAGGCAGGAACATGGGAAAAGCAAAACCGTGGATCTGCTTGGGGCTCAGGGTCCTGCTTGGGGATTCAGGGGATCCGCATCTTGTCCTGTCACTACGAGTCAGTGTCGTGTCGGTTCTCGTACACATTACACTAGCATCAGCATCGGCCAGGTCGCACAGACGGTGTCGAGTGCCGACGGTGATTGAGGCAGCTCTGGCAGTCAGTCTCCTTTGATGTGGCCTTTGTTCCAATCAGTCCCAAGCCCAGGGCCTAAAGGCGAACCAGTTGTCAGTGACAACTTGTCAGTGGGCATGCGCGCCCACAATTCAATGGACTCTTGCCGTTGGACCCTGAATTCTCCCCCTATCTCGTCACCATCCTGGTCTCTGCTTGCTGGGACTGTACATAGAAAGGGGAGGGGACGCGGGAGGGGTGTTCCTAGCCAGCAAGCGGGTAATAGCGTAGTTGACGGTTCCAGTTTCTTGGATGCTGCGTGACTTCGGCCTTGCCTGTTCTCCACCTCACCTCAGCTCGCCTCTCGTGGGAGAACCCGTGACGACCGACGTGGAACAGAGGTAAAACTCTGGCCACATGTCCCGGGAAGCCATCCCTTGTCAGAGTCAGCGACAGGAAATAAGAAAGGCACGGCGCAGCCTGACTTGACTTTCCCCGGATCTCCCTCAGCCTTCCAGCCGGTCGCGTTTGCTGAAGAACGTGTCTTTGTCCATCCGCTTCCATTGGTCAGGTTCTCGGACCCCTTCGACGTCACTCCTCCCACCCTATCTTACCAACCAACTTTAGACAGCTTTCGACCTGAGGTTTCCGTTAGAGAGCAACGACCGGCTTGTTATTAGTGTGTCTACACACAGGTGTCTGCACACAATCGACATTCATTCCATTATTTCTTGCAGCACCGTAGACCGACCGTCAACTGGGTTGATTGATTGCATCCTCCCGAGACTGCTGGATCGACGACGACATCACTGCAGGGTCATGACTGCCTGAGTACCCATTTTCACCCCGAGACTCCTTCTCACAAATGAAAATGCAGACTCTCGACTCCCTCTGAATTTCCCGCCTCGCCAGGCTCAACGGCCAGTCCGTCGACCGTCAGCCACTACAGCAACAAATTGGCAGATATTCCGACGTCAGTAGCAGCCGCCGCGACCCATAATTTCCCTCAATTAAAACCTGTCACCAGCCTGGGACATTAAGTATCTGCCATTCGACTCGCCACTGAAAACCAACCCCAACCCAAAGGCATATCCTAATCGGCAAACGACTTAACCTTGACCAGTCTGCCAACATGAAGTTTGGAAAGAAGTACGCCATGCAATGCCATACTATGCCATTCCCCATGCCGCCCTCTACCCCCAGATACCCGAATATTAGACTGACGCCGTTCACAGCTTGCCACGTAATCAGGTGCCCGAGTGGGCATCTAATTACATCGACTACAAAGGCCTGAAGAAGCTCATCAAGGCAGACGTCAGAGCCTCTCAGAGCGGTGGAAAGGTCGATCTTGCAGGTAAACATTTGGACCGCTCAACTCCCTTCCTGGCGGGCTGAGCCCAGTCGCCTAACCAGTCGGAAACAGAATTCTTCTTCGCCCTGGACCGGAACCTGGAGGATGTCGACTACTTCTACAACAAGAAATTCTCAGACGCCTGCCGCCGGCTGAAGCTCCTTCATGATCGTTATGGCCAGATGTCCGACGTATCCGACCTGGACGTGGATGAGACCGAGGAGCTTATGGGGGCCCTTCTCGAGCTGCGATCCCAGTTTCGGAAGCTGCAGTGGTTCGGTGAGATCAATAGGCGTGGTTTCGTCAAGATCACCAAGAAGCTCGACAAGAAGGTCCCCAACTCGGCCACCCAGCACCGGTACATCGCCACAAAGGTCGACCCAAAGCCCTTTGCAAAGGATAACACCATTGCCCGGCTCCTGAACGACATCAACAAGTGGATGTCCCCAGTTGGCGATGCCCAGAAACTCGATGACAACCGCTCAGAACGATCCATCAGGTCTCTCGGGCGGGCCTCTGCCAAGGGCATGCTTACCGTGCCTTCCTCTCTTTTGGACCAAATGGACCAGGCCATCCGGGACAACAATGTGGAGGCTTTGAAGAGCCATCTGAAAGAAGCCAACCTCGTTTTGTCGGAACCACCCGCCCAGGGCTTGCTACACAACCTCCTGCAGAGATCGATTTCCGCCCGATCGAAGAATTCCATCGAATTCCTAGTCTCAAATCTCAAGACTTTGGACGAGGCAGATGATATCAACGAGCGGAATTGTATTCACCGGTTGGTCATCCACATTGGTCGGACAAGGTCCGCCAACGCGAGAGAGTCGGAATCTCCGGCCTACCCATTCCCTGCCGGCAATCATTATGCTTCCCAGTACATCACCCCAGCAGCTTCACCTTCGGCATCCCCGGACTCTCGCCATCTGAAGGAGACGAATCTCCTAGACAAGAATGATGAGGCTGTCCAGGTACTCATCTATCTCCTGGACAGGCTCAGCGAGGATCAACGGCCGGCCCTAAGCACCAGAGACTCTTTTGGCCGCCTGCCTCTTCATTATGCGGCCCAGTTCGGGTTCGTGGTGGTCTGTCAGATCATCATGGCCAAGATGCAGGAATGGGGACAGTTCAACGTCGAAGACGGCATCGATGCTGAGGACTGGCAAGACAAGGAGGGCAACGCGCCACTCCACCTCGCTGTCATTGGCGGCCACCCTCTTACGATTCAGGCTCTCCTCCAGGGTGAAAACTGGCAGGGGGCTAGCGAGGACAAGGTGGCCAGGAGACGAGGCATTTCCAAATCCAGCGCTGTCCTGGCTATTGCCACGAAATCAAATTTCAAGACCATTGTCAACCTCCTTGTCGAGGCCGGCGTCGACATCAACTGGCAGGATAGCTCGGGAGAAACGGCCCTCCACATCGCCGCTCGATTCGGCCATGACGAGTGTGCTCGCATCTTGATGCAGGGCACCGAAGAACAAAAGGCCGACTTGGAACTTGTGGAGAAGAACTTCAACTGGACGCCACTCCATATTGCAGCAGTCGACGGACACCTGTCTGTCGCCAAGCTGCTGATTGAAGCCGGAGCTGATGTTGACAAGATTGATTCTTCCGGGTGGACAGCCAGAGAACACGCCGCCCTGAGGGGGCACCTCGCTCTTGCTGACCTGCTCAAGGAGAACAGCCACGTGAACGACGCTGCCCTCGCTGCCCAAACCAACGGCAATGGGCAGTCAGCTACCACCGGGGGCTCCCCCCCAAAGGTGGAGTCTCTTGAAGACCGGCGCTCGAAGGTAACTACGCGTGTCGCTGACCCAGTTAAGACCTTTGGACATCGATACCTTAAGGACGAGAGCCTGGTCCTGGTCAGTCTTGGCTCTATGGACATGAGACGGGACGTCGACGCTGTCAAGCTGGATCGGGTGCCCCTTAACGAGGCTCATACCACACAGCTCGATACTGCCTTGTCAGTCGTAGTGTCCGCCAACGGTGCCCTGGGCGAGCCCACCATCGTCGATCTACCCGTACACGAGAACATCTCTACGGAGCCCATTGTCTTCACCACCAAGGACGCCAGCAATGTCAAGCTGCTGTTCGACATTGTGCCAACCTACTCTGGCAACGAGAAGAACAAGATTGGCAGGGCTGTGGCACTGTTGTCCAGCATCCGACCTTCTGTTGGATCTAAGCGCATGAATCTCCAGGGAGACGTCTGTGTGCCTGTTGTGTCGTCGAGCACTCTGGAGGTAATCGGAACCGTCAATTTCAACTTTCTGGTCGTCACGCCTTTCTCGCACCCGAACATGGAGGTTACCTCGGAACAGACGTACTGGAAAAAGCTGGCCTCCACCATGGTCATCGGCCACCGCGGCCTGGGCAAGAACAACACGTCCAACAAGTCCCTGCAGCTCGGCGAGAACACCGTGGAGTCGTTCATCGCAGCCGCCAACCTGGGGGCCAACTACGTTGAATTCGACGTGCAGCTGACCAAGGACCACGTCCCTGTCATCTACCACGACTTCCTCGTCAGCGAGACCGGCATCGACGCCCCGGTGCACACGCTCACCCTCGAGCAGTTCCTGCATATCAACCCGGACGCGCGCCGCCTGAACGGCAAGGACATGTTCAACAAGCAACTTCAGAACATGCGCAACAACAATGAGCTGCCGGGGCGGAAGCAGCGGTCCATGTCGGTGGGTTATGGCGTGGGCGACGTGCCCACTGCGGACGAGCGAATGAAGCACACGCGGGACTTCAAGGAGAAGGGGTACAAGGGCAACTCGCGGGGCAACTTCATCCAGGCGCCATTCGCGACGCTCGAGGACCTGTTCCGTGACCTCCCCTCGGGCGTGGGCTTCAACATCGAGATGAAGTACCCGATGCTGCACGAGAGCGAGGAGCACGAGATGGACGCGTACGCGGTGGAGCTCAACAGCTTCTGCGACACGGTGCTGGCCAAGGTGTATGACCTCGCCAAGGACAGGCACATCATCTTCTCGAGCTTCAACCCGGACATCTGCCTGTGCCTCAGCTACAAGCAGCCCAACTTCCCCATCATGTTCCTCACCGACGCCGGGGACGCCCCCGTCGGCGACGTCAGGGCCTCGTCCCTGCAGGAGGCCATCCGCTTCGCGAGCAGGTGGAACCTGCTGGGCATCGTGAGCGCGTCCAGGCCCTTCACCAACAGCCCCCGGCTCGTCAGGGTCGTAAAGCAGCACGGTCTGGTGTGTGTCAGCTACGGCGTGGAGAACAACGATCCGCGCTTGGTACAGGTATGCTTTTTTATTTTTTTATTTTTCATTCTCATCCTCCCAGTATACCGTTCAGAGAAGCTGACCCAACCGGAAAATGCAGCGCCAAGTAAAGGAAGGCATAGACGCAGTCATCGTCGACAGCGTGCTCGCCATCCGCCAGGGCCTCACCGAGTCCGAGAGCCAGCTGCCGGGCTCCGTGGTAGAGGACGACACGGCCGTGGTGATCGACGCGCAGCCGCTGGGCGGGGGCGTGAGAGTTGCGAATTAGAGGACAGGTGGCGAATAGAGTTGTGAGATTGGGAGGCAAGCAAGCAAGCAAGTGTTGACGACAAACGACCATAGATGATAAAAATCTGGGGGCGAGCGCGTGGGCCGGCTGACGTGTGAGCAAACCCCGGAGCAAAAACTTCATAGAAACGACAGCAGATCCGAGGGATTACCCTTCAACCCCTCTTCTTCTGAGGGAGGAAAGGGTTCCGGTGGCTGGGGTGGTGAAACAGGACCCAGCAGCGGTAGTGATAGGCATTTGATGGCATTGACAGCGAGAAGGCATATGGACAGCGAGGGCTCAGCTGGGGGGCATGCGCGCGACGTGCTTGTCCCCTGAGAGGTCTGGCCCGGATCCTGGCGGATAGTTAGTCCCATGGCGTACAAAGCCTGGCGAGGCGCGATAGAAACCTCATGAATGAATGAAATGGGTTTTGGGGGCGTTACTTTATTGGTCCTCTGTTCACTGGTAGATCGTGATGGTCGAGAGCATCATGTCTTCCAACTCAAAGCCCTGGGCGCCACACGCAGCTCGAGTTACTGAGACCTGGCGTTTTCCGCTCCTGATTTAATCGAGTCGTGTAGATGACGGCCCGAATCGTGGACGAGATCCGAAGAGGGGGCCGCAGAGTCTCACTCAATGAGCACAACTACCGATGTGCAGGTTGAAGCCACCTATGACATCGTCTTGTTGCTTTGTATATACATTGTTTCTATGCGTGTCATACGTCTAATCTAAATAGGACTGCTCACAATATCTATAAAATCATGTAGCCTGACATGGCCACCCCCCCCCCCCCCCCTCAATTCGATGGGGGAGCGCGGACTCCACATAGGTCACGCCGTCTGTACAACCAGGCTGGGAGCCCAAGCCGGCAAGTCCTCCGAATCAGCCTCCTCTGCCTGGGCATCATCGGCCACCTCTTCAAGCACGGCGAACTCGTCATCCAGTGGTGGGAAGTGTTCCCAGCTGGTAATATTGCGCGCGGGCGACTTCAAAGTCTTCACCCCGTACAAGTTAAACAATATGCGGCGCGTGGCCCCCTCCAGCCGGCCGGCCACGACGAGCCCCAGCTCGACCTCGAGCGCGGTGCGCTGCGCCTCGCCCCTGATCCCGCCCATCTTGCCCAGGCGGTAGCGCATCCACTGCGTCGCGAGCAGGGCCATGTCCTCCTCGTGGCGGAACAGCTCCCAGGTTACGGGGCCGCCCGCGCCCGCGCCCGCGCCCCCGGGCGGCGGCGGCGGCGGCGGGATGGACATCTCGAGGTCGGCCACGACGCGGCAGTACAGGGCCGCCAGCCCCCCCGGGCGGACGTCCCACGTCATGGCCTCGAGCGCCGCGGCCGTCCTGAGGAGCCGCTGGTGCTTGAGCAGGGTCATGGCCAGCCGGCGGTTGCGCACGGTCACGGAGGTGAGCTCGCTGATGCCCATCTGCGCGTAGTCGATCACGTTCCTCGGCCCCAGCGGCGCGAGGATTATGCGGCCGATGCGGTGGACGATGGGCTCCAGCCTCAGGAGGTGCGTCTCGGCCTGCCTGATGAACATGGCGACCGTGAGCCGCCGGATGCTCGCCCGGTCCTCGGTGGTGGTCGCGAGGGTCTTGGAGTGCCACATCAGGCTGGCTCGTTCTTCCGAGAAGGGCCAGCTGGGCGGCTTGCCCATGTTCAGCAGCGGGTAGAGGTGCTCGGCTAGTTTCCTTGGGCAGTTGGCCCGGAGGACAAGGGCGTTCATCACCCTGGCGTTGTCGACGAAGCCGCGCAGGAGAATGTCTGCCGCTGGGGCGTCCAGGCTGTAGAGGCATTGCCTTAGCAGCTGGATGAAGAGGTCGACACTAATGCCCCATTTCTCTTGCAATGAGGCGACGAAGACTTTGGCCGCGTCCTTGACACGGCCGAAATGCAAGAGTCCAGAAACGATAGCTTCGTATATCTCTCGGTTCCTCATCGGTCTCTCGATGACCCAGTTGCCCTTCAGAGAAATCGTCACCTCCGGCTGCTTCGCCCACTTGCGCAGGTCCGGGATCTGGAGGACTTCCTTGTACCAGCGCCGCCTTGTGAGCATGCCACGGTTGTCGAGGGCTAGCATGCGGCGTAGGACGCCGTAGAAGCCGATGATGTCGCCTTTGTGACGATAGTGAACCAGCAGGCAGGCAACGGTTTGAGGCGTCGGCCGCAGTCGGCTGTCTTCGAGAAGAGACTCCACCACCAGGTCCGAAAGATTGTGCATCCTCTTGCGTGTGAAGCCCAGGATGAGGGCATTATAATGGTATATACTGGGTGGGACCGGGCAGACGAGCAAGTTGTAGCAGATCTTGGCCACTTGGTACTTGGGCCGTTTGGAGTCATCCCACGTATCGAACAATTTTTGCAGCATATCTGTGAGCTTAGCACGCCCGTCTTCAGCGGCTGCCGGGTCGAGCGACGGGTGGTTGTAACGAGGATATCCTTCGGAACGGAGCAGGCGCATAGCGGTCCAGGCAGAGTCCAAGCTCCCGAGCGACTTGCGAGCAAACTCAGGGTCGGACGGCGTCTCGTCGTAGTAAGACTGCATGATCAAGGAGTCGACGAGCTTGTTCATCATGTCGTGATACCGCTCGAACTGCTGGTTTGTCAGAGGCTCGCGATGAAGGATGCCACCTGGCTGAGATTCCTCCCGTACAGAGTCGGCAAGCATATCGAAGTTTGGCCCAAGCCTGTTGAAGTTTGAGCGCCCTAGTGATTTCCTTGGATCGTACACCTTGTGCATGGTTCGGATGAATTTGTCGTAGGTTGGTCTGCTCTCGGCATGGCGGATGAGATGAGGATCCAGCTTGCAGATGGAGGCGAGAATCTCGAGAGCGTCCCCTCCGAGCGAGGGTCGCATGGGAGAGCCGAGCTGCTGGGCTCTCGAAGGGCCACGCCCGTCAGCATCTTGCTTGCTGGCGGCCGAGTACGACAGGCGGCGCGACGGGGCCAAGCTGTTGTTTGAGGAACCAATGTTCCCACGCAGCGTCGTCCGCCGCGCACTCTTGTCCCGGGTGTCACAGACAGTTGATAAGCTGCGTATTGTGGTATAACGGGCCGCGGAGACGTCGCCAAAGCGTGGCTTTCGAAGACGGCTCACATGGGCAGCGGCGCGTCTCATTGGGGAGCGACTGGCGTGGGCGCGTGCTCTGCAGCTGCAGACGTGAGCTGAGGCAGCTCGGGACCAAGTCGGTAGCATACCGGAGGCATTGCGGAGGCACGCACCGGCTGCTGCTTGGATTCGTGGCTGGACGGAGGAGGTGGTGGAGGTGGCGGCCGGTTGGTTGTGCGTGGTCGCAAGACGGCGTAGTGGTGACAATGAATGACCGGTGCAACGGTGGGTAATAAAGTGGACGCACGTCAAATTCTCGGCTGCGCTGCACTGCGCCAGACCCCTGGTCTCTGCAAAGAGACCCCTCCGAGTGTCTGGTGGCACTAGGAGGGGTTGAGCAGACAGGATGCTCTTACGGAGTACACAGCATTAGCTATCGCAATTGCAATTCAGTGCCCCCACCAACCACAACAGCGTCGACTACTATAAGAACTTGCAAAAGATCAGACAGGGTCAGAAACCCCCAAGTCTTGCAGTTGCGTGTCACCTATCCACTAACAAAATACCCAGACTCAAAGAAACCAAGCCGTACCCCAGAATGTACGCTCTCAGTGTGACGGCTGACCAGGGCGGGTGAGTAGACAGACCAGAAACTCAGACCATCTTGAAGACTTCACTTCAAGGGAACAGCCTCCCACTAACATTTCCTAGTGTGACCAACCTCCGGCCTGATGACACCGAGGCGAATCCTTTTTGGTACACCTTCAAGGTCCAGTGCACATCATGCAGAGAGACCCACGCGAACTGGGTCGGGGTGAATCGATTTGTGCGTTGAAAACCATGCACCTTTGTCCCCGGCCAAACACCAGCTGACCTCGCTGCTAGGAAATGAACGAGATGAGTGGTAGCCGGGGTGAGGCCAACTTCGTATGGAAGTGCAAGAACTGCAAGGTATGAGAAGAGGGATGGACACGGAGAGACAGTCAGAGGCATGTTTCACTGACACCACATGCGCCCAGCGCGAGTCCTCGGCAACCATCAAGGCAGCCCCTGTTCCCTATGAGCAGTCGGAGCCGGCAAAACCCAAGAACATCCTCGAGTTCGACTGCCGTGGGCTCGAGTTCACCGAGTTCAAGCCAGAGGTATGGAGCGCATTCCCCATTATTGGCCCGAGAACGTTATGGCTGACTATGTCGGAAATAGGGCGAGTGGCTGGCAGAGGGCATCGAGTCCGGAACCAAGTTCACCGGCATTGACCTGTCTGAGGGCGAGTGGTTCGACTACGACGAGAAGGCTGGCGATGAGGTCAGCATCAAAGATCTCAAGTGGGAGATCAAGAGGTCATGAGAAGAGAGTCGTATCATGGAGGCACCAAGATGGATATGCCCAGATTTATCCTCACTGGCATTTAGTCTGATGCTCGTTAGTGAGAATTGCCCAGGTGATCCACTACATAGATGGTGTGGCCGTGTAGCGGACACCCCAGAAAATCTTGTATTTTTCAACTGTCTACGGGTTGGATTCTTGACAATGGGAGTAAAATATCAAGACGCCGTCTGGAGAGGCAGAGAGAATGAGAACCTTGTTGGGCCCAGCCCCTATGGCCTGGCGGCCGTTGTATTTGCACTAGCAATGACCAGCTTATCCGCACCAGCCATCCACCAAACTTTGGACTCTGTCTTGAAATTAAACCAGGCTCAACCTTTCCGTGTATCTACAGTACTTCCGTGACCACCACAAAGTCGCCTCACCTCACCTGCTCGCACAACTTCAAGATGGTGTCGTCAGAACTGGGCCCACAGCTGCAGTTCTTGACCGACGCGGCCCATCTGCTGTCTGCCTCGTCACCCGAGACCTCTGCCTTTCTGATGAGCAGGCGCACAACGCTGCTGGTCGACCATGATGTTCCCATCACTGACCACCAACGACAACATGTCTGCAGCTGCTGTGGGCACATAATGATCCCAGGCCAAGGCACTGAGCTCAAAATCGGGGCGGACAAGGCGCTCAAGGCCAGGGTCAGGAAGCAGCCACGAGCTCGTGGGACACCAGCCGCCGCAGCTTCCACCTCGCAGAGGCCAGGGATATCCAAGGTCTTCACCTGCGGTAGATGCAGCAGGTACACCAAACTGCAACTACCTGCCCCCAAGCCCCTCAAGGCTAGGAGAAAGAGCAAGAAGGTGGACCAGCAGAAGCTGCTACCGGAGAAGACCCCGGCAGCAGCAACCACTGAACCGGCAAGACTGTCTGCAAATGCTAGCAGCAAGAAGCGAGCCAAGAACCGCAAGGCCGGCCTGCAGGCACTGCTGGACCAGAGGTCCGGACAGAGCTCTAGTGCCTCTTCAGGTCTCGGCCTGAGTCTGTCCGACTTTATGAAGAAATAGGAATGAGTCAGGCCGGGCGAGATGCCTCACTGCTTGCTGTTGGAACCTGCAACTTGGGCATCAATCCTCAACCATGGCGCCAGGCCTGCGGATTGGACCTGCGCCAGCAGCCCCAGAGGGCCAGAGCAGGTAGATACAGCGCCACTCGGCCGAGACTCACGGGCGAGCCGGGCAGTCGCGAGAAGGTTCCCCCACGCCTGCCGCCTATGACATAAGCTACCCGAGGATTTCCACCCCGCCATCGCCCAGATTCTTGGAGACTAATAATGACTGTTGCCCCTCCAAATTTTTTGATCGCAAACAATAAGGCACATCCTTTTGCGACACAGTTTATTTCGAGACGGGTCCAAACAGCACAATGTCTTCTCCCGGCCAGGCACAGAGCAATGACTCCAATGTCATTTCTTCAAACGAGTACTTCCGGTCCATCGGCCAGCAGGCAGACCAAGTCGCACCCGCCACCAATGGCACAGCGCAGCAGTCCGACAGCGACGACGTCAAGCCCGTCGAGGAGATCGAGTCGCTCTGCATGAACTGCCACGACAATGTAAGCCGTCTATTCCCCTGCGCCTACCGTCCTCATCCACACTGAAACTGACTTGCTGTTCCCGCTCCAGGGCATCACCCGCCTCCTCCTCACCAGGATCCCCTACTTCCGCGAAATCATACTCATGTCCTTCTCCTGCGACCACTGCGGCTTCAAGAACACCGAGATACAGGCGGCCGGGTCCGTCCAGCCCAAGGGCACACACTACGAGCTCCGGCTCACCTCCCAGGCCGACTTTGCCCGCCAGATCGTCAAGTCCGACTCCGCGACGGTCAAGTTTATCGAGCTCGACCTCGAGGTGCCCTCGGGCAAGGGCCAGCTCACCAACGTCGAGGGCCTCCTGACCAACATCATCGACGACCTCGAGTTCGGCCAGGAGACGCGCAGGGCGCAGTCGCCCGAGGTGTACGAGAAGGTGGCCGAGATCATCGCCAGGGGCCGCTCCATGGTGGCCGGCGAGGCGTTCCCCTTCCGCCTCTACGTGGACGACCCCGCTGGAAACAGCTGGATAGCACCAGACCTGCAGGACGGCGTGGGCAAGTGGTCGAAGCGCGAGTACGCGCGCACGGCGGAGCAGAACGAGGCGCTGGGCCTGTCGGACACGGCGGCGAGCAGCGGCGACGGCACGATCCCCGTGGGCGGCCAGGGCCGGCTGGGCGACAACGACGAGATCCTGCCCGACGAGGTGTACAGCTTCCCCGCGAGCTGCCCGGGGTGCATGCACCCGTGCGTGACGCACATGAAGATGGTCGACATCCCGCACTTCAAGCAGGTCGTGCTCATGAGCACCGTCTGCGAGGACTGCGGCTACCGCAGCAACGACGTTAAGACCGGCGGGGAGGTGCCCGCCCGCGGCAAGCGCATCACCCTGCGCGTCAGGGACCAGACCGACCTCGCCCGCGACATCCTCAAGAGCGAGAGCTGCGCCCTCGAGTGCCCGGAGCTCGAGCTCTCCGTCAACCCGGGCACGCTGGGCGGGCGCTTCACGACGGTCGAGGGCCTGCTGACGCAGGTGCGCGGCGACCTGCACAGCCAGATCTTCGAGGGCGGCGCCGAGGGCGGCAGCGGCGGCGACTCGCTCGTCTCCGAGGACAAGGCCAAGTGGGACCGCTTCTTCGAGGGCCTCGACGCCGCCATCAAGGGCGAGCGCGAGTTCAGCATCGTCCTCGTCGACCCGCTGGCCAGCAGCTACGTGCAGAGCCTCGCGGACGACCCGAGCCAGCCCGACGAGCGCATGACGGTCGAGGACTACGACCGCACGCACGATGAGGAGGAGGAGCTCGGGCTGAACGACATGAAGGTCGAGGGCTACGAGGAGGGGGACAAGACCGACGCGCCGGCGGCGTCGTCATGACATGGTCCACCCCGAAGACAGGCTGCCGGCCTTGCTACACGAGATTTTCCTTACCCCACCTTCATAGACGAAAAGTTTGCATAATAGAGATACCAAAGATGCGTTGAAGAAAGAGCATGACTTTGAGGGACTAAAATGAACGGCGTTTCTTTTGTGAGCGCTGCCCAAATGGCCCCTGATTAGTGGGGTTGTGCTTGGTTGTCAAACACACAACTCTAGTTCGGCTAGAACATGAGCGGAAGAGAAAGAGTAAAAATACTAATGCCATCATTACTTTTGGTCGTGCATCTATGTGCAGGAGTCGGTCTATCTGGCCGGAAATGGGTCCTCAAAAGCTCATGTCCTTCGACGGTTCAACTCGGCAACGCCCAATGTACCTCGTATCCTACTCTGCCGCCATTTTTTATTTGTTCTCCTCTCTTTTTTTTGTCCGTCGCCCCCCTTTTCCCTCTTCTCTTTTCTCCTCTCTGGAAAGGGGTATCATCAAAACCCTCGTCACTGGACCATCCAGCACGAGCAACCAATCCTGACGGTGAATCGATTAAGTCATCAACTAACTAGCCTAGCATCCCGTCCGTCAAAGTTTGTTCAACAAACACCGTGCCGAGATACGGGATGTGCCTCTCAGCCCAGATTTCTGTCGACGCTCTGACTTGCATGTACCGTCACATAACTAGTCGAACGACTTGTCATTGTGGAAATGGGTGCCGACAGGTTGAACCATGCCGTATGCTGATGGTGTGGAGCTGGGAAAGCCGCTCGTCGCAACCAAAGAAAACAGGTCTCCTCGTTCCTGGCATGATGAGAGAGACAAGATGGACCTCCAAGAAAATTCGAAAAGTGCTGCAGTCCCGCAGATATGTCGTACAAATACAGTTAACCGGCAATATGATCCTGCCAGTCCAGTATATCCTGGCCGAGACTTTTGGGCATTGCTTTTTGCGTGCAAGAATGTGCGTCTAAACCGCTTGATGAAAGAAACTGCAGAATTGAGTCGGACGACCGCGGCGATGAAAAGAGACGCAAAGATGAAGAAGCCCTTCTCGAGCCGTAAAGCTGCCGCCGTAAGAGATCGGGGGGTAAAGTAAGGAGGCTAGGGCCAACCCCGATGTGAACAGTACTTGACCCATGACAAAAAGAAAAGCAGGCGCGAAAACGTAGATCATGCCGAGGGGTATTAGTTCCGTAGACCAAACGCCAAAAGAAAAGCCCACAGAGGAAACCAAGTAGGCCAGGGACCGTGTGTGGTAGCCAAATTTCGTTGGCATTGAGAACAGGCCAGTCGAGTATATCAGTGCCCACACTTCGTCAGAGCAGTCCACGATCCAAATCCAGCAAGCAGCGGCGAAGGCGAGGGCCCTAGAAGAAGGTGGGCTTGGTAAGAACACGGTACTCAACGTAGTCCTCGCCATCAATGGAGATGATGGTTCCCTGGGAGACGAGCTTGCCCTCAAAGGGGCCAGTCTGCTTGCGCTCGTACTTGATGCCCATGTGAATCCTGGCGTCCTCCTTGTTCGCTCGCATACGGTGGGCCTCCTGAGCAGCCCAAACTCTATTCAGGCGGGAGACGTTGTCGTGGAAGTTGGCCTGTCCGTCGGCATCTCCGTCTGCGTCTCCCTCTGTGCTCTGGCGGGCCATGTAGGCAGCCTCACGCTGATCGTTCTTTGTCTGCCTTGCCTCTGCGCGGGCGACCGCGCTGACGGCGAGGTTGTTGGTGCGAGACTCGACAGCGCCAGATCGATTGGCAGCGCGGAACTCGGGGGGCTGCGTGGACTGGCGGGCCTGGTTTGGCACGAGGGTCGGGAGCGAGCGGCGGGCGTGGGATTGACGGGTCTCGTGAGTAGGGGCCTCATGCTTCAGGGCAACGTCAGTGTAGGGACCCTCGCCGAGGCTGCCGTTGGCGTTGGATGGCACGGGGTGCTCCCTGGGCTCAGGCTTGGTGAAGCCCGCGGCGACGCGTGCACGTGCTTCGCCGATGGCCGTCTTGCGGTGGTCATCCTTCTCCTCGGGCCGCTCGCCGTGGTCCATCTGGTACTGACGAACACGACAATACTCCTTGAGCTCCATACGGGAGAGCCCCTCGAGGTAGTCCTCGATCTGGTACTCGTCAAATGAGAGCCAGAGCGCGCCTGCACCGGAAGGGAAGTTGCTCTGCAAGGGCCTACCATCGCGAGTCTCACGGCCGACCTTGACGCGGAACATGTCATTATTGCCAAGGATGCCAAAGACAGCGTGCTTGTCCTTGTCGTCGGGCTCGGCAGAGCCCTTCCAGAAACCAAGGAGGATCTTGGTGGGGCGGGTGCCGTGGAGATCAGCCACCGGGGGCTGCGAGGGGGTGTTGGCGGTCTTCGCAACCGGGGTGGCGTTGGCAGAGTTTGGGCCCCCAGTACGGCGACGCTTCTCGGGACGGTTGAGGGCGTGGTCGGGGATGTCGACACCGTAGGCAATCTGCGGCGGCTGGGCTCCCTCGGCCTGGGCGCCGCGGGCCTTGCAGCGTGCAATGGCCTGCTGGACTGCAGCTGTGTCGTTCGCACCGACCTCGTTCTCCGGGTCGTCCATCTCGGACCGGATCTTCACATACTCCTTAACCTGAGTCTGGTCGAGGTGCACAAGGTGATCATCGAAGACAATCTTCTCGAAGGTAACCCAGCTGCCGCCCGGTCCGGGATTAAGGGGGTAGAGGTCGGTGACAACTTTACCCTCGCGGTTGCAGGGCTGGACGCGTGTGCGAAGGCGATCTCGGGAATCGATAAAGCCCTTAACAATATGCTTGTCGCCGATGGGCGCCTTGGACTCACGCCAGTAACCAATGGTGACGCCCTTGACACTAGCAAGGCCGTGAGTCGTACGGGGCCCCTTGGCGACCCTGGTCACTGCCACAGGACCTGGGGCAGGAGAGGCCTCGTCGTCAGTCTCGTCGGCGAGCAAGGACTTGTTCATCTTGTCCTCGGTAAGGTCGCCAAAGACGTAAGACCGCTTTCGCTTAGGATAGGTGGAAGTGGGAGGGACAGCCTTTTCCTCGTCTTGATCGACGTCCATAATGCCGGAGTTCTCCTTCTCAGAAGGGACGGGGAGGGCCTCGGTCTTGGGGGTGCGGTCATTATTGGCAGAACCGACAACGATCTCGTCCTGGGAGCCCTCGTGCATGGCCACGTCGCCGCTAGATATGCCGCTCATGGACTCGGGCGGAGGGCTCAAGTTGTCATCGTTGCCAGTATCGTCATCGTCCATGGTGGCGTCCTTGACGACTGAAGTCACTTCGCTGTCGACGCTGTATGCGGTGCTAGGCATGCTGGTTGCAAAGTCAGCTGGCGCTCAGTCATCACACGGTTGTGGTATAGGTGGGGCGTGGGTGTAAGTCAAATGGGCAGGTAAATAGGATGTGGTTTGCTTGGGGGGCGGGGGGTCAAGCTAGGCTGGGTGATATAAGGTGGGGCAGGGGGGTTCAAGTAAGAGTATGATACGAGCAAGAGGCTGAGAAAGCCAAACGAAGCGAGGTTGACCTGGCCGACGTTTGCCAATTTGCTAACGATAGAAATTGATACGCCGCATGACAAATCTGTGGTGATATATGGGACAGTAGGGACACTGCAGCTTTGTGGTTGTAAGGGGAGAGTAGAAGCATGTCGCACTCGCGACTCGTTGCCATGCTGCTGAGAACGTACGCGTTGGGAGCCTGCAAGCCAAGGATGGTGAATCTGGGGCGTAACGAAGACATGGTATGGGCCTGTTGCTGCCCCCGGATTGCTATCAGACCGTAGGTCTCAATGCCTGGGCTTGATTTGGGGTGGTTGTGTTTGTGGTTGTGGTTGCGGAGGTCTTGTGTCGGAGTTGGTGTTGACACAAAAATGTTCAGGGGTGGGAAGGAAGTGTGGTCAGGCAACTTTAAATAGGAAGGAGAAGGGCAGAGCTGGAAGCAGGGCTCTAGTGAAGACGGCTGGAAAAGGAACGCGAAGACAGTTCAAGTGAGTTGAGATGCAGTACACAAAGTGAAATGAATGGCATTGGGATGAAAAAGTATGGCAGCTCAATATTGTGAATTGAAGGTTGTCCGGAGTGCTTCCAGGAGGGCCCGCCAAGTAAGCGACGACCTCGCATTCAATGGGATGCCCTCTCGAGTCGTAGTTCACGTCAGGCCAGGTTGGACACCTCTTCACTGGTTGAGGTGACAGGTTTCCCAGCTAGAAAGTGATACATATCGACTCTGGCAATGGCAATTTCTATCTTATAGATGAAATTTGTTGCGGCTGCCACGCAAAAACTGAGAGACAATGGGCCTACTGAGTGAGGACTCCGGGGGAAAAGTGTGAGGTGGGAGCGTTGGAAACGTGCCAAGGTGACAAGCAGTGACGGCACAACAGTGTGAGAGCTGTCACAGAAACAGATCAAGGCAAGAGGACACACAAGGCACACTTACGTAGCAAAGGAGGCCTTCTCCGGCTCAATCCTGTCAGACTGCGGGCTTGTCCGCTCAGATGCGATGAGGCCCTTGTCCGGGGACGTCTCTGGCGTCTTCTTGAGCCCGTTCGGCGGAGTCTGCTCTGTGGCAGGGGACTTGTCGATGGGCGGGCTCTTGGGGCCCTCAACTGAGGAGTTGTCCGATTCCATACTGGATTTGCAATGCTCAATACGATATGGTCAGGTGCTCAACCAGTCAGTGGTGTGGCGCGATGAATTGCAGGCGCTTGAAGTGAGGCTTGTTGATGGAGTGGTGTGGAGGCTGAAGAGGAATAAGTAGATGGGGGTGAGTGGGTGTGATGGCGCTGGCCCGAGCCGAGTCAGAAAGTAAGGAGGGTAGAGCCCGACTTGATGTTCAGGGGTGGGACAGCTGGTGCAGTGGACAGTCAATCAGGCAGCGAATTGAAGAAAGAGAGTGGAATTGAAGAGGAGAGGATTATTTTGGCTAGACAATTGATGAGAAGAGAAGGTTGTTGTGTAGGACGCTTGTATGCAGGTGAAGAGAATCCGGGAGCCAGGGGGGTTGAGCCGGGTGTTGGTACTGCGAGGTATGGCCCGGAAACTAGACGAGCAAGTAAAGTGAGTTTTGACGAGGGGTCTTTTTGCCGCCGGATAGTGGAACTTTGAGAAGCAAAGATTGTGTTACTCAGCGGTTTCAAAGCCTACACTCTTAGCGTTGGGGGATTTTTTCGGGGGTTCCTGGGAAATCTACAGCAGCTCCTTCTCGGACTAGCTGCTGTGACTATGAGAACACAAATCTCTGCAGTCACGGGTGTCGATATATGCTGGCTGCATTCATCCTATGTACATATGTATGTGTGCGTATGTGTATGACAATGTCAATCCTCTCGAGTGTAAAATACTTGAGCACAGAAGAATGCATTGTGTCATAGCAGCGAAATTGCGAAATTGGTGGCAGACAGAGAAGGAGCAGAAGAAGGCTTCTGAGGCAGCGAGGGAGTCTGTTGACGTGATTGACCCAGTCAAGGCTGGGTACTTAGCAGGCAATAATGAGGTCGCCTTGTCTTTCTATTGGCGCACTGACTTAGTTATCGATGACACGCTATCGAAGGTCAATATATGGCTTCTAAAGTTCCACTGCTGGTTCGAGGCGATAAGGTTCAATAAACACACCCACACACACACAATGCATGGTTTGAGCCCTTGGGAGTGCTGTAGGACAATGGGGGACTGAGTGATGGCCTGTGGTTCTGGAGTCTGGACCATCCCAGGCTCGGACCTGAACCTTCGGGTCTTCGGCTGTGGGTCTTGGGTCTTGGTATCTGATCTGATCTTGGGTCATGGGTCATGGGTCATGTATGAATGGATCTCTCGGCTGGGAACAAGACACTAGCAGCAGCTTGACCGATTGTCCAATTTGAGTGCGTCATTACAGCAAATCTTGGAAGCTGGTGACACGCCAGCACTCCAGCGAAACCCCCCCAGAGGCTCGCTCTTTCCCAGGCTGGGCACAATCCCCTCAGAACCATTGGCTGGGTCTTCCCACTGTGGGGCACTAATCACATTGCAATCAGCACGCTGGTTTCAAATCTAACCAGACCTGCCAGACACGGCCAGAGACATTGACTGCCTGAGTACCTGTTGCTACATTGCTACACAGCTACAGGAGCCCATTGTGACTCTGATTGTCTCACTGCTCGCTGTAGGCCGTGACACCGCTTGGACCCAAGGTACTTTGTATTTTATGACTGGTACTGGGCTGACTGGGTTGAATGGAACAAAAGGTGGCTGTTGGTTCCCAAGTAGTGCAGCCACTAATTCAGATTTCTCCACTGTAAGATTCAATGATAAGTGTTGGTGTGACTGAAAGGCCGAGAAATTCGAAATTCTGATGGCTGAGAACTGGGAAGGCACTGTGTACGGGCCTGAGGAAGTGCCAAGCTGAACTACAGGCCACCACTTACACGCGGCTGCCAGAAAGGGGAGATTGACTTTGGCCAGCTTCTGACATGGATTGGATTCGAAAAAAGCAATCACTAATCACAACTCCATGCACAGAAAGAGATGTTTGAGCCGAGGTGGGATTCCAAGTGCTCTTTGGCTTCAGCATTCTGCAGAGCCCAAGGTTGATTTGCCAGCATGTTTGTCTCCTGGGAAGGGTGGGAGGCTCCAAGGTTCCAAGGTTATGTGCCAACAGGCTGGCTGGCCCCACTGTGATCGGAGATTTTGGCCGAACACAGGGCTCTCTTGTTTGCTCTCTCTTTTCCGGTCACCTCTGGAGTCAATCAACAGAAATTGCACAAGATTCATGTCAGGAAAGCGAGTGGGTAGCTGTCCAGTAAGTGGTGGCCTGGAATTCATAGCCTACCCGTAGCTTCCAACTAAATTTGAAGTTGCACCATTTCTCAGCACATTGCACACATTTAGACTCGTCATGGCGCAATTCGTAGGTAGTCTTTGCCACTGGATAAATCTCACACTGTAACATGTAGTCTATCTGTGTACCATTTCAGCCGGTGTACTTTCAAAGCGTGGCTCTGCCGCTTTGCAGGGTTTCCAACGGAATCTTCCAGTCAGACGCGCTGGTGCGCTAAGACACCAAGAGTCCTGCCTGCCTGCCTGCCTGATAATTCGGTTTCTACTCCCCCATTTTGCCCGTGCTGTCATCTCGAATTGAACAATATGCGAGGAGGGCGACTTTTCTACGTTGCGTATCAAGTAAATGATGATTTAGCCCGACCAGGATGAAGAGCATCTGCCCATCCAGGCGAAGCTGCCCACTGAGAGACTGCCTGCGGCCAGCAACTTCATCACATCCTGCAAAGGGTACCGCGTCCCACCCTGATCTCGGTGTCTCCTCTCGGCCTCTTCAACACGTCGCTGAGGCCATGATCGCCGCCATTGGTCCCCACCAGATGTACCAGATCGTGCAGGCAATACATACACTTCGCTCCACGAGGTGGACTGCAATGAGCCAGATGACACAGAACAGCGCCGCACTCCGTCAGCTGGAAGAGGCAACACTCGTTGACCTAGATTTTGTAGCCGGTCTCCAGTTTCTGGAGGAAAGTCCCCACTGAGCCACCTTTGTGAGAAACGAGATTCTGTGAACCTCCTTCAACGTCATGGGTTGAGAGTCACTCACGCGTTCAGAAAAGAGACCGTGGCCAGGTACAGGCAGTGACTGGCGGAGCTGGCAGTGGCTGTCAGAGAATGAGGTTCAAGAAGACGTGAAACAGCGCCCAAAGCATCTGTAATCACAGCCAGATGAGCTGACCGAAGCCCCATTTTCAGCGCGCAGTGCTCGAGTGACGCAAAAGTCGACCGTGTACTTAGTGACATACCCGGGCCCATGGTTCTACCCGATGTGGTTGTGTCCAGGTTGACTTTGAAGCCGTGACTGTCATGCTGAACGAGGAAGGACAAACCGTGGCTCAACCACCCCTTCCGCCCCGGCCTCCTCTACCTCCTCTACCTCCTCGTCCACCCCTTCCACGCCCACCGCCCCTCTTCCCGCCCCGGGGCGCCGTGCGCACGTCATACTGCTTGTACAGCAGCTCCTCGCCGAACGCGCCCTCGCCGAAGCGCATGTAGTTGATGACGCCGTGGTCGTTGACCGCGACCAGCACGTTGCGGTGCCCGTGCTTCAGCCTCCTGTGCATCATGAACGCGGGCTGGCCCTGCCGCTGCGGCGGCGGCGGCGGCGCGTGCGGCACCGAGCCCAGCAGGGCCGAGGCCTCCTCCGAGGTCGGCACCGACGTCTCGTGCGCGTCGACGACGGCGAGGTAGTAGTCGGGCGGGGGCGGCTTGGTCTTGGACCAGTTCTGTGTGCTGGGCTTCCAGACGTGGAACTGCACGCGGAAGGGGCTGTGCTGCGTCTCTGAGAGTGACGCGGGCGGGTGGGCGGTTGGTTTGTACCGGTGCGCGATGGCGATCTGTTTGTATATTGAACTGTATGACCTGTACAGGCCTGGCCGCACGAGCGGGCCGTAGGCGGGGTGGGCAGGTTCTCGGTCGGGGAAGAGCAGGGCGATGAGTCGTTGCCATAGGGGCTGTTGATCATCTGCAGCGGGATTTGAGGCGGTTGTGTCTGAGGTCGGTGGAGGCACTCTGATGATGTTGAAGCCTGCGCGGTTGAGATTCGAGTAGACTTGCAGGTTGCGAAGTGATGTTTTGCCCCTTTCGCCCTCTTTTCCGACGAGCAGCGCGTATGCAGCTTGGACACTGAGCGGGAAGCCGAGTGCATACTCGTCCTCCTTCTCAATGTCTAGCACTGCGCCCGCACCCCTTCCCTCGCTGCCGAGTGGGAATATCTCGTCCATGGTAGCTGTGGGCCACCAGAGGTCCAGGTCGCCCCTCTCGATCAGGAAGAGCGCCTCCTCTGGCAGCAGCCACACCTGGTCCCAGCCGGGTTTATTGGTGCTCTGCCCTCTTATCTTCCTCCCGAGGGTCTTGTGCTCGAACCCGACGCAAACAACCCTCTCCCGCGCATGCAGCTCCCTCCTCTCCGCGGCGACCTTCTCGGTCTTGATCTCGTTGCCCTCGAACACGGCGTCCTCGAGCCAGCGGTCGGGGAAGTACCAGCCGCGCGCCCAATCCTTGCTGTTATGCACGCGTGTATAGCCGAGAACCTCCTCCATGGCCTGCCGGCTCTTCTCTAGGGCGCTGGCCTGCGACTTGGTGCCATGCGACTCGAAGTCCTTCTCGCCCTTGCGGAGGGCGGACGCGGATATGTTCTTCTTGCGTTGGAGCGTTGTGAAGTGGCGGAAGTCCTGCGCCTCATCCTCGAGGGCCTCTTCGGCGGTGGCTTGCGCATCCTCGGGCGACTCAGCAGGACGCTGTGCTGAGATGTCGTCGTCGTCATCGAACGCCATGGTTGTGATTGTGGTGGTCTGGCATGTGAACGCGGTGAAGTAGGAATCGATTTTCGCTCTCCAAAAGTTGCGGGCACATTTTGGGGTAGAACTGCGATAGCTCTTTTGTACCTGAGGCTAGCCCCGCACCACCGAGCAAGTACAGGCCATCAAACACAGCCAGCTTTAAGCTTGGTACAAGGAAATCCAAATCTCAGCACTTGATAGTTTGATAGTATCTATCTTAAACTTTTGTATATATAAATGTTTACTAAAGATAAGTATTATATAAGAAATACAATAATGTTTTAAAAGCTAAATTACATAAGTAAATAGCTTAAACCTACAGTTAACCTTATTATAAAGCTAGGAAGGGTCCTAGAGGATAAGTAGAGAAGCAAAAGTAAGCAATCCCAAACCACTAAATTGATAAAAATGCAAAAATAGAGACTGATGCGAGTGAGATTCGAACTCACGCCCGTGAAGACTGCGGTTCTGAGAGAGATAAATCTCTCCTAAACACAGCGCCTTAGACCACTCGGCCATCGCACCTGTAATAGATCAAGTCTCGATTTCGTAATACTTTCTCAAAATTCTGATATATATACTATCCGCTTCAAAACTGATGTATGATCTGTATTGGATTGTTGCTATCCCGCATCTTAAACTTACACTACAACCACTGGTAAGCCTTATACACATTATAGAAATTTAAGAATAGAGTAGGCTATAACTGTTATCACTTTTACAAAACTTATTAATAAGGTGGCCTGCCTCCAGGCCATAGACTGTTCCTAATACTATATGAAGAATGAAGATACATGAGCACACTGCGATCATAATAGAGAAACAAGATATATAATGACACGCTCCAAGTGCAATATAGACTATATAGTGTTATGCGCATAATTTGCGAGTGTTGTGATGGCTCATATTAAGGGCATTCGGCTGGTTAACCAGGGAAGGCGGCTTTGCTCACCGTCCTGCGCAATATATGATACCCGTACCCATCGGTGTTGCATTCGATTTAGTTGCTCCTCTGCTTCGACTGCAAACTCTCCGAGTCATTATTTGTCTTTATCCCCTGGCAGCGTGGTATGTTGCGTGTGCTGTGTGGTCATAGAACACGGAGGAATAGAACTGGGGATTTGGGGGTGGGTGCGCTTACATTTGAAAAGGAGGCCGCAATGGGCTCGACTACAAGCCCAGGGCGACTACATCTAGCACTGCAAGCAGGATCCGGGCAGTAAAAAGTACTATCAAGCACACATAATTGTACCAGCTCTCTACGTCTGAAAAGGCTCACCGTTTCAGGATATAATGTGTAAGTGCGACTCCTAATCTATTTCAAGCAACATGATGGTCGGCGGCTGTAGCAGGGACAGCGAGATAGGATGGATAGGAACAGTAAGAGTATACAAATGGTGAGTACGAGTGGTCCTCGGCGCTTTAGGAGAGATTTATGTCTCTCAGAACCGCAGTCTTCACGGGCGTGAGTTCGAATCTCATTGAGAAAAAGAGTTAGCTTTCAGCTTCACTAAGGATACTTCAGGATGAGAAAGGGGTAGGTAAGGGGATTGAGATGAGGGAAGGTGTCCTACAACAGGCTATCCTATGCAATGGTATCATGTAGGAGGCTGTTCAAATATTCTGCTGGAGGCTGTCCTAAAGGAGGTTATCCTATGAGAGGCTATCTTGAGAGAGGTTGTCCTATAGGAGACTGTCCTATGCGAGGGTATCCTGTAGGAGGCTATCCAGAGACGAGGAGTATCACCACCCGCAACACCAGATGGAGAGGTGACACAGTGGGACGATAGGGATTGGCAGATGCCGTTCACCATCGAAGAGTACGAGGCACAGGCGAAGCTTCGTGTCCAATCCCGAGTTCTCCCTGACCAATGATCTCCAAAATCTGGCACTCTGGGCGTCTTGCATATGCTTCATGATTGAGTCTTGTGAAGCATCCATATCTATGCGGGAAGTGCTCAGCTTGTCTGCAGGAGCAGCAATGCCTGCTTCATCCAGCCCGCGTTGGGCGTAGCAGCCCTATCTTCCAAACATACCTCTGTTGAGGAATGAGGGTTTGAATGTTGTACATGTGAGCCCTTGGTTCACTATAACTACTGGGATCCTGACTTGAGTTGGCATGCCTTTCATCGAGGACGAAAATCGGATAGCCTTGAGATATTGGGGAGGGGGATGTGTCAAGCACGCGCGCGCCAACCGGACCACAGACAGAATCTTTGGTAGACGTGTGTCTGAATGCATTAGCCGACGTCAGGACGAGAATTTAGTTACTCAGCAAGAGGGGGTCTGGGAAATCAGAGTCCTTCCATAGAGGCCCATGCTGCCGGGGCCGCCAGTGGGAGAGTTCATGTCCGTGAGATCATCGTCGAAATCTTGACGCTGGTTGGAAAGACTGAACGCACATCTATCAGAATTGGCTCATTGTCTTGCGACATGGATGAGAAGCAGCTTTGATTCTCTTTCCAGATATGGACAGAGATATAGAGACCGCTACGGCTGATCATCTGATCTGGGAGAGCCAGCTGACCCTTGGTGATGGACATTCTCCGATGAGCAGTGAACTGGTGTGACGTCTCCGAAAAGGGGCATGGGGAGCCTAATTACATGACGGCAGACACCCCGTCATCATCACAGTCCAAAGCCTCTTATGTGCACATCATGCGAAGTCTCTGCTGAACGCGTCACTCCTTTTCTCTACTCAGACACTTCTTCCTTCATATGTCTGCTCGACATGCTGACGGACCACGATCGTCATCCTCCCCTCCCTGTCAGGAGACCCACCGGCCGCCACTGCCATCGCGTCAAGGGTACCTTTACTGCGTCTCGATCCGACCTGTATTTCAGTTCGAGGACCCCTTGTCTCTAGTTCGAAGCTCTCTTCGGACTGCAATGGCAACACCAGTCAGTCATCTGTTAAAAGTGAGGCGTTCATAGTGGAAATTGTGCGTACACACCACGTTTGGTAGACCGGGTCCAGGGCTACTTACATCTCCGACGTTTACGAATTCCCTCCGCTGCTTGCCATTCATCCTCGGCTGGCTGTTCATGTATGGGGCTGAGGCATCCGATGGTCGGGGGGTCTTTACTGATGACAGCGAAAGGATGCGGTGGAACAGCTTGTCGAAAACAGGCCGCAGGAGGGCGGATGATGCAACCAATATGCCGACCCCCGCTTCGGCGGTTGTCCATGTCATAACCTGGACGACAGTATACGAAAAATCTTCGAAGTCGAGCGAGTACAGAGACTTCAGACGCACGGCGGAGAAAGCTATGTTTCTGGTTGAATATTAGGGTCAGCAGGGACACACGATGTAAGTCGTCAGAAGTGGTCCTTCCCTGTATACAGATACAGGAGCTGAAAGCCTCGAGGTGTTGAGATGGAAGGTGGGCCAGGCATGGTAACGCGACTTACACTATACCGATGCTGAAAATAGCAGACAGGCCAACCTTGTAGCCGGGTCTCGTCTGAAGCCTGTAGACCATAGGCAGAGGGAGAAGCAGCATCAAGACATCCACGACGACGTTGACCACAGAAACAGCAGCATAGCCCGCAATCTGGTTGCCGCAAGTGCCTTCCACCGTCGGGTCCCAGTTCTTCTGGACCGGTCGGCAGATGAGGAATCCAATCAGTACGGTCATGACGAGCCACCCGGCTTGAAGGCCGATGATGATCCAGGTCACGATCTACGTGTATACCGGCATAGTTAGTGATACCCAGCTATCTATCTGTTGCTCGCCCACGCAGGGAAGCTGACCTCAAACGGCTTGACGGCGAAGATGCGCTTCAGCATGAAAAGCATGCTCCATTTCACAGTGCACATTGACAGGCCGTACAGAGCTTGCATGACAAGTAAAGACTGGAATTGACGTGTATCCGTCAGCTGGAGGACTTCAAGTAATTTTGGAAGCTCCATGGACTTACCTGTGTAAGTCTGTCGACATGGCTTTTGTTTAGCTTGCTCATATGATATCCTGCTCCACCAAGGTATAGTGCTGCAGTGTTACAAGTCAACACGTGCTTGATTTTTCCAACAGTAGACTATATTCGACTCACCTAAGAATAAGGCGACAACGAAGCCGAAGAAGGAAATCTGAGCGCCGTAACCATGAGCAAAAGAACCTACGGCAGGCGGGCCGTCGCCAGTCCAGGAGCCAGCGGGGCTACTCACCACAGATACGTGATACAAAGCATCCTCTATAGCCAGAGGTAAATGCCTTATCCTTCTCGAGTAGATCCGCAGACCAGTCCATATCGTTACGAGGACCAGAAAAACGCCCAAACACCAGATGAGCTGGTGTACGTCAGCCCTCGCGGCGAGAGGGATAACAGCCGTCGTGAACTTCTCATCGTTGCTCGTCGGATACGTCTCAACTGCTGCGGCAGTACTGCCAGTGTACAGCCACATTATGCGCCGATGCCGAGATGCAGGTCTGAAGGAGGGTCCGGCTGTCTAACACCGTGGTGGAGGGGGCGCCCGGAGGACCAGTGGCCCAGATGACTACTTTGTTCGTCCAGACTTGTCCCCCTTTCCATCCACGCTGCCTTGGCTTGACACGAGTGGCATCGCGCTCGCCAGGGACAACGACTGAGTGTGCTCTGCTTTGGTCTTGTATCCCGTCCCCGGTACTGACAGACAGCGACCCGCTGTCCGCAGGCAACTCGAGGCAGTATTGCGAGTGGAGCATTGTGGTAGGACGTGCATGCCTTAGATACCTCGTGCCCTGCATCCGCGTGTGACCGACGCACGCGAGAACTGATATGCCTTGCCCAGAGCATGGAGCCGAACCGCTGAGGGAGGGCCCGCTCGGAAACCAAGAAGGTGCCAATGCACATGGGAAACTCGGTGTGATCCCACGTTGGACGCACAACGTGACGGGACACTGACGGCCAGAGATGCGATTAGTGCAACCGGTTGGCAGGTTGTCAGCGCGGGAATATATCCTGTAGGGACGGGAACGGTGCGCCAAGGAAGGATATCTTAACCTCCGGGGTCTTGCGAGAAGTCCTCCAGTGGGATACGCCCCAACCTCTCATACGAAACCTTCCATGGCATACTGTCGGCGACCTGGGGAAGTCATCCTTCCACCCCGGCCAATGGGGTGTAAGAAGAAGCAGCTGCACGAGGGTGGATTCGCGTTCTCTGACAGATCTCCACCAAGCACTTCCGGGCCGAGCTCATCGCGCGGGGGGCAAAAACCGTTGTTCAGGTACTTTGGAACAGAGCCCGTAAAGGACAAACTTCCCTGGTAAACGAACCCTTGCGAACCAAAGATCGAAGAGATTTCACAGTAGAAGTTGGGAGGCTGCGTTAAACCTTATTGCAGTCCATTCGGACGTAAGTCTACAACTGCCCAGCTTTCAGGGAAAGTAAACATTGTGCGCACGTCCGGCGTGCGTAGCTATGATACGAGTAATTGGATTTGAAAGGGGCGATCTTCCATCCCCCTTTCAGACAGCCCCCGAAAGATCGAAGTGATCAAATCACCCGCGAGTGTTTGTTCCATGGCTGCTGAAAGCTGGAATATAGCTACACAGAAAGTCGACAGATAATTTGTGGCCCTGTACGCGCCGCTTCAACTGGTGGTCGTCGCCGCTCCTCTGCAGCTATGCGGGGGATACCCCTCCAGTACAACGACATGTGGTATCGGGCATCGCCGGCGACCACGACCCAAAAGTTCTGCTTTGAGAGTCCTGCATTGGAAACCTCAGTTGCCAATTCAAGTGCTAACCTTCACCGTCTTGGTGAACCAACAGGCCGGCGTGGTGTCAACAGGGGCACCGATCTGCCGCGAAGGAGTAAGCCGTTGATCCCACGACCGCCTGCCTCACTACATCCAAGGGTCCAAGGGTCCAGGGGTCCAGACTTTACGCTCATCTCAGCCGGGACACGTAGCTATTTTGGTGGTTTACGGTCAAAGAGAAATACTCCATGCGAGAAGTGCGAGGGACGAACCAAAATACGCGAGCGACCTTTCCAGCTTCAGAATTCGAAATGCATGTAGTGCTGCGCGGAACCAATATCATGCTGCATATCCGACGTTGTTGGCCCAGACGCGGCCCACCGGTCTTCGTCCGGTTAAGGGTCGAGCGAGGGAATCGCACCCACGTCTGCCGCATGTAGGACAGACTCATCGTACCAAGGTATAGGACGCCTTGTACGCCCTTCCCGTAGGCCTGTCCTCGAGCATCAGCACTAAAATGCTCGACCAGAGTACTCAAGCTGGACAGACCCTGCTCTATTGCAAACCAGGTCTTTGATTGCTAGGCGCCACATTGCCGATCTTTTTGTGTGCAACCATCCCATTAAATGTATCACCATGGCCTTGAGCACCTATGACTACATTGTAGTGGGAGGCGGCCTCTCAGGCTGCGTCCTCGCCAGCCGGTTGCGACAGTATAAGCCTGGGTCCAAGATCCTGCTTATCGAGGCCGGTGAGGACACGCGCTCGCGGACCGACATACTCCAGCCAGATATCCTCAACCTGGGCGGGGAGCTCGACTGGATGTACCCAACCGAGCCTCAGGCGAGCATCGGCGGCCGCAGCATTACATATAATGCCGGCAAGGGACTCGGTGGGGGCACAGTTATCAACTCGGGTAAGTTTTGCTGTCTTGCCCCGGTGGAGCAGGCGAGCAAGCAAGCACGGTTCTGTCGCTTGAGTGGCCACAAACTTGTCTGACATGGCTTCAAGGCGCTTGGACCCGTGGTTCTGCAGCTGACTTTGACGAGTGGGCGGCGCTCGTGGGGGACGCGAGGTGGAGCTACAAGGGCCAGCTCCCCTACTTCAAGATGACGGAGGCGTGGTTTGACGACAGCAACCCTGGGCAGCACGGCAAGGAGGGCCCCATCTCTGTCGCGTCTGCACTGTCGACGGGCCGCAAGTTCCCCCTGTCGAAACCCATCGCTGCAGCCTGGGAGGAGTTGGGTGTTCACGCCCTGCCCGGCCTCGACCAAAACACGGGCGATAACCTGGGCAGGGCGTATATCTGCGAGGCTCGCCGCGCGGGCAAGCGGCAGTACTCGGCCAGGAACTACCCGCTTGAGGGTGTCGAAATCTTGCCAGACACCCTGGTGAAGAAGGTTGTGCTGAGTAGACCAGAGGGAGCGCCCAGGGCGACTGGTGTGGAGCTTGCTGACGGCAAGGTTATCTCGGGCACGGAGGTGATCGTCTGCGGTGGTACCATGCGATCCCCTCAGCTGCTGCTTCTGTCCGGCATAGGCGACGCAGCTCACCTGCGAGAGCACAAGATCGAGCCGCTGGTCGACCTCCCCGAGGTGGGCCAGGGGCTTCACGACCACCTGTCATTCTACCAGTTCTGGAAGCTCAAGAACCCCGAACGAGGCTACACCGTGGGCTCGGCCAACCCTCTGTTCCAGCAACCTGAGTTCGCCCTGGGCCTGCCGCTAGACTGGATCGTCTCCACCGACGTCCCCCACGAGCCCCTCGCCAGGGCCATCGAGCGGGACGAGGGTAAGGCGCCCGACGCGGCGACGCACCGGCTCCTCCGCGAGGCCCGCACGCACATTGAGTCGGTCGTGGTGTACATCAAGCTGCCCCTCCCGGGCGTCGAGCCCGACGCCGAGCACCTCACCACCCTGACCGTCCCGTTCCTGCCGACGTCCCGCGGCAGCGTGACGCTCGGGTCCGCTGACCCGCACGACCCCCCGAGGGTCGACCTGAACTACCTGGCTACCGAGGCGGACAGGTGCGTGGCGCGCGAGGGCGTGCGCAGCATGGCGCGGCTGATGCTCCAGACCGGGTTCGGGAGGGAGTACGTCGCCGGCGAGGCGGTGCCGCCCGGCCCCGGGGTGGAGCCCGTGTCGCTCGGGGACAGCGACGAGAAGCTGGACAGGCGTATCGCGCTCGCCGCGGGGACGACCTGGCACTCCGCGGGTACATGTGCCATGGGCAAGGTGGTTGACGCTGAGTTCCGTGTCAAAGGCGTGGATGGGCTGCGGGTTGTTGATGCTTCGGTCCTTCCTGTGCCGCTGAGTGCTCATCCACAAGCATCGATATACGCGATGACAGAGCAGGCTGCAGCTATCATTTCTGGGCCCGCATGAGATAGACTCGCGTAGCATAGTGCATTTCTTCGTATTGTCATTGATGATTTCCAATTTTTATAGACAAGTGTGGGGGTGATAAAGGTATACTGGATTTGATCGCAAGTCGATGCTCACCATAATCTCAAAAGAAGGCTGCTTAGAGAAGAGACGCTTCCTCCTTGCACGGATTGAAACGAGCTCGGTTGCGCACGCCGGATCCTTGTGACATGATGACTCTCGTGTCCGAGTCAAAGAGCCTGGTCACCGCAATATCGTAGTCACCATAGCCTCGCAGTAGCCATAGCCTCGTAGTCACTATCAACTCGCAGCCACAGATTCTTGTGGTCACCGCAGTCTTGCAGTCACCAGTTTTGCTGAATGGGCCCTGGCCTTGCCGTCATCTTGCACCGTGAGCCATCACCCCCAGACCACGGCGCAAATGACACGTCGGCCCCGTCCAACCCCCCTGGTCATCAAATAACGTATAGGCAGCCGGGCAGCTTGATCTCGGACGCCGAGCCTCCTAGTCTTGATTTATTTCCGCGCCTCCGTGGTGTCCATACCCGTCGGCGTATCGCAAGCCCAGTACCCACTGGCACAGCAAGCTCGCCTGGAGTCGGCCTCACGTTCGCGCGCCGGGGTGGACAGAAGCATTCGGTAATCTGGCTGGCCTTCTTGGCCACGGCCTTGCCTCGTCCCGCCATGAGGGCCTTCAGGGCAGAGCATTCGTCTGAGTTCGAATCTTCCATGGCAATTTCTCAGCCGGCCATAGGGTTCGCATGAATGGTAATGCTCTCAATCTTGCAAGGCTCCTTGGGCCTGTTCTTCTTGTCGACCTCGAGGGCCTCGATCTTGGCCAGGGTGACCAGGCTGTCGTCGCCAATGACCTTGCCGAAGACGGTGTTGAGCCCGTCGAGGTGGGGGGCCTTGTCGAAGATGACAAAGAACTGCGACCCATTCGTGCCGGGGCCCTTGTTGGCCATCGAGACCATGCCCCGCTGAGCGTGCTTGAGCGCCGGGCGGATCTCGTCGTCGAAGGTGCCGCCCCAGATGGAGCGGCCGCCCTTTGGGTTCTCGGGGGGCGAGGGCTTCGCGGGCGCGCCTGTCTGGGCCATGAAGCCGGGGATGAGCCGGTGGAAGGGCGAGTCGTCGTAGTAACGAGAGGCACAGAGGGCGAGGAAGTTCTGAGGCGCGGTTGTCTTTGTTAGCTACTGGGATGCTTTCAAGAGGCCCCCCACGTAGGGGGGATAGGATGGGTTTGGGTGCGCATTACCTCTGCGGTCTTGGGGACGCTGTCGCAAAAGACCTCAATCTTGATGTTGCCAGCTGTTGTGTGTAGTGTGACGGACATGGTGGCGGCGAGAGTGGTTGTTTCGAGTCAAGTAATGTGACGGTCTGTCTCAGCAACGAGGTATTCTAGATAGAACAATGAGAGGTGGGCGCGAGCAGTGTTTGACTGCAAGGGAGCTCTGAAGTGGTGGGGGGTCCGTACACAGTATCTATCGTGTCAGAGCTTTTCAGAAGTCGCGCCTCTGGAGCTCCCCTGCTCGTTCAGTAATATGTGATTGGCCGATGTGGCACCAAATATCAAAGCTCCCGAGGTCCCTCGTGCTGGGTGCAGGCACAGTACGGGAGTACGTACTGCGTACTGCGAACAATGGACGGGCCTGGCGGGCTGGGCTTTAGTCGCTTCTTTGCTGGGCTCGGCAAGATCCGAGGTGGGCAAGAAGCAACCGTGCAGTCATGATATGTTCTGAATAACCGTATGCGGGATAAGCCTCTAATGTGATAGCCTCCTCTGGGATAAAGTGTTACTGGATTAATTTCTCTACGGATAAGCTGATGTGGGATGACCTTCTACGGTCTACGGACCAACCCCCCCCATGGAGCAACCTCCTCCAGTACTTTCGCATTCGTACATTGGCATCCCCACAAGATACAGCAGGCACGGTGGATGCGTGATGCACAGCTGAGTATCAGTCTTGTCTGGCCTGTCTATGATGTATCTACAACATCTGTCTGTAGACTTAATATCATACACTCATACAGAGACACGTGCGGACTTCGGCACGGCCAAATTAGCGAGAATCAAGGTTCGAAACATGAGCATTGGCAGAATCGTTGTGCGTCGGCCTGGTCAGCGTGCGCGCAGGCGAGCTGAAGAAGACGGAGCAAGCTGGATGACGCACTGGATCCCGGAGCTGAGGATTGCAGGGTCCTCCATGTGCCAAAAACGGCGCCAGCCAGGACCAGAACCAGAACTAGCACCAGCGCCAGCCAGCACCGAGCCCGTTGCCGTCGTCAACAAAACAGCCCCTCTTGGGGATATGAGCACATAAGATAGTCTACAGATAGATACTGTAGTGACCTGTGGTTGTCCAGGAACCTTGGATGGTTAATTGAGATGCCTATCAACTGCCAGGCCAATTGATCACACCACCGACCCCGTAATATAACAACAGGGTTGTCTCATGCTCGCCTGTGTCTCTTGTCTCTCTCCAGCAGAGTGCCCTGCTGGTTCCACTGTTTCCTGCCGTGCGACCAGAAAACAAACAGCAGGTATTGTGTATAATACTGCTGCTCTGTGTCCCAAACCGCCTCACCTCCTTGGAGCGGAACACCAAGTACGGTGGATACATACCTTACCTAGGTACTGTCAATACCTAGGCAGCCTGCTGTCGTGGAGAGTGGGCCCTCCCAAATCCACCCGCAGCCTTCTTTCGTCCTGCTCAACCCAGTTCTGGTTCTGCCTGTGACGAACCCAGTTGGCGTCGGGCGGTTCCTCCCTTTGCTTTCCCGCTTTGGGCCTCAAACCCGCTCCCGTCACCCATTACGACGACTCCCTCCCAAAGCCTCTCTTTGCCTCCGTCCGTCCTGCCTTGTGTTACCAACACAGGACGCTGTTGGCCAACTGTGAGGGGAACGGCCCGGACAGCACAAAGAGACCTTGCGGCAGTCAGTAATAACCAGTCAGTAATAAACCACCTCCACCACCACCTCCTCCGAGTTTTGCCCCTCAACCCCAGCCCGAGAGCAGAGGACCACCTGCGCACACCCTCGAATCCGGCTCGAATCCCCCTTCAACTTGACTCGACTCGATTCTGCACTCAGACCCGGCCTTGACCCGACCTGGATTCCCACCTACCGCACGCCAATCTCGTCTGCAGGAGACGCACATCCTCTGCGTCCTCGCTTCTCCTACCAGCAGGTCCTGCCCAATAAGCGTCGACCGCCACACCAACAGGTCAGGCCTGCGCTGCCCTGCGCTGTGCCGCAATCCGCACGAGGTGCCAGCACTTCACGCGGCCGCTGAAGAGGCGACCCCAGGTCCCTAGCAGGGGGGCAAGGTGTGCGTCGTATCAAAGCCTCCCCGGCCGGGGGTTGCGGCAACACCAGCATCATCGGGAGCACAAGACCGACCGACGAACTACCCAGCCGACCAAACTCCAAACTCTCTCTGCACAGCACCTCCTCGTCGACCCTGCCAACCCGGGCGCCGCTGTCCTGCTTGCTCCAAAGTTTGCTCCTGTCTCCCTCACCTTGCGACCAGCGACCGAGCTCCACACCTCGACGGTACAACAGCGCATTTGCTTGCGACGCGGCGTAACACCAGACCGCCCGAGCCTCGCAGTCCGCCGCTCCTCTTGCTGCACCAAAGTCCTAGACCATCTCACCAACCACTTGCGCCCACCTTCCTCTTCCGAACTTGACCCCCAGGCTTTGGCGACGATTTGCTCGAGCTCTCTCGACTGCAGCTGGCCCCTGCGATTCAATGGGCTCGAGCTGCCGAGCTTCTGACCCTCGTCCCGGTTCTTGTTACTCCAAAGAGGCTGCCAACACTCATCTTGGATACCCCACATTGCCCGGCTGCAGCGCTGCTTCACAGCCTTGACGCGGCGAGGCCGGCGTTCGCTTGCGCATTCATGACCGTCCACCCTTGGCCTTCCACTCGCACCACACCGTCCCGCCTGCAGTTGTAGTTGTAGTTCTGGCACTGCGAGCAGGATGGCTGCCTTTGTACGGGTCACTGGCCCGCCAAACAGCAGCTTCCTCGTTGGCTACCCGGGCATATCAGCAACATTGGTGAGTCCCGCTCTGCCAACTCTGGCACCCCGATGTTCGAGCGCACCTTCGCAGCGGCCAAGGGTATTGCGCAATCACCACTGACTGCTAACCCAACACCCTCGCGCAGCCGCGCATAGAAGGCAAAGTCGAGATCAGACCATCACAAGGCTTCTCTATGCCAGTCGCAGTTTCATTAGTACGGATATGTCTACAACGAAGAGAGACGATACACCCCGCCGCCGAGAACGTCGCGAAACGACATCTAGGCACCCCGAGGAGAGAAACGATCGATGTGGTGGGAAAGGAGCTATTACTCTTTAGGTGCCAAGCTGGGAAGGAGGCCGAGAGCGTCATCGCGATGGACCTACCTTTTGTGCTTTTCATACCATTCGGCCGAGGCGGCGAGGAAACAAATAGGAGGATACCTCCTGCTTCATTACAATTACCATCGAGGACAGCCGAGACACTCTACGAGCTCGTCGTGACCGTGCAACAGGGCGCAAGCACGCAGAACAAGTATGCGTTCCCAATACCGTTGCAGAGGTATGACACGTTATCAACCTTCGGCATGTACAACCGCCCGGAGTCAAAAGTGGTCACAGCCGACAACTTGGTCACGTTGGGAATATCGCTACCAAAATGGAGTTATGGCCCCTGTGACCCCATCACAGTCTATATAAAGCTTGCGCCGAATGCGGATTGGGTCAACAAGGCAAAGAGGGTCACGATCCAGAAGATCACACTGGCGATCGAAGAGGAGATAACATATAATCCCGAGGGCGATGAGCCGACCAAGAAGGTAAACAGGATCGCAAAACACACGCAGCCAGTGCAAGCAAAACTACCAGAGGCCGGCTACGTCACAAACCTAGGCCTAGTATTCCCGTCAAAAGACTTGAGGGATTCCGAGGGCATCGTCAAGAGGGGCAAACCTGGGTTCCCGCAATACGAGGTCACATCCTTCACGACGAGCTCGACACTTTACAAGATCGAGTTCTTCTTGAGCATCAAGGTCAGTCATATCCAGCGTGCATAAGCCAGGCGTACGGCCCAAGCTGACAATTTGGCAGGCCCAAATGAGCTCTGCTCGGGACATAACTTTGCGACAGCCTATCGTCATCTGCCCGATGGACCAGCAAGCTTGCAAAGAGGAAATGGACGCCATCGAGCAAGCCGCCAAAGACGCATCCCACGTGGATCCGAACAACCCCATGCTCCCCGCCAGGTCGATCATAGTCGCCACTGACAAGGACGCTCTCAAACACCTCGGGCTCTGCAACGTCGCAGGGCATAAGAAGCCACTGATCGAATGACAGACCTGACCCCAGTCGGTGACGATGCACTGTTTACGGGAATTTGAAGCTCATCCTTGGGCCGCACAGCGCCGTGTCCAGGCCACGAGACAGGCTGGCTTAACAGCCCCTTGACAGCTCTCCGATCTCTGCGCAGATGGGCCGTACTCGGATTACTCACGCCAGTCGGGCCACAGGGCTTTGTAGTTCTGTGTCCTCCCCCGTGGACGATTGAGAGACCACCGAAAGGTGCCTGCCGAAAGAATCCAAAATTGCCCATTCCGGTCGGCCCTTTGCATACTGCTATGTCGGCCCGGGTGCTTGCATCCCACACCCTACGCTTTCGGGCTCGATCTTACGCTACGGCGATTTTGGTAGACGGGAGCCAAGGCAGCAAGAGTGCCAAGGAAAAGCTCATTTGGGACAAGGAGTCTGGGATTTGTGATTAATCCTCCTAGGCCCACATGAGCCCACGGCTTACAGCGTACGCTTCCCCCGGATGTCTACCGCGAAAGCCGATGACAGAGGACAAGGCGAAGGAGCGAGGAGAGCTTAACATTCTGCGACGGCCGAGGACCGAATCGAGATATTTATTTACTTCATTAAAAGTTTTATTTTTCAGAGCTTTCAGTGTACCGCGGCGGCAGGCACCACCAGAGGAACAACATGCACCACCCTGGCGCCCCCCGCGGCGGCAGCAGCAGGTCAGGCAGGCAATACTTGAACGAGCGCGGCGGTTTGGCATTTTCGGCGCAGACGCTTTACGAATGACTGATGAATGGAGCCGAGCTGGAGGAGGAGAGGTGTACACACACACACGTCCAAAGGCACCGGCCGCAGGCGTCTTTGGATGGGAACGGCTGGACATATGCGTTGGATAGAATCGGGCAAACCGGCGGGCAAACCGGCGGGCCAAGGGGCCAGGCGGGATAGCAGTTCTCTGTGTGCCTGTGTCCTTGCTTTTGCTGTTACTGTCGTCGTCGTTGATGCTGCACAGCGCCTGCGTGTGTGACGCACCACGCAGGGCATGGGACATGACTGTGCGACGCGATACCCTCCCTCACTGACCTAGTTCTACATTTTGGGTCTGTTCCGAGATCAAGGCAGCGGACACAATGAGAAAGACGATAATTTTGAGCCTGATGCTTCTTGACTCCCCGTCTGTGCTTATAACTGCAAAACAGGTGCCGTTGGTGGGTTTACGCCTCCGGCTCATGTGACATGTACACTCACTTGAGTTGGACGGGCGTGCTCCATCCTTCCCGACCTCTTCGCGCGAGGGTCCGAGTTCGCCTCGTTTGGCCCCCACAAGGCTGACGGGGAAAAGGGGGGGGGGGGTGGACGGCCGAAGTGTTGGGTTGGGGAGTTATTGTGTCACCAACAAAGCAGCCAACAACACCCGACTAACAACCAACTGAACCAAACTGCTTCATTCGCTCACCCGACCCCCTTTTGCGTTTTCCCGGAGTTTACTACTAAACCCACGTCAGTCAGTCAGTCCGGCCGACTCGGCCCACGGCTGACTGCGCTGGCCGGGGGCTGGCTGGCTGGCTGGTCCGGTGCGCTGTTGCTGCTGCTGCAGGCGGGAGAGGGAGAGACACACACACAAGCCGTCAGCGCTAGGGGATTGGGCTGGGCAATTGGGATTTTCGTGGGGTCAGACGGCCAGGGGGGGATGAGACCCCGAGGAAGTGATGATTAGTTAGTTAGCTTGACCTGTCCTCTGGGGGGACGCTCGGCGGATGGATGATAAACCATGGATGGGATTTGTCGCCTGCGGGTCGGTTTCCCGAGAACAAGGGGGTGTGCGGTGGACGGGCGGACACACAATGATTTTGCTAGGATAATTGCTGACCGCATCATCAATTCTAAGATACCCTGGTATAGTCTGTATTGCGGTTGTGTTCCTGCGAATCTGATGGACTGTCCCAAGTGATCTGAGGACACATTCACAGAATTAGAACCCGGATTTCATTATTGTGACATGAGAGCAGAATATAGGTGAGCGACAGACAGTACGTGAGTAGATGATTGTGGAATAGATACATCTAAGTCATCCCAGTGAAACACTTTCATTGAGGCTTACAGTACGTCTATAGAGGGATACGCTCTGAAAATAGCTATACTCCCCATCAAATCAGGTCCGGTTCGCTCATGGCGTCAGTGTCGTGATCCACGTATCAAATTTGAACGACGAAAACCTTCCATTCGCTACCCTATCCATAAAACCACTCTATTTTGGTCGTGACGGATGAGTATCCCCAATATCTTGAAACCCCTGCTTGGAGACGAATGCGTCTTGGATAATTGATCAATTGAATCGGGCCAACCACAAGGCGATCAATGTCGCCTTCCAGCCTCTTAACCTTGCCGCCTGCGCTTCGTGGCTGGCTGTTCCGAGCCGTCCAGGTCCGTCCGCTGGATCTCCTCGGTGCCGGCAGGACTCGGCGTGTCCGTGACCGCGGCTGTGCCTGCTGTGAGGCCACCGTTGGCCGGGGCGGCGCTGCCTTGGGCATAGTCGGTATTGGGTAGGCTGAAGTCAAAGTCGGTGCCGTCCACCGCGCCGTAGTTGCCCGCGTTGTTCAGGTCGTTGAAGTCGAAGCTGTAGCCGGGGTCCATGGCCGAGGTGTCTAGGTACTGGTTGAAGTCGAAGTTGTTGTTCGAGTCGCCGAAGTAGTCCGCGCCGCCGTTCGGGAAGCCGTCGACCCCCATGATCTGGCCGTTGGGGGAGAGCGGGGCCGCGAGCTGGGCTAGGCTGTTGATGTCATGGCCGATGTTGCGCTGTAGAGCCTCCACTTGGCTGATACCGTTCTGCCCCCGCGAGATCTCTTGCAATGAAGGAGGTTTGGCGTTGTTGAGGATGGGCGAGAGCGATGTGGCAGGCTGGGGTGCTGTCGCAGTTGGAAATGTGGAAGGTGTGGGAGGAATTGGAGAGGTCGTCGGCATGCCAGGGGGCCGGAATGGTGAGATGGCTCGATTATTTGATGGTGTGACAGTTCTGCGCGACATGCTGTTCACCATCTTGTTGCGCTGACCAGATGACATCCTGGCGGATGTCGCAGCAGCAGCTTCAGGGAGATCGACCCCTGGAGTCATCCGGGCGTTGGTCTCGCCCATGATCTTCAGCATGGTCTCCTCAGGGTTCGACTGAAGCTCATTCCGGATGTTGTTTGGGGAGGCCGTGTCAGAAGGCGAGGCGTCAAAGACCTCGGTGACTCTGGGCGCCTGGTGTGAAGATGTGGAATAGGGCACCGGGCTTGGGGGTAAGCCGAGTGCGCTTTCGGGAGGAACGGGAGCGTTTAGATCGGCGGGGATACCGGGCAGGAGGTGCTGTGGGCGCTTTGGGAGCGTTGGGCCGGGGCTCGCTCGGCTCTTGGTGTTGTTATGCTGCTGCAGATAGTCGCTCAGGTCTTGCACGCTCCCAGTCGGCATGGCATGGTTAGGCCCATGCTGGGGGAGAATGCTCGCCAGCATATCAGAGATGTTCTGCGCACCACCATTCTCCTCCAGTGACTTTCTAAAAACGTTGGCTAGGAAGTTCAGGATGGCGGTGATGGAATTCTCATGGCGGTGGTGCATCTCCTCAAACTTTTGCGCTCTTTGCACAATCTCGTGTTGATTGTTCTGTAATTGCTGGATCAGGGCCAGACATTGCTGCTGCTTCTGCTGGACTTGCGCGAGCTGGTCTCGCAGCTTCCCCATTTCTGTCTTCGCCAACGGCCCAGCCTCACCGCGCCCCGTGTTCCTGCCTGGGTGGATGTCGGAGAGGGCGTACTGGCCGGTGGGGTCGTCCATGAAGTCCTCGGCGTCGCTGTCCTGCTCGATGGCTCCAGACGGATCCTTGTTGGCCTGCTTCTGTCTCTTTTTACCACCGGTCTTGTTCGGTTTCGTGATGAGCCATTGCAAGACTGGGTGAGTGCGCAGGAAATAAGGGTGCGCATATTCGCTTGGGCTCTTGTTCTTCTTCTCGCTCGCCCTCATCGAATTGTCGGACAGCCCAACCCGCTTGTGGAACCCGTACATGTTCAGCTGTCGGACAAACGAGGCGTAGTTGTTGTGCTTGAACATCTCGGGTATCAGCTTCTTGGCGAATTCCTCTTCGTCGAGCACGATGAACGAGTCGCCCTTCTCTGACCACCGGATGAGGTCGCTGTTCCTGCCATTGTTGAGAAAGCTGTAAAGCAGTCAGCAGGAGTGGTCCAGGCACGGTGCGATACGTCGGGCGGAGGGTATACAGACCTGGAGAGCTTCAGCACGAACGGCGGGATACTCCTCTTCTGGTTTGGTCCGGGGTTCTCTTTGGTGGCTTCCTCCTCGATCTTCCTCGCGCGCTCCAGGAGGAGCCTCAGGTGCTCCTCCTCGCTCAGCGCATCGTTGGGCAGCGGTATCAGGGCGCCATCGCCTCCCAGAGTGCCCCATTGGTCGGACTGGGCGTCGTACGGCGAGCGCGGGGCCGTGGGGATGAGCGCCCGGCTGCTGGCGGGATCGCGGATGGCCAGGGCATTCGATGAGGTCGGGGCTGGCGATGGCGACAGGAAGGCGTGCCCGGGCGGGGCGGATTGTTGCGCAAGCATGTATGGGCTCGAGAGGTCGGTATGGCTGTTCCCATTCGCGGCGACGCCGTTCCACCTCATCATTTCCTGTGGCGTGAATTGGGGGGCAGCCTGTGGGATCGGCCCAGCCGGAATGGGTGATGCGCCGGGTGCAGGCCGTTTTCTGGTCGTACCGGGAGACGATGACATCGCGAGGCCGAGAGGACGGATGGAGTAGGTTGTTTGAGGTGGCTGACGATGACCGGGGATTTCTAGCGGCAGTGGAGGATGGGACCAGGGAACCTTACTAGGTCTCCGTCCCGCCTGCCCCGCTGGGTTGCAGGCCTGCGCTGTGCGTGGGAGTTACCTAGTGCAGAGGCGGGTGCGCTGGAACTTTGAGGCTGACTGGGCCTTGGAGTAGTCGCGGAGCCTTGCGATGGGGCTGTCCCTTCTTGCCTGGTTGCCTGCCTGCCTGCTTGCGGTGTGCTTTTGCTCGGTCGGTCGCGGTGAGGCTTGGAGGGGGGAGGGGTCCGTTTTATAAGGATGTGTCAGGCCGGCTGTCAGGAATGGACGGAAGGACACAATGGGGCGCCGCGACACGTTTCGATAGGACTATTGATTCTTGCGACAGACACGGAGAACAATAGCAGGCGTGGGACTGAGTGACATGAATGCCGTCCCGATACTGTAGCATTGTTTGGTGAGGGCTGAATGGGAATGGGAACCACCCCCAGAGCTGGGGTTCTGTTATCCGTCCAATCGATAACGCCATTTTTTTCTGGCAGTGGGGACCCATGGATCGTCATCGCGATCTTGCAGGTGGAAATAAGGAAACCGAACCTTATTGTCTGCCGCCAGCCCTGCTCGCCGGAGCATACTCTCCTCTGCTAGGCACAACACAGCTTTTGGGGACTGATTGGCAAAGTTCAAGGCTACGCAACTACTTCAGAGCGTAAAAATGCCAAATATTTGCTTCATCTACTCACTGAACTGCACACATCCAGTGAGGTACTCTCTAGCAGCATGACCGACTATCGGATGATATAACCTCCAGATGGAAAGCATACAGAGGCTATTGGACGGCCTCGTCTCACATGTAATTACTGTGCTATCTCGGTTTCTCCATACAGAGTGTCTTTACCAGAATCTACGATCCCCGTGGCAGCAGCCATCTCCACTGCAAAGTGGGTACTTCCGTGTAAGTCGACAACAGACTGGCAAGCGAGGGCCGCATCGGCTCGTGCCCGTTCTCTATCCGTGTACAATTACTCATGGCCGAAAACGAATTGCAGTGACACGGTCACCTCTTCACCATGCCCTCAAAAATTTTCCCCATCGCTTGAGTCGGGGGGCGGCCAGTGCTGCTGGACACGCCGAATCGATTTTGAGCCTGAATGCCTTCATCTGACCATTCACAGCCGGAGGATTGGGTATCTCGAGAATAAATAGAAGAGGACACCTCTCATACTACAACAAACAATTTGTACATCCATGCTGCACGCCCTCACTTTGCTCCTCTCCCCGCCAGGGACGAGTTCCGTGACATCTGCGCGTTGCGTGCTAGGTCGCCCCATGCTCGCCCGGACTTTCCGCTCCGGCCTTCACTACCCTTCTCCGCCTTCCTCTCCGCCTGGATGTTGCGGGCCTTTGCCAGTGGGTCGATCACGATCAGCTCATCCTCCGCCTTTTTGCGGTAGCTCAAATCCTTGCCAAGCTTGTCTGCGGCAAAGCTGAGTGAATGGGACATCCAGCCCTCGTCGTCGCTCTCGTCCTCGCCTTCAGCCTTGTCCCATGCCTTACAGGACTGGCAGTTGGCGATGAAGTGGAGATCGCAGACCTCGGCTTCGTCGGCATTATCCCCAGCCTTGGCTTCGCCATCCTCTGGGGCTGGCACTTCCGTTGCTGCTGGCTTCTCTGGTGGCGCCTGGTCCAACTTTTCTTGGAACGCCTTGAGAAAGCTTAGTGCCTTGTGTTCCTCGGCGGCTGTGGGGTTGTTTGCCCCAGGTCTCCTCTTGCGCCCCCGCGTAGCTGTCTCCGGAACCATCGCCTGCAAAGCAGAGCTCTTCTGTCCTTCATTGACGGGCTCTGAATGGACTGTCCTTTTCATAGATGCTTTTAGCGCAGCTATTTCCTCGTTCATCCGCTCGAGCTCAGACTTCCCTTTGGGCTCTTCTGGCTCCGGGGAAGAATCAAGCTCCATCTCCTGTGCCGCCTTGTTGGATGACTTCCGGGCGGCTCGCGGAGGTGGTGAGGGCCGAGGCTCAGGAGGCGTTGCTTCCCTTTCAGGTGCTTCCCTGATTGGCATAACGGCCTTGGCACCTTTCGCTTCTCGTTGTTTCTTGGAGGCCTTTGGCGCCTTGACTTGAGGCTCTGGCTCTTCGACATCCATCACAATCCTTGTGTCGAACTTTGGTTTCTTGGGAAGGGGCTGTATGTCGCCCTCTCCCTCTTCGTCCCCAAAGCTTAGCAACTGCTTGCCACCTTTCCTTTTCTTGTCCTTCTTCTTCTCCGTGACGACCGGCCGCGTGGTGCGCTGGGCGATGCGTTCCCTCTTCTTCATGTCGTCGAAAGGATTCACGAGGATCTCCACGCTGGTGATCCTTGTTGGGTAAAGGGGCCGCTCGGTTCCCTCTTCCACTTCCGCCTCGCCCATTTTTGCCAGATTGTAGATGGTATCGCCAGCCACCCGCCCAAACATTGTGTTCTTCCCGTCTAGCTCATCGGTCTTGTCCAGCGTGAAAAAGAATTGACTGCCGTTCGTGTCGGTTCGACTTTCGTTTGCCATGCCCAGCAGCCCACGGCGATTGAACTTCAAGCGCGTGTGGAACTCGTCCTTGAAGTTCACGCCTTGAGGGCCGGCGTTCTTCCCTCTCCGCTGGTCCATCGGCCATGGGTCAAGGTCACCGCTGAAAGCTCCGCCATCGTAGATCGACTCTCCTCCATTGCCGGTGCCCGTTGGATCGCCTCCCTGCAGAATGAAGCCAGGGACCAGGCGGTGGAATATCGTATTGTCGTAGTAACCGTCCAAGCAGTGTTGTAGGAAGTTGCGGCATGTGAGGGGAACTTGCTTTGCGAACAGCTCGACTGATAGATCGCCATGATTCGTATGGAGGATGACCGAAGCCGTTGGCTGCGGCTCGGTGTTGTAAATGCTCGACATTGTGCTTCGTTTACCACCGCAATTCCATTCCCGAACGCCCCAACAGTCAACTGCCCGGTCTGGTTGTTCTTCTGGTTTCCTTGGGCACCAAAAGGGGCCTTGGAAGATTGCGTTCAAAGCGCAAGAGAAGTGGCGGGGGTGAATCAATTGAGGATGCTAGGTTTAAAGTGAGCTGGAGCTTCTGGCTGGCAGAACGAGCTTTGCCAGCCGGAACGAACGAGCGATCACTTGGTTGGTTGGGGTGGGGGGAGGGGCGTCGAGCCAGGCACTCGGCTGGCCTACATCGGTAGCTGCTTAGGTAGGTTGGTAGTCTACATAGGTTGTTGGCACTCATCAGCATTGGTATATTCTTTCCAAGTTCGTCGGCTGGTAGTGCGATGGTTTGCAATATTGATATTGAAATGCACTGCAATGAATCTGGTAAATTGCAGTTCTTTTGAACATGTTTGTGAAGCTATGGCGTTTAAAAATAGAATCGTTGGCAGTGAGGATCAGGAGCTGGCGTCCTGTGGCCGAGCACCAAGTGCGTGGGTAGCCTAGCCGGTGCTCTAGCAGAGCTGAACTTGGGAGGCTGCTGGCCAGTGCGCCGAGCTTATCATCGCCCAACCTCCTGGAGCTCCCAAACCACCAACTACAATCGTCATCAGTCTGCACAGTTGCGCCTCAACCACCAGATCCACAACACATCCAAGCAGCAGCCATGGGTGACCCTCGCGAGTCGTCTTCCTACTCGGTGGTGCCTCACCTCAAGTACAACACCGTCGGTGGTGTGAACGGCCCTCTCGTCATCCTCGAAGATGTGAATACCTCCTCCCGATGCCCACAGACCGACAAATCCATTGACCGCCATGACAGGTCAAATTCCCCCGTTACAATGAGATCGTCTCCCTGACACTCCCCGATGGGACGACGAGGCAAGGACAGGTCCTCGAGGCCCGAGGTGCGTGGGAGCTGTGTTGAGGCATTTCGGTCGAACAGGTGCTAACGAGTCAACGTACAGGAAACCGAGCTGTCGTCCAGGTACTTTATCAGACATCACGAAACAACGATTCGATCGATTAACGAGTATCTCAGGTCTTCGAAGGCACCTCTGGTATTGATGTGAAGAAGGTGCGCAGAGTCCAGAGAACAAAGTTCAAGAGCTTGTGATACTGACGGCGTGCCAATAGACGAAAGTCGAGTTCACCGGCCAGAGTCTGAAGCTTGGTGTGTCGGAGGACATGCTGGGACGTATCTTTGATGGATCAGGTCGGGCCATCGACAAGGGGCCCAAGGTGCTGGCAGAGGACTACCTCGACATCAACGGCAGCCCAATCAACCCTTACTCGAGAGTGCGTCGACCAGCTTTCACAGATGAGCCAGGGAAGGAAAGCTAACAGAGGCCAGGTCTACCCCGAGGAAATGATCTCAACCGGTATCTCCACCATCGACACAATGAACTCCATCGCTCGTGGACAAAAGATCCCCATCTTCTCCGCCTCGGGTCTGCCTCACAACGAGATTGCTGCCCAGATTTGTCGCCAGGCTGGTCTGGTTCAGAAGGCTCAGAGTCAGGGAGTCACAGACAAGGGTGTGCACGATGGCCACGAGGACAACTTCTCTATCGTGTTCGCCGCCATGGGTGTGAACTTGGAGACAGCTCGTTTCTTCACCCGCGACTTCGAAGAGAACGGCAGTCTGGAACGTGTCACCCTGTTCCTCAACCTCGCCAACGACCCAACGTGAGTCTACCCGTTGGAATGTCACTGAAAGATTACTGACTTGTCTACAGGATCGAGCGTATCATTACGCCCCGTCTCGCTCTTACCACCGCCGAGTACTACGCCTACCAGCTCGAGAAGCACGTTCTGGTTATTCTCACAGATCTTTCGGCTTACTGTGACGCTCTCCGTGAGGTCTCAGCCGCTCGAGAGGAGGTGCCAGGTCGTCGTGGTTTCCCCGGTTACATGTACACTGACTTGTCGACCATCTACGAGCGAGCCGGTCGTGTCGAGGGCCGTAACGGCTCCATCACGCAAATTCCCATTCTGACCATGCCTAACGACGACATCACCCACCCGATTCCCGACTTGACAGGATATATCACGGAGGGCCAGATCTTTGTCGACAGAGGTCTGTACAACAAGGGTATCTACCCTCCCATCAACGTGCTGCCATCACTTTCCCGTCTCATGAAGTCGGCCATTGGTGAGGGTATGACGCGCAAGGACCACGGTGATGTCTCGAACCAGCTGTATGCCAAGTATGCCATCGGTCGTGATGCAGCAGCCATGAAGGCAGTCGTCGGTGAGGAAGCCCTGTCAGCCGAGGACAAGCTGTCGCTCGAGTTCCTCGACAAGTTCGAGCGCCAGTTCGTCAGCCAAGGAGCGTACGAGCAGCGAAGTATCCATGACTCCCTGGACCTGGCGTGGTCTCTGCTCCGTATTTACCGCAAGGACATGCTCAACCGTATCCCTAAGAAGATCATCGATGAGTTCTACTCGCGTACTGCGGCTGCGGACCGGAAAAAGAAGGACGCCAAGGACAGCAAAGACACCAAGGACAACGCGCCGGGTGAGGAGGAGAACTTGATTGACGCATAAAGAGAGTGCTCGCGCACGGTGGGAACAGATTAACGAGGCCTCAGATTGGAGCATGAGATTTGGTTGCATTTGTATTGCTAGCATCCTGTGTTCAGTGAGGTACAGTGACATGTGTTTACAGACTGCAAATACGACGATATGGAACATGTAGCACCATTCCCGTGCCGGAAACTGATTCCTCGGCCCGAGTAGATGTTGGAGACCAAAATCTGGCAGGGCTGCGGTCGGCCCATCCTCGCATTCTCTGATTATGCGCCCTATACCTGAGAATGGTAGGGTTGCATACACAGCGGCCCAGAACCTTCTCGACCACCTGCCACTCTCCCGTTCGCCTGTGTGTGACGAAAGGTTGTGTGCATGCTCGTCAGGTCGCATCGTGCCAATGGGGCGCGACGTCCAGAATCCCGACGACTCGGGACTCCCACCAACTCGGTACTGTGTAGCCGCCCCATGAGAGCGCTTGTTTGTTTGACATGGGCACACAGACAAAGAGTTTGATGCGAGATTGACTCGAATGAACTAGACGACGCCTCATGTTCTAGCTCCCTAACCTCAACGTGGTTGTTCATTGGCAGGGCAAAAGCAACACTTGCTAGGCCTTACGGCTCGGGGCAAGCAACAGCTTTTGGCGAGTCCCGCCAACTACCTTGAAGGCGAGACCAGGGTGGTCGGTCTATAGGTTGACCACAGCGACGGCCTCGCTCATTGCAGACTACACAGTATATTGAGTACATACTAGAGAGCCAGTCAAGCAATGTCGTTGAACTGGTTACATTGGCATGTTAGACTGCCTCCCGATGTATCTCCACAGCCCTGGCTATCTGGCACCGTTCCCAAATGGACAGTTCAAACGGTCTACGAAGTCAAGGACCCATGCAGGGCCATGTGATTCATCACGATGCATGAAGCAGGCCTGGCTGGGCTGCCAGGCTGTTTGTTTATCAATGCTTGTGCCTGAAAATCATCGAAATTCACCTCAATCTCCGCAAAGCTGGGGACCCCGCAATCCTTCATGTCCGCGCTTCATATCCGGCACGCGCAGACAGGGGCCACAAAGCTTGAGAGCCATCTCTTCCAGAACAGACCCGCGCCAATGAGGTGGGACGGCATCGAATCCATCCCGAGTGTTAGCCCATGGCGGCCTTTTTAGCTTGCTTGTCGGTCAAGCTTGCAGGGCCCGATGCCGTTGGGGTCGTGTTAGTGACAATCCAGCCACATGACGTTGAACTCTGATCCTTCGAGTAAGCAGACCGGAGGCAGAGTGAGTTGGGGTCGGGTCGCGCAAGGCTGATGCATCTCTGTCGAACAAGATGAACCATGTGGTAATTGGAAGGAAGAATTCGGACCACCAGGCTGTGACTGTCAAGATGTAGTGGCCAGGTAATTAGACTCGGACCATGCTAATTGCAACCATCCCTTCATCGTCTCAATTAGCAGCCCTCTGGTGCCTGTATACCGTCCAGGTCCAGGTCCAGGTTGTTTGCGGAAGAAACAAAAAAACACCACATGTTCCTGGCCCCGTTGGTGCTGGTCAAGCCACTCGATTGGAGTGCTCATCCCGGCACCCCCGCAAATGATGGTTGGTTGACCCCGGACAACTTAGTCGCGATCACCCGCAGCGTTACCCCAAGAGGGTGGATGTGGAGTAGCAAGAGCTTCAAAGGTCACCTGCGGGTGGCCGTATGTGCGGACACTCGCGGTAGCACCACGTAGAGGACCTGTTCATCCCCAACTGCTCGAGTCCCTGTCCGTGGTAGCATTGGAGATGCCCCCCGGGCATGACATAGAAGTGCGAGAGCCCACGACCATGTTCAAGTAAAGTAATATAAAGCAGCCCATTTCCCTCCGCCCCCCATACTAAGCGGTGGGCTCCTCAAGGCTCTCGACCCGACTCGCTTTGACAATCCCCCCTCCCCCGAGTCGCTTCTAGCCCTACGAGACTTCCTCTTCTCGAGAACAAGCTCTCGGCCAAGATGTATTCCGCTTCTCTGCTGTGGGCATCAGCTCTGCTGCTCCCCCTCGCCTCTGCCCAGAACACCACCTCGGGCCCAGATGAGAACGGCAAGTACTGGTTGTATGGCACCGGCATCTCTGCCGCCTTCATCCCATACGGCGCGTCCATCTCGAACCTGATCATCAAGGATCAGTATGGCATCGACCGTGACATTGTCACTGGCTTCGACAATGCGTCTTACTACGAGGTTGACAAGCAGCACCCCCATTTCGGCGGCGTGCCTGGCCGTTATGCCAACCGGATCAAGAACAGCACCTTCGAGATTGACGGCGAGACGTTCAACATCACGCCCAACGAGAACCCCACGCCAGAGGCGCCCGAGGGAGCAGACACGCTCCACGGCGGCCTTGATGGCTGGGATTGGCGCAACTTCACTGTTGAGTCTTACTCGGAGAACAGCATCACGTTCAGCATCTTTGATCCGGATGGGAAGGAGGGCTTCCCCGGCGACGTTGTGTCGTACATCACGTACACGCTGGGAGACATGACCTGGGACTTCAAGATGGTCGCCCTGTCGCTCACCAAGAAGACGCCCATCATGCTGAGCTCGCACACCTACTGGAACCTGGACGGCTTCGCCAACAACGAGACCAACACGGCCCTCAACCACACGCTCTACATGCCCTACAGCGGCCAGCGCGTCGACGTGGACAACATCCTCATCCCCACGGGCGACATCCTCGCCAACAAGCCCGGCTCGGTCAACGACTTCTGGAGCGAGCCCAAGGCGCTCGGCGCGAACCTGACCGCCCCTGAGCTCGTCAACAACTGCGGCCTCAACTGCACGGGCTACGACACGTGCTACCTCGTCAACCGCGCGCAGAACGGCCCTTACGACTGGCGCGAGGACGGCGGCTTCGTCGCCTCGCTGTCGTCGCCCTGGTCGGGCATCACCGTCGACGTCTACTCGGACCAGGAGGCCTTCCAGGTCTACAGCTGCAACGGGCAGAACGGGTCCATGGCCCTCAAGTCGACCCAGGGCATCCTGGACGACCCGGACTTCCCCCGCACCATCCCCAAGTACGGCTGCGTCGTCATGGAGGTCGAGGACTACATCGACGCCATCAACCAGCCCGAGTGGCAGAGGGAGAAGAAGCAGATCTACGGGCCCGGCGATGACCCCTATGTCCTACAGGCGAGCTACAGGTTCAGCGTCAACTGAGCCGCGGCGCCGCTGTGAGAGGGTGTTGGGTGGTTTCGGGGTTAATGGGCACAGGAGCTTAATTAATATTCTGAGGCAGACTACTATATGAAAGTAATTTTGACATGTCCTCCCAAACGAACCAGTTTCCCCGTTGTGACCAGCGTTTGACGAGTTCCCGTTTGTAGTAGATTTCTCACCAATCTTACTGAGTGAGTGACCGTACCCAAGCGAGTGAGTATTGAAGAGAGCCGGACTGGGAGAGTGTAAAGGCACGAATCTGATGGATTCTTCATCAAATGGACAATTCGATAATACTTCGTCCGCTTACCAGCCCTTTGGACTCGATTGGGGCCTGATGATGCAGTGACGAGGCCGACGGTTGAACCTGTTGTAGACGCCACTAACAAGGAAATCATGCAAACGCGCCAGAACGTCAAACCCTCACAGATTCAAGCGTTTCTTCGCCCTCAAAACATGCCCGTCGCTCAGATCCCAATCAGCTCGGTCCACACCCAGCACAAATGTCAATAATACTGGGCCTGCTTATCTCATTTTCCCAACACTACCGTCCGCGCCCATAGAAACAAAGCGCGACGCAGATACCACACCATGGCGGCAACCTCAGTCGCGCTGCACCCCAGCACGGCAGTCCCACCAACCACAGCGGCCCCGGGCGACAACCCCCTCCCACAGCTCCTGCAGACGCCGTCGGGGCTCGCGCTGCTGGAGCTCCAGGGGACGATCAACCTGCCGGCGCCCACGGGCGAGGGGGGCGAAGAGTCTGACCACCAGCAGCAGCCCATAGCGATCGGCCGCCTCGACTTCCCGGACTACAGGCCCGACTCGCTCACCTTCGACACGTCCAGCACGGCGTGGATGCGGCGCGTCTACATGTACGTCGGCCAGCACCAGCGGCTGACGGGCGAGGTGAAGAAGCTGCCGCGCGCGCTGGGCGTGGTGCGGCGGCGGCAGCAGCGGCAGGCGGTGGATGGGGCGGGGGCTGGCGGGGGCGGTGACGGCCAGGCCGAGGAGCTGGAGGTCGTGGAGATTGTCAAGTACAAGATCGTCTTCTCGTCGAGGCCGGAGCCTGTCGGCACGGCGTGAGGCGGGTGTTGATGCCAACCCCTCGGTCCTGGCGACGCGGGTGAGACAAGGCTGAGCTGTGGGGGTGGTTTTGTGGGATGCTGTCTTCTCTTGTTGTGATGGTGGAGACCTGGGTCACATCACAAAGGAGGTTCTGAGACGGATAGAGAGATCTACCCGATGCCGTGAAGTGGATGGAGGAGTTCGGCGCTGCGTGTTTCCACTGATACGGAATCCTTTCGCTGAAGTTCATGACGTCTACATGATCCAGGGAGAAAGGGTCGGATTTCATCGACGTTGGAGATACTAGGAGAGCTAATATCTCTATATATCACACATAGAAAGCACTCAATGGAAACTGCCTCGACTGCTCTCGAGGCCCGAGGGTGCTTGGTGATGAGACGCCTCCGCGATGATGGGCCTGTCAACTGAATGGAATTAAAGTGAGATATATACAACTTATGACGGCCGACTTGTTTGTGCATACGCATATGTACTGTACTGATGACTGCTGGCTGTGCGCGCCTATCAAATGCTTTTGCAAGTCTTAATTCAAGTTTGTGCTTCGAACCAGAGCCATAGCGACTGATGTTATTCACATGAGAAGGCGGTGCAATGACGAGTTTCATTGATTCATGATCGTTTCATTTTATTCTCCGTCAAATATCTAAGTGGCCTCTACCAGCTTCGCGGGTTTTGTTCTACCCAAGCCGTCCTTGCCGTAGTAATCCATGGGGTACACGCCCTTGCCCCAGTCCTCCCTCTCGCCGAGCGCCACCAGGGCTTCGTAAGGGGTCAACAGCGGCCTGGGGAACGCATAGCCCCAGTCGATGCTCAGCCTCGGGCAGGCAACCTGCACCCAGCACTCGACATCGCTCATCATCGCGAGCTTGCCCGGGAAGATCTCGCTCAGCAGGAGGTTGACCCACGGTATGCCCATGGCCGTCAGCTTCTTTTCTATGAGCGACATTGTGTTTGGGTTCCCCTGCCGGCCCAGGGACCCGAGGATGAGGCCCCATTTCTTGGCCGACTTGGCCGTGTCGATGGCCTGCCTCCGCAGGTCCTTCATCTCGTCGTGGCCGTACGTCTCGTGCGTCAGCTTGCGCGAGTATGGGTCGTACCTGTAGGCCGGTATGCTGGGGTTGTGGATCATGATGCTCTCCAGGTGGAAGCGGCCGTCACCGAGGTAGAGGATGAAGTCCACGGGGCCGTCGTCGGCGTACTTGGTCAGGTCGGGGCTCGTGCAGCCCAATATCTCCCCTTTCGACAGGGGCGCGATCTGAGGGACTAGGACCTTGAACCCGGCCTTCGTCAGGGCCGCCTTGACGCCGTGTATTGTGGCGTTGAACTGGATAGTGCCGACCATGGCGATCGTCTTGCCAGGCGTAAAGTTCCTCTCGAGCGTTGCCAGCAGGTGCGCCGTGTCGATGCTGATGTCAACAAAGACGTACAGCGTCTTGATCTTGGTGACATCCACGGGTATCAGGCACGAGTGGGCGTAGTGGATCAGGACATCACAGCCCATGGCGCGTGCTGTGTAGTCGTCAATACAACAGGCGCCGTAGGTGACGTCTCCCATGATGAGCGTCTCTATCCCGGGGCAGAACTGCTGCAGGATATCTGAGATGGTGGTGGCGAATAGGAGCAGTCCCTCAGGCATCTGGAGGGCCACCTTCTTCGCACCGAGACTCCGTATGCGGTGGATGGTCTTGGGGATTTCAAAGGAGTAGTTCGCCGGGAGAAGAGACATGGCTGCCTTCAACTCGGGATCGTTGAGGATCTCCGGAGGAACCTGGTTGAGGAGGCGGGGTGCCCTCCTAGGCTGAGCAACTAGAGACGATGTCATTATAAGGAGAAAGATATATATACATGACGGGCGACTGTACCCTGAACGGCACCGGCATCTTCGATGGATCCAGAGCTGTTTCCATTCTTGGATGCCGCAGCCTCCGCCGCAGTCCTCCTGCCGACGAATCTCTTCTTTGGCTGCCTGACAACGGGCTCTGGGGCTTGTGCTTCTTCGATGTCGGCGGCAATGCCAAGATCGGTCTCAGCCCTGTCTGCCTCCATATTTCAGCGCCAACTACTGTGGCTCGGTGAGTGAGGTTTTGTGAACTTCGCAGGGCATGCGTCTTCAGAATGTCGGCAGGGATGAGTGCGAGTCTTTCACGGTGGTAGACTGTTTAGACTACTATTTCAAATGAAGAGTGTAGTTTGGTCACCCTATCATACAGTTGTTTTTCTCTCACATCTCACCAGCGATTCTGAAATCCCAGAAATCTCAAGTCTGAGCCAATCCTTCTGCCCACTTTTCAAGGTGACTGTTTTAGGACTCCAAGGTGAAGCTCTCGGTCTGGAGCTGGGCCCCACCACGCTAAAGTCCAAGAGCCCAATCAGAGGAAAGTGAAATGCACGGACCATGTCAATTTTAGCGCCCACAACTGAGAATTTCCATTTTGCTGTGGCAGGAACGACCTCTCTCTTTTGAAACTTCCCATTTTAACATCTCGACCAGCCCGCCATCGACAACCCGACTTCATTCTTTCAGTCCACGATATCTCGACTGAGGGCCAGACAAGATGAAGTTGAACATGTACGTTCCGAACAATGTTTTCGCCGTCGTCTCCAGCCCCCAATGCGTTTGTCGCTGTTGACAATTCCACACACCCGCCAAATGCGTCTGTGGGGCCTGCTCACGAGACGACGAGAACCTGTGTCTTGTCGCTGTTGCTGACTTCTGAATTGACAGCTCCTACCCGGCTAACGGCAGCCAAAAGCTGATCGACATCGAGGATGAGCGCAAGCTCCGTGTCTTCATGGAGAAGCGTGTACGTTCCATCCCTAGCCGACCCAGCACGAGCCATCGAGATCCTCCGCGCAGACCGTACATCTCAAGCACGAGCGACCGGGCGATCTCGATTCACTACAAAACAGAAACCGTGAATACTGACTGTGGGCATGCTTAGATGGGCGCTGAGGTCCCTGCCGACTCCCTCGGAGACGAGTGGAAGGGATACATCTTCCGCATCACCGGCGGCAACGACAAGCAGGGTTTCCCTATGAAGCAGGGTGTCATGCAGCCTACCCGTGTCCGCCTCCTGCTGTCCGACGGCCACTCCTGCTACCGACCCCGCCGTACCGGCGAGCGCAAGCGCAAGTCCGTCCGTGGTTGCATCGTCGGCATGGACCTGTCCGTCCTTGCTCTGGCTGTCGTCAAGCAGGGCGAGCAGGACATCCCCGGTCTGACCGACGTCGTCCACCCCAAGCGTCTCGGCCCCAAGCGTGCCACCAAGATCCGAAAGTTCTTCGGCCTCACCAAGGAAGACGATGTATGTTGTATCCGACCCGTATCATACAATTCCGTCTTCGCCTACCCGATGGCTGCGGTGGTGGAAATCAAGCAGCTCGGGTAGAGAGTGAGAGGGATGAGATCCACAATACGGAATCTCAGGGCTAATAATTACATTTTCACGGGGATATAGGTCCGCAAGTACGTCATCCGTCGCGAGGTCCAGCCTAAGAAGGAGGGCGCGAAGCCCTACACCAAGGCCCCCAAGATCCAGCGCCTGGTCACTCCCCAGCGTCTGCAGCACAAGCGCCACAGGATCGCACTCAAGCGCCGCCAGGCCGAGAAGGTCAAGGACGAGGCCGTACGTTTTCCCCGCCCCCTTCGAGCTGCCCGCCCGCCCTTACTGACCTCCCTTCCAGGCCGAGTACTCCCAGATCCTCGCCAAGCGTGTCGCCGAGGCCAAGGCCCACAAGGCCGAGAACCGCAAGCGCCGTGCCTCTTCGCACAAGGCTTAAAAAGTTTGGCGTCACTCGAGGATGGCTTCTTTTACACGGATGGGTTACGGATCGGGCATCTGACGGGTTCCATTGGCCAAGAACGGGATTGTATTCATGGCATACTAAAAATGGACGAGACTTCAGAACCTGCTCAATGATTGATTGATACCTTGGTACTTAACGGCGTCGGCGCAAGTGATGAAAATGAAAACCATGGTCTGATGATCGGGCTGCGATCGAGCTGTGAGGGCCTCCCGCAGGTGCTGTCTATCAGGATATGAATGCGTTGCTGTTCCTATTCTCGGGTTAGCCTGTCTAGTCCAAGGCGTCTCCAATGTCATTATCCTTCCACCCCACGTATGAGCTTGGCCAAAGCCCGGCACCGGTCACCTTACCTTTCCGAGACAGTAGCTAGTACTGGAGAGAATCGTTTTGTCAGGCGTGAATATGGCTGAAAATTCCACAAACATATCTAGTGAGTAGCAGCTCGTTGTAGTCTCTTCCCGAGAAGTGCATCCCCCCATTGCCACCCGTCCCACTGCGTCTTGTGCCCCTTACATGTCTTTCCGTGCGGCATAGCTGTCTGAACAGATATTTCATTGCGGAAAGGCTATACGGACGCAAAAGACCGACGATATCCCTTCTACAGCATAGACAACTTGTCGAAGTGTTGCTCGGAGTCGTGTACATCGTCCTCTTCACTCGAATCTTTACCCACATTTTGTCTGAGGTAAGTGGAATTCAGTGATATTCAGGCTGTTCTGATTGCTGGGCTACGATCTGGGCCTGGGCTAGCCCGTGTCTACTCCCTGTATGGGAATTCCGTGTGCCCACTGAATACATATACTGGGGCTGCTGACCTGTTTGAGGGTTGGCATGTATCCTTACAATTCAAATTGTTCAGGAGCACGCTCAAGGACTTCTTTGGATTCCATGTACTTATTTCTACTTGGTCTGTTCTCGTCAACTCAATTGTGCCGTTACTGATATGTACGCATTGCCCAGTGTGAATGTATACTCCATTCGCCCTTTCCACCTGAGCGAAGCCAGTCTTATGAATAGCCGTGTAATCCCAGTCTAATGCAATTTGTACGTCCATGAGATTGCTGTGCACATTCTACTGCTGTGGTTCCCTGCTCAACCTTCAAAACGCTATCTTAGGGAGCTCCTTCGGGCCATCAGCGGCACGATGTGGCCCTACTCGTGCCCGTTGCAGAACCCCAGTGTTCGCTGTCCACTTTTCCGGACTTGAAGGCTCTATTTTGGATGTCCTGCTGATCCTATGTCCGCTCTAGACCAAGCAAGAACCAGTACCTCCTGCTGAAATACACACAAATACCTGTCCCATGAATGACGCACCCTGACCCAACCGTTTCCCAGTCTCTCTCTCAGCGCCGACGCTACTCAAAAGACATGCGTAAACAAGTAACTGACACTCTCACCGTTGTGCGTCCTCCGGATCGACTCGGCCAGGGTCCCGCTGACGTCCATGACCTTGAGCTTGGGGCACCTGTCGAGCTTGTCGCCGAGCGGGACCGTGTTTGTGACGACGACCTGAGACAGCACGCTCTTGTTGATGTTGTCGATGGCGGGCCCGCTGAGGATGCCGTGCGTCACTATCGCGACGACCTCCCGCGCCTGGTGCTCCTTGACGACGGCGGCGGCCTTGGCGAGGGTGCCGCAGGTGTCGGCCATGTCGTCGACCAGGATGCAGATCTTGTCCACCACGTTGCCCACCAGCACCATGCGGCCGACCTCGTTGGGCCTGGGCCGCTCCTTGTGGATCAGCGCGAAGGGCAGGTCGAGCCGGTCGGCCATCGAGGTCGCGCGCTTGGCGCCGCCCGCGTCGGGCGAGACGATGACGCAGTCCTTGATCGAGAGGTTCTCCTGCACCCAGCGCAGGACCGAGGGCTCGGCGTAAAGGTTGTCGACGGGGACGTTGAAGAAGCCCTGGATCTGCCTGCGGGACGTGCGGACGTGGGTTAGCTCTGGTGCTTGCGATTTATAGTGTGCTGTCGGGCTTGGACGGAGGCGCAAGGGGGCAGGAATTCGCAGTGAGTACGTACGATGCGTGCAGGTCCATTGTGATGACATGGTTGCAGCCGGCGGTTGTGAGCATGTTAGCTATCAGCCTGGCGCTCTGTGATATCTTGTCAGAACTCTCTCTCTCTCTCTCTCTCTCTTATCTTGCCAGTCTCCGGAGCGGAAGGCGACGTACAATGGGCGCTCGGCTCTTGTCCTTCTTGTCTTGCCGGGCATATGGGAAGTTTGGTATCACAGCGGTGATGCGCCGTGCGGATGCGGTCCGGCCTATATATGCGCAGAGGTCAGCGCGATGTCTCCGGGCAACTGCCGTATTGTGCGAGCGGGCGAGCGATGGAGCAGGAAGGTCGTCGGCGGCACGTACAGGCGTGGATCATGATCAACAGCTCCATCAGTCCATCGTTGATGTCGCCGGGTGCTGTGGATTGGATGATGAAGACATCCTCGTCTCGTACGGACTCGCCGACGGTAACACTCGTCTCTTGGTTCGAGTAGTTCAGACTCATAGTCTTTGCGATTTCTATTCCCAGCCTGTCTCCCCCCAACCCATGGTTAGACGCGACATGACCCCGGCGACAAGGCCTCTGTCAAACTCAGGGCGTACAAGGGTCGAGAGGGAACAGGAGAGAGGGAGTGACTGACCGGTCGGCCACAAGCCGCGCCAGGATGGGGTGGGAATTCCCACTGAGCAGCTTGATCTCGTTGGACATTGTTGACATGGTGGAAAGAAAGGTCGTTTCCTCGGGAGACGCCCCCTTTCTTCACCGGAGTATCTATGTACCTTGAGGTCGTACGACTGCGACTGGTCTCAGGCCTTGGGCTTGGGCCGTGGGCTGGTATGCAGTGCTGCTGTAGGCCGTAGCTGAATATTTTAGCGCGGGGTGGACTCCAATCGCTGAGCTGATATCGGGGCAGGCGGTGGCTCTTCTACTTTTTTTTTTGGAGGGGCAGGCAGATGAGTTCCCCACGAGGCTGCTCGATTGGTTGTGGGTTTGTGAGAGCAGGGAATGTCTGCTAAGGTGAACTTTTCGAGATGTCGTATGTAGGACGGCGGTCTTTTGGAATGGCGAATGGAAGTCGAGCCAGCAGGAATTCGAACCTTCTGTCTGTGCACTGAGAAAAGACCGGCTCAAAGGATACCTGCCTGCCTCGTAGTCTATTATCTTCCTGAATGGCGGGTCAATAGCGGTCAGAGAGTTGCCTAGATACGTCTCGTCGCTAGTTTGTTCCATGTGCCTTGAAAACTTTCCCGGCACAAAGAGAAATTTTTGTACTGTGTAACATGTTTCGGCGCCTCATGGCCCCACGTCCCCAGGCTGGAAACTGGGGACATCCCGCCCCAGACAAGGCATCCTCCAGCACAGTGGGATGCGGGGACCGGCTCTGGCTACAGCTGTTCCGTCGAGGCTCCGTATCTTCGGGCCCGATGCCCAGGCCAAGACAGCCAGCCCTACAGTATGCAGTTTCACCTCTCCTGCTCCCGTCTCCTGAGGAACACTGAACCGTCTCTGGACAAATCCCGCTACCGGCTCAAGGGACATAGCACGGCTCGATGGCGTGATCTGCCGGGCAAGTCTTGTTCACTCTGGCGCACAAGTTTTGATCCCGCTTGGTCTCCGCACCCCAAGGAATACTTGGTCATTTGATATGATGCCATTGCTCTGATACTTTCCCCATGCCGCCAGTCCTGTGAAAGTGTTGGGGTGCTTCGTGCGTAATCCGGCACGCAAGAAAAGGCATGAACAAGTGAGTCCCGCTCCGGATCCCGGCTTCCGGGTCCGGTTCAGCTTCGAGCGTGTACCGAACGGTCCGTTCGCTTGGAAGGTTTCCTGCACGCTCTGCAGGGGAGAAAAGACAAGAAAACTTGAGGTGCTAGGCAAATGACGGCAAAGATCATCACGGGAAGAACAGTAATGTCGCCTTATCCGAAGGAAGAGGACTTGAGTCGAATAAGTAAAGAATGCGAGACTGGGCACGAGATACCTTGACTTGATCGCTTCGCATCGCTTTGCGTACAGGATGCAACTTATTGATATAAGCAAGCCACAGATGCACTGATATCTCCAAGGTCTGGTTGCTGAGATCCATCACGAGAAAAATATACTTACAAGCAGTGGTCATTTATCCGGCAAGCACACACCCATCCATCACACCACAGCGGATCAATGTGGTGTAAACAGGGATTCCTCTCTGGTTGTAGGGAGTATCAATTCAGCAACAAAACATTGAAACCATAACCAGACTCGTATCGAGTTGACTTGGCCTGTGGTCTGGATGGGATCAAAGTCCCCCCATCACTATCGAGATCATGTCCGGCTTCCCGAAATGATCGGCACCGGGAATCTACTGTGTTGCTGATCACCTTAACATCAACATCTCAATGTAGTAGACAACAATACACATGGATGATACAGCACACACCTGCATGTGAAGCAATCATCCTAGGTATGTAGGGCCACTAAACCGAACCGTAGTTTAGCTTTCGAGAAAATCGGCTGCAGCTCCATTGTTTGCTAGCAACGCCGACCACACTGGCAGACTGGTTGTTGCCGGGAGCGTCGGCAACACGGCAGTCAGGGACAGGCATTGTTATGTAGTGTGCTCATGGGGTTGAATTGCAGCCCTGTGGAGAGACCGAATCTGATTTTCAGGTGACGGCATACCCAGTTAGCTGGCCAAGAAATTGATAGGCTGGCCGCACAAGGTTGGTTAATGTGGGCTTGAGGGCTTGGAACATGATGCATTGTGTTGTCGAGGTTTCGTGAGGCGAGTGACTTGCACGGCGAGGAGTTGGCTTGATCGGCTCGGTCATTGCATTGTTTTCTTTTGCCTTTGAGCGGGGTTGGAAGGGCGTAGCTATGAATCAGGCTGGGAATCCGGCTGCCATACCGTCTGGTATGCGAGGAGGTAGCTTGGAGTCCGTCAGTGCTTGGGTACTGACTGATCAAGTCTGTGCAAAATGATGGAGACAGAAGCTCCCATGTACCCTCCATCACCGGTCCTGCTTTCCCGAGCTGATTCCGGAAGAAGGTCCTGCCCCAGACTGTTTCTGCGGAGTGAAGCAGCCTAACTTGCAGCCCGGGTAGACTACCTTCTAAGGTACCAAAGCTGGGCAGTCTTCTGTAGAAGGTGCTTTGCGTTTTGAAAGCAAGCACCGAGTTCTAGCCTGCCTGCCTCGTGCTCTCCACTCGGCTAGAATTCAAGACATCTGGCTGTTGGATGGACCAGGCGCCCGAGGTTGGAGCTCCCCCCGCCACTTTGCCAACGTGAAGCCCCATCTGCTACTGCTGGTGTGGATCGGTTTTTAGGTGGAGCCTGCCGCAGTGACTTTCGGGTGGTGCTGCTGCTTGCCTGCTTGCCTTCCAAAGAAGCTTGGGCCCATTACGCAAATGCTTGCCGGACTTTTGCAGGTTGCAACTCAACCTCCAAAGCCCACCATCAACCTCGACCTGACATCTCCTTCTTGCCGCCCTCCCCCATCTTCCATCTCGTACGAATACAGATACCCCGATCATTCCCTCACCTTCTCGCAGCTGAACCTGCAACCCCAGCTGCCTGCACACGCGTAAGCGACCTGACTTGGAACGACGTCACGGCGACCTGCACACGTCGCGGCCTCCGCCCAGGTCTCTTCTAGCGACCGCATCGCGCCAACTCCTCAATCACTCTTCCTCCTCTCACCCAACCCGACAACAACAACCGACCGTACCCCGTTTCCCACCGAGTGCCTCAACGCAGGACACTCCTGCGATCAGCCAAGCTGTCTTCCAGGGCAGTTGGCCTTGGGTAGTGGAGGGGGAGTTTTCATTTCTGCGGCTCTGCCGCTCCCGCCGTCAAGATGGGAAAGATTACCAAGACAATGCAGCCCAAGCATAGGGAGACTCTGGTATGTCACACCACACACACACACACGCGCACGCACACACACACACACACACACACACAAGCACATGCAAGAGCAGACGCAGATGCCACAAGCCCTCGCATTTCATCTTTCTATCCCATGCCCCCCCCCCCCCCAACACGTACACGCCTGAGAAAACATACAGCTGACCTTTGACCTAGTCACCCTGGCTCAAGGACTTTGTGCAAGCTGCCTCAACGGTGTCTCTGCCAGACCTCCCGAAGCTCCTCGATACCTTCCCCGTAGCGAGATGGCCCCTGCCCCGTGGTGATCTGTACCACTGGATCCCCCTGCTGAATCGATTCGACAACATCCTCGAGTGCTTCAACAAGGTCTACCAGCTACACGAAGGCCCACAGACGCGTGATTTCGGCTGTGATGTCTTGCTCGGTCGTGGCACACGTGTCGACGAGTACGGCTCGGACGGGTGGGACGAGGAGAAACTGAGAGCGTTGGGCTACGAAGAATTTGGCGATTCTCAGCTCGTACAGGCCGTCCTGCAGTTTACCAGGCGGCTGCTGAATCACTGTGGCAATCGGAGCATCTATGCCAGCAGCTCTCACCTGAATGACCTCTTGAACAGCACTTGTCTGTCCGTCATACAGGCCACATTGGAGGTTGGATTGGAGCTTGCACAGCGTTATCAGGCCTCGGTCAAGCGTATGACGCAACCATCTCGTCAAGTCAGCAATGCTCTGCTTGCCAACCACTACAATATTGAACTTGACCGTGTTCAGCAAATCGCCCAGTCCTTTGTGAAGACTCCGATCATCAGCCTGGCAGACTCTTCTGCACACTCCACCCCAGCCTCCGCGGGCAAGGGCAAGGATAAGGATAAGGATAAGGTCCAACCCTCAGCCTCCAAGAACGCAGCCTCCATGATCGCGAACGATCTAGGCTCTGTGGTCTCCGCGGACGACAGCTCAGACGGTCGCTGGAAGGGCTGGGGTGATCTGAAGCTGCTTTACTATCCGAGGGTGGATGGGGAGCCAGCGCCACAAGTACCTAGCGACCGAATCAACGCATCTGCCCCAAACACGCCCACTCCGTTGCGACGCAGTACTACCATAGGGACTCCACACCAGACACCGCGCGGTGCCAGAGCTACTCAAAGCTCTGACGACACTCCTTCGCCAGCCCAGCACTCTCCAGCCGTGAACGCTGACGGAGTACCTAGCTCCAGCCAAAAGTCTGTCGAGATCCCGCAGAGTGCTGTGGCCTCTTCGTCAATCTATGACCTTTTGAAGCGAACGCCTTCGGACATGCCAAAGAACTCTCAGTATGAGTTTCTCAACCGCTCAAGAATATGCAAGGCTTTGCTCAGTGGCCCGGAAGCACGTCAGCGAGCTCTGGCCGTCCGTCTTCTCGCCATTGCAAACTTGGCCTACATACACCCCGAATTTGTCTTCTTGGAGCAGGTTCTGAAGCAGGACAACGATGAACCCCGCCGCTACCACCTGGTCTATCAGTTGGTGGAGCTCATTCACCCTTCTACACCCGGCCAGACAGCTGCTCCGCGCTCCCTGCAGCAGATCGCGCTCTCTTTACTGGAGGCCATTTCCCACTTCAACGCGAAGTATCAGGACGTGATCTCAGCACTGAATGCCACCGTTAATCATGGCGTGCTCTTGTATGTCATCCGGAAGGCAGTTGCCGAGATGAAGGAGGAAACTGAGCAACCCAATGGCAAGTCGATCGAGTTGGATGACTGGCGAGACAGCCTCTTCTCCCTCGCCCTGCATCTTGCTATGAATGGGCGTGTTGGTGGCGAGATGATCAACGCTGGATTCATGGACGTCCTCGTTAGCATTATCAACATGCGGACGAAAGTGGCGGAACGGTTACACAGCACTGCTGTCTCTTACGTGGATGCGCTCGTGCTTAACTACGCCCCAGCTGCGTTCAACTCCTTTATCAGCGCCAGCGGTTTGGATGCCATTGCCGAGCTCATGATCCATGCAACCTCTTCAGCCAAGAGTCTCGCAGAGGCTGGTCAAGGCACAAAGCCTGAATTCTACTCCAGTGTTGTGGATTACGAGATACCTTACGTCCAACAGCAGACCTTGAAGTGGCTGTTGAAATTCATCCACCACATCATGAATCCGAGCAACTTTGCCCAGAACACAAACACGGATCGACTGCTGAGGAACCTCGTGGACAACTCAAAGCTTCTCGGAAGTTTACGAACGATCATGGAGAATACGAAGGCTTTTGGTTCGGTGGTCTGGACAAACTCTATCAACTTGCTGACCGACTTCATCAACAACGATCCCACCAGCTTTGCCGCTATCTCCGAAACTGGCATGGTCAAGAGTCTTTTGGAATCACTCACTGGCAGGGAGGTCTCGACAGACCCAACGGCCGAACGCAAAGATGACGAGCAACCGAATGACGAGAACGGCCCACCAGCCGAGGAGTCTGTTGTCCTGCCTTCAGATGACCGCCCACACCCTCCGAGCCCAGAAACGCTTCGAGCCCAACGAGCTGCTCCACTGGCTTGCGGGATACTGCCGTCTTCGGAAGCCACTGCTGTCATTATTCCCGTCATCAACTCGATCTGTCTTAACAACGTTGGACTGCGACTGGTCGCGTCCTCGCGTGTCCTCGAGAGCTTCTTGGAGGTTTTCGAGAGCCCAGAACACGTGCGGATCATGGGCATCGATTCCGATCTTGCTTACAACATAGGTCTCCAATTTGACGAGCTCGCTCGACACCACCCCGCTTTGAGACAGACTGTTGCGAACGCTGTCATAGACATGATTTCGAGGATCAAATACTTGGGCACACTGAAGGCGGAAACCGCTGGCTGGGGAGCGAAGCTGTTCGCGACTGATCTCGAAGGGAAAGTCGTCCCTGCTGATCATAGCCTGTCGCAAAAGGCCGGTGTCGAGATGCCGTCGAATAAGGGCAAAGAGGCGGCAACGTCCACTGAAGATGTGGAAATGACAGATATCGCCGCATCCGCCCAGGACCCATCGTCTCAACAGCCAGACCTTTCGCCTGGCGCCAAGACGCCCGAGAGCATTACGCCCTACATCAACGCACTCGCGTCGTTCCTGAACGCCTACATCAGCAATTCCAGCCTGAGGACGTCATTGACGAAGAGCGGTGGCATCGAGTGTCTACTGGACATCATGGTGCTGCCGAGCCTGCCCCACGAGTTTGCTGATTCTACGGCCTTGGGACTGCTGCAGCAAGTTCTGGCCAACATCATCGAGCATGCTCCAGTCATTGGCATGCCCTCGTTGCTGAACCGCATACGGGCCACCATGTCATCTCTGGAACCCTTGCTGTCCAGCTCTCCATCCCCTTCATTCTTCCGACCATTTGTTGAGCCCGGTGTTACTTTAGGACAAAAAGAAGAAGGTGTTTGGAATGCCGACCTCGTTCGCCAGGTCTCAAGCGGCACAGATGTTGCGAAAGCACTTCTGAATATCCAGTCCCTCCTCAAGACCCTCTGGAGCTGCTTCCCTTACCAAAGCCGTCACTCATCTGTTTCCTTGCCTGCGGTCAACGTGTACGATCACTTCCAAGAGGTTGTCAGGTCCTTGGGACCTTTGCTGCGCGTTGTTCTCTCGGAAGAGATATCCCTCATCACCCTTGTGCCGCAACACTGGACTGCACGAAAATTGGCAAACGTGCGCCCTGGCAGCTCCAGTGAGCTGTTGATGGGCGAGCAAGACATGTCACTCGCACAAATGCTCGGTGGTGCTGGGCTCAATCTTCCTGCCGATCAATCAGACTCAAGTCGACAGAACCGCCCTTCGACAGAAGAGCAGTCGACTGCTCAGTACCAGAATTACCAGATTCTGAGAGTCTTGTTACAATCCCTCATGCCGAGCGCCTACTCCTTCTTCCAAACCCTTGGCAAGGCGCTCATGACCCGCCGGGAGCGGGACAGCTACGCGAGAGCCAAGCACATGCAACTGGCCGATGCTCTGGCCGAGACGGTACTGGATCAACTGGAGCCGCTCATCGATAGGAGTCTCAGCAAGTCCGAACTCCAATATTGCATCATCATGTTGCACATTATCCATGAAATGCTCGTCGACTCTACTCGGCACAGCGACCGGCCTGGGTCTAGCGTGATCGTGCCCGTTCTCGATGCCTTCAAACAGCGCCGCGGCTTCGACATCCTCAACAAGCTTGTTAACGTCTTCACAGAAGAGGTCATCAAGGAACAGGACGAGGCAGAGGAGGCACCCGCCACTGCTAAATTAGCATCCATCGGCACCAAGAAGATCCTCGACCTGTACTCCGTGGTCGTGAATGGCAAGAATCTTGCGGACTCTATTCAGCACCTTAATGTGGGCAGTCGATCTTCCAGCAATCGGCAGAATGAGTGGTTCCAGACTATTAATCAGTTTGTCGTCGAGCTTCGAATGTCGGTGTTTCCTACGGTCTCGGACCTGTGGCGCTCTGCTCTGATCGACAAGGCTTCCACGGACGTCGTTGGCAAAGTCGTAGACATTCTCAAGACGATATGCCACGGAGATACTGAGAGCTCCGCATTGCGCAGAAGCGAGCTGACAAAGGCTGTACCTTTGTTCAAGCGGGAGCAGACGACTTTCCCGTGGAACCTGTACACAGCCCCGGCTGCACGCCTGGCTGAGGAATATTCCGAGGACCTGGCGCGCGAAGCAGTATACCGTGCCGTCGGAGTCCAGGAGAACGCGAGCGAATACTGCAGGATGCACCAGAGGGGATTCGCAGGAGAGCTCAACCCAATCCCTTCCGAGGACGCCTATCAGGTCACCTCCCCAGCAGTAAACGGCTCAGCGGGCCAGACGCCCGCATCTTCCCGCAGCTCCGACCTCCTCAGGGAGCCAATGGCTGTGGATCAACCGCCCGAGCTTGCGCAGCTCATTGGTGACGCGTTCGTAGAACGGTCCATCGCCCCCGATACCAGAGAGAGTGAGGCTCCCACTCAGCAAGACGATGACGGGTCTTCGTCCACCCCTGTGCCTGCTGCTCCCACTGCGGCCGCCACCTCTTCGGATAACACGGAGCAAGAACTTGCCAATCGGCCATTGGTGTGCAAGGAAGATCTCGACGCGGAGCGGGAGAAGCTGCGGAAAGACCTCATCGACCGGTGCTTGGATGTCATAAGAGCACACCCGAATTCAGTCTTCGAGGTTTCTGAGCTGATCAACGTCACGCTTGACCGTCAGGATAATGAAGATGCGCGCGAGGAGGTTGGCGAGACACTGGCCAATGCGCTGATGTCCTACGCCCTCGACGACGAGGAGAAGACTACGAATGGTCGGAGCATAGCTGCGTACGCTCACCTGCTATCTCTGATGCTTCATGGGTCGCCCCGGTTTTTCAAATCTACAGTCAAGACTCTGAAGGACAACGTCTCCGAGTATCTCAGCTTCTTGAAGGTACCGCCCGGCAATTCCAACGAGGAGCTGCCTCCCTGGATTCCTCACATATTGCTGATTTTCGAGATGCTTCTGGCGGATGATGCACAGCCCGTGGAAGCGAAGTGGACTCCACCCGCCACCGAGAACGACAAGATCGAGGACCCGGTACTACAGGCCAAGGAACCTATCATTCCAGAGGAAGAGCGAGCGACCTTGCTGGAATATGTTCTGGAGATACTGCCTCGAATCGGGAAGAACGAGAACCTAGCAGTTGCAGTTCTCCGTGTCTTGGTGATCTTGACACGCAAGCGGTCAGTAGCAAAGGTCGTGGGTGACAGGAGGAACCTACAGCGCCTCTTCGTTATGACAAAACAGCTTTCTGGGCTGGGTTCTGCTCGCCTCAAAGACTCCACGGTTTCCGGAAATGTGATGACGGTCTTGAGACACGTCGTGGAAGACGATGAGACCCTTCGGCAGATCATGCGAAGTGAGATTCGGAGATACTTCGAGCAGATGGTTCACAGAAACCCACGAGCCATCGACATACCCACCTACACTCGGAGCCTCGCGCACATTGCTCTGAGGTCGCCGGACATCTTCATCGAGGTAACAAACGACACTGTCAGGCTTGTGCGGTTTCAAACTGCGAGCGACCCTTCAGGGCCGCCCGCTAGAGGAGTCGCACTGACGCTCAAGGAGAAATCGAGCGAAAAGCCACCAGCCTCGCTCCCAGTCAGCGAGTCTGTTGAGCCAGCTGTTCAGGCTACGGAGGAGCTCACCATCAACGATGTCAAGCCAACGACCGAAACCGCCGATAAAGAAATGACTGATGCAGCAAAGTCCTCAGCGGCTGAGTCCAAACGACCCGTCGTCGAGAACCCCGATGGAGTGGTCCACTTCTTACTCTGCGAATTGCTCAACTACAGAGAGGTTGCCGACAAGGAGCCGACGGACACCGCTAAAGAGACGAACGCACCTGTTGATGACACGGGTGGCGCGAGCACTGAGGCTACACCTGTGGAGGAGCAAAACGTCGAGGGCAAAGACAAGAAACCCCCAAAGGCTTCGTTCAAGGCTGAGGAGCATCCCATCTTCGTCTACCGCTGTTTCTTGCTCCACTGCTTAGCAGAGCTGTTGCAGAGTTATACGAGCAAGAAGATGGAGTTCATCAACTTTAAGCGAAATGCCCCCACGTTCGCCAACACGCCTGTGAAGCCTCGCTCAGGCGTCCTCAATTATCTCCTCAATGATCTCCTCTGCACGAGCAGTCTCAGCTTGCCGCAGGACAGTGTTGCAGCGAAGAAGAAAGCTGCCACCTCTGAGCAGGCGCGCCAGGTTCTTGTGGCGCTGGTTGCTAAGACCAATGAGCGACCAGTGGACCGGAGTCGCGATCGATTCGATTATGATGACGATTCTGATCTGCTCTTTGTCCGCAAGTGGGTTCTGGACATGATCCTCCGCGCGTATAAGGACGCCTCACTGCCAAGCGAGCCTTTCGACGTGAGATACGCAAAGCTGCTGTCCTTGGCTGAGCTCATGATCAACATGATGGGCGACAAGGCCGACTCAGCAAGCCCTCGGTTCTCGGACCACTCCACTGCGAATCGCTCACACATGCAGCTCAAGAGGCTGATGTATGAGAAGAGTTTTCTGCCAGCATTGACCTCATCCATAGCCGACATCGATCTCACGTTCCCTGGCGTAAAGCGCACAATTAAGTATATCCTCCGTGTCCTGCAGATCATGACGAGCACTGGCATTGCCCTTAGCCACGCCAATCTACTCCCGTCCGGTCCCCAAGACACTGTCGAAGACGAAATCGCGTCGGCATCATCGCTCTCCGACTTGGAAGATGACCGTGAGGAGACTCCTGATCTTTACCGGAACTCAGCCTTGGGCATGCTGGAGGCTGGCCGGGAAGACGAATTTGACGAGGATTCCGACGAGGACGGTAAGAAGCCACTTTGACGTTGAACATTTGCAGTAGCTGACTGGTTTATTCAGAAGACGAGGAGATGTACGACGACGAGTACCCCGACGAGCTGGACTACGGTGATGAGATGTCTCAAGATGGCGAAGAAGACGTCAGCGACGACGATGAAGAGCTCGGTGATATGGGTCAAATCGAGGGCCTCCCAGGAGATCCAGTCGGCGTCGAAGTCATCATGGACGATGACGAGGACGACGAGGACGATGATGACGAGGACATGGATGAGGACGACGAGCTCAGCGAGGATGACGACGATGGGAACGATGACGAAATCGCCTCAGACATGGAGGACGACATTGAAGATCGCATCGAAATCGTCGACGAAGAAGGGAACCCACTCGACGATGACGGTGGTTCTGGTTGGGAGAGCGAGACCGACGACGAGGATGAGGGTGATGACGACGACGAGGGTCAGGCATACGAAGATGGAGTGCACGACCTTGATGAGCTCACCAACATGCCCAACCCGCTCCATGAGCTGCAAGAGCTTATGCATGATGACCACCCAGACGCTCATCACCACCACCACCATATCCTGGCCGAAGAGGGGTTCAACTTCGGTGGTGATCGTTACGACGACGAAGCCGAAGACGACGGTAAGTTAGCCTGAGGAAAGACGGGGCCCCGTTCCGGAGATGGGATTTGGCATGCTAATTGTTCTGGTAGATGACGAAGATGAGCAAGTTGATGTCGATGATGACTACATCTATGACTATCCAAGTAAGTTCCATGGAGCCATTCATTATTATTATTCCAGCATACCAATATCATAAGCAGGACCAGGAGATGAGATTGCTCCTCCCGCCATGCCCGCCGGCCTTGGCTGGGATGCTCTCGTTGTCGAACGTGGCCCTCCACGTCCCCGCCGCAGTCCCTTCCCAGTTGGCCCCTTCGTCATTGGCGGCGGGCCACGGGGCGGCGATCCACTTGGTGGTACGTCTTCTGGTCAATCAGAAGCTCAAATGATCGCTCTCGGGGCGCAGTCCTTTGAGCAGGAGATGACTGCTGTTCTGTCTCAACTCATAATGAATCGCCGTGCTGATACTGCGACAGACTTCCGTAGTTACTTCCGTAGCCGAGCTCCAGGCCCAGCGGCAAACCAAGACGATGGGCTCAATCCACTTCTCCGACGAGGCGCCAGTAACGCTCGCGACGCTTCCCCTCGCCCACTTGGGTCGTCTTTGCAGCGGATGGGTGGCTTGCATAGCTTTCTCGACAGCCCGATGAGCATTCTGAGTGACCTGATGGCAAACCTGCCCCCAGGTATCGCGGGACGGACTCCTCATCTGTCCTTCCAAATCCAGGGCCCGGGCGGCCGTGGCGAGATTCAAGAATTCAGTATTCCTCTCCGAGCTGGCCAGCACAGCCGTGACGTGCGCACCGAGACCCGGCGAGAGGTGTATCAGGAGCCACAACAGGCAGTTGGGTTTGCTCCAGCCACGACCGAGCAGCGGTGGCTTGATGAAGCTCGGCTAGTCTTTGGCCACATGAACCAGGAAAAGGCGACGAAGCTCAACAGCTACATCTGGGCAAAGCTTACACCTTATGCTGCCGAGCAAGCGAGAAAGGAAAAGGCTGAGGCGGAGGAGCGCCGACGCAAGGATGAGGAAGAGCGCCAAAAGCGACACGAGGAAGAGCGCAAAGCGCGTGAGGCTAAGGAGGCCGAAGAGAAGATAGCACGAGAGAAGGCAGAAGCGGAAGAGCGCGAGCGCTTGGAGCGTGTGGCAGCCGAAGCCGCCGAAGCCGCCGCCCTGGCTGGTGCAGAAGACGATGAGCCTTCAGCCGAAGGCCCTGAGGACGCCGAGCCGCAGCCTATGGAAGGCGTCGAGACCGCCGAGGACTCTCGACAGCCCGAGCGCCCAGAACCTGGACCTCCCCAGCCGCGGGTAGTTACGACGATTCGGGGCGAAGAGGTTGACGTCACCGAGCTTGGAATCGACCCCGAGTATCTTGCCGCTATACCCGAAGATCTGAGGGAGGAGGTCATCGCGCAGACCGTCACCTCTCGGCGCACCGAGGCCCGCGCGAATGCCGCAGACAGCTCCGCTGGAGAGCAGGGCGAGGCCTTCCAAGAGTTCCTGGATGCGCTCCCTGAAGACATACGGCACGAGATTGTGCAGGCAGAGCGACACGAGCGGAGGCGGGCAGAGCGCGAGGCGCAACGCCGCCAAGCTGTACCGATCGGACATACTCCTGCAGCGCAGGATATGGACGCTGCAAGTATCCTGGCTACCCTCCCACCTGACCTTAGGCAGACGGTCCTCATGGAGCAAGGCAATGAGATCATGGACCAGCTCCCTCCTGACCTTGCCGAGGAAGCCCGGGCTCTGGCAGAGCGTTATAACCGAAGCACATCAACCACAGCCATGTTACGCACTCGTGACGCGGCCCGTAACGCCCCTGAACCCGCGACCGGAACTGACAACAAGGTGCAACGTCGTGCCATCGTGCAGATGCTGGACAAGGCCGGTGTAGCGACACTTCTCCGGCTTATGTTTGTGAGTCAGCAGGGTTCTATTCGCAGCCACCTCTTCCATGTGCTCGGTGACATTTGCGAGAACCGCCAAAACCGATTTGAAGTTATCGGCTCGCTACTCCAGATTCTTCAATTCGGCAGCACCGACATGGAGGCCGTCGAGCGTAGTTTCAGCTCGTTGTCCCTAAAGGCTAAGCAGCCAAAAGACAAGGAGAAGGACAAGGACTTCAAGACTCCCCAGAGCCTCAAGCGGACCTTCACCAACATTAGCTCGACCAACAACATTCAACAGAACTCCGAGATCTCTCCTCTCTTGGTCGTTCAGCAATGCCTCGATTTACTTGTGGAACTTTCAGGCAGGAACCCCCACATCCCTTCCCTCTTCCTGACCGAGCACGAAGGCATCGCTGTTTCTCTGAAACAGGCGCACAGCCGCAAAGGCAAGAACAAGGACCTGAAGGTGCACAAATATGCCATCAACTCTCTGCTACATCTCCTAGACCGCGATCTCGTCATGGAGAGCTCTGCCGTGATGCAGCTCCTCGTGGACCTTCTCAACAAAGTTACACTTCCACTTCAGGCACTTGAGAGGCGTCGAAAGGAGGCCGAAGAAGAGGCCAGAAAAGAAGCAGCGAAGGCAAAGGAGGGCACAGAGCAGGCAGAAGGTGCTGCTGCTACCACCGAAACTCCTCAGGATCCATCTGCCGCTCAGAACGAGGCTCCTGCGGAGACTTCCTCGAAGCCGACCGAGACCGGTGCAGACAAGGCTCAGCCCGAGCAGAAGAAGGTCCGACAGCTCCAGCCTCCGTTCATTCCACCGGAGAACCTGAAGCTCGTGGTCAAGATATTTGTTGCGCGCGAGTGCAGCTCCAAGACGTTCCAAAACACCATTTCCACCATCAAGAACCTGTCCAATATTCCCGAAGCAAAGCAGGCTTTCGGAAGGGAGCTTGTGAAGCAGGCACAACTGCTTAGCAAGAACATTGTGTCAGAGCTTGACGAGCTCATGCCACATATCTCAAAGGCAGAGTCTGGCACTGAGATTCAGGGACTGGCACTTGCCAAGTTCTCTCCTGGCGCTTCAGAGCAAAACAAACTTCTCCGCGTCCTCACGGCGCTTGACCATCTTTTCGAGACCAAGAAGGACGAGAGCCGAGATGCCGGCGATGCTGCCGCGGCCGATGAGAAGTCCAGCTTGCTCATGACTCTCTATCACAACGAGACCTTCAACAAGATGTGGGAGAAGCTGAGTGGTTGTCTTGCGGCGATCCGTCAGCGAGACAACATGCTGAACGTTGCCACTATCCTCCTGCCCCTTATCGAGTCGCTCATGGTTGTTTGTAAGAACACAACGCTCGAGGATGGTCCGCAGAGCAAGAACCAATTCAACAAGGACATGGTCCTCTCCAGCCCACCCCCGGAGGACGCCATGGCAGGCCTGTTCTTCACCTTCACCAATGAGCACCGCAGAATACTCAACGAGCTTGTTCGGCAAAACAACAAGCTCATGTCGGGCACGTTCTCCCTCCTGGTGAAGAACCCCAAGGTCTTGGAGTTCGACAACAAGCGCAGCTACTTTACACGGACGGTCCACGCAAAGCAGGGCGGTCACACGCGACCGTCCTACCCACCGCTGTCGGTCAACGTCAGGCGCGACAATGTTTTCCACGATTCTTACCGAGCCCTCGCCTTCAAATCTGACGATGAGGTCAAGCACGGCAAGCTCAACGTCCGCTTCCACGGTGAAGAGGGCGTCGACGCGGGAGGTGTCACCCGAGAGTGGTTCCAGGTCCTGACCAGGGCCATGTTCAACCCAGACTACATCTTGTTCACTCCCGTGTCCGCGGACCGCACGACATTCCACCCGAACAAGTCCAGTCACTACAACGAGGAGCATCTTGCCTTCTTCAAGTTCATCGGGCGCATCATCGGCAAGGCCGTCTACGAAGGGCGTCTTCTGGACTGTTACTTCAGTCGTGCCGTGTACAAGCGCATCCTCGGCAAGCCTGTGTCTGTCAAGGATATGGAGTCGTTCGACCCGGACTACTACAAGTCACTTGTCTGGATGCTTGAGAATGATATAACGGGCACGGTGATCGAGACTTTCTCGGTCGAGGAGGACGAATTCGGCGCAAGCAAGGTTGTCGAGCTCATCGAGAACGGCCGCAACATCGAGGTCACCAACGAGAACAAGCACGAGTACGTCCGGCTCATCGTGGAGCACAAGCTCCTGTCATCCGTCAAGATCCAGATGGAGCACTTCCTGCAGGGATTCCACGGCGTGATCCCGGCGGACCTGATAGCCATCTTCAACGAGCAGGAGCTGGAGCTACTCATCTCTGGTCTCCCCGACATCGACGTGGACGATTGGAAGAGCAACACGGAGTACCACAACTACACGGCGGCCTCGCAACAGATCCAGTGGTTCTGGCGCGCGGTGCGATCGTTCGACAAGGAGGAGCAGGCCAAGCTGTTGCAATTCGTGACGGGCACGTCCAAGGTACCTCTGAACGGCTTCAAGGAGCTGGAAGGCATGAATGGTGTCAACCGCTTCAACATCCACCGTGACTACGGCAACAAGGACAGGTTGCCGAGCTCGCATACTTGCTTCAATCGTAAGTCTCATCCCCGCCTCCCCAAGCTATTCCCCACCCCCCACACGCCCACTGTGTGCTGACTGTCGTTGCTGCAGAACTTGATCTCCCCGAGTATGAAAGCTACGAGGCTCTCCGCAGCCAGGTCATCAAGGCCATCACGACGGGTGGCGACTACTTTGGTTTCGCCTAAGAGGAGAGCGAGATGGACCGAGCCAAGGGGTTATGGCAGCAACGTGTTATGCATTTTCCCCGGCCTTCAATTCCGGTTGTTTAATAGGGGTCTGGTGTTCCGGATGGGAAGGAGAGAAACTACAGCATGGGCAGCCATCAGAGGGCTCGCCCCAAGCACTGGGAGTGTTGTGTATCATATTGTTTTTTAGGTCTTAGCGGCATCCCTTGAGCAGAGAACCGGGGAATGCTGGCCTGAGGGCTTTTGGACCGCCTGTTGAGGAAGGGGTAGGCATTGAAGCGGAGTGCAGGCCGTGGAAAGAGAATACCTCTAGTCATCCTCATAGATTATTAGGCAGGCAGAATGTCGCAGCTCTCAGAGAATATCTAACTCGTGCAGTCCAGGTGCTACGTGACTGGCTGGTGGATCCGATCGACTCTGACCCAGTGACATTTAGAAGCAAACCTGTGCAGGATAAGTGGATGACCCGGGTCTTGACCGAGATGTGGTGGCTACGTACAGCCTGCATCATCGTCTCTGCTCAGCTTGGGGAAAAGGCGAGTGCAGGAATGGCACAGAGGGTTATGCGGTGGGGTGGGGAGTTTATGAAACGGCTGGTGGCCGGGGGAATGGCCTCGGGATGCGCTGGTGGCGCTGGTTTGATGGAGTATACAGGTGTCCTTGGGGGCCGAGTACGGATGAACAGGGCAGGACTGTCTGATGGGAGGTACAGTCAGCTGTGCCCGTCTTGTTCCTGTCCTGTCCCGTCCTGTCGGCGTGCTGTTTCGTTTCGTTTCAGGGAGGAAGAAGGCCTGGGGGCTGCTCTCTACGGGATCAATTAGTTGGCCTCCCTTGGGCGGGTGGCCTGACCGTGCGAGTTGTGCTGTCACATTTACTACTACGAGTGGGAAGAAAAAAGGAAGAAAAAAAAATACTGAGGTGGGAATAGTCAATGCTTACCCACACGAGAAGGAAGCGGAAAAGGGGGTCCGGGCAGACACAGGTGCTAGACTAACACAGTTTGCAGAGATGGCGAAAGATCGGTGTGTAAACAGGCGAGTAGATATACTTTCCCGTAAGACATTGTCTACAGGTCCTGGAGCAGATGCTGTGCGGTTCGAAGTCATGAATGTATAAAAACACAAATGTAACTAGGTAGGTGATCTTAATCGGAATAAAGTCCACACTCTGCGTCAATGTCTGTCTAGTCCATTGTTGCTAGACTAATAATACAAAGTAGACGCAATCTGGTTTAGATACTCCGTCCGCGAGGGCCAGATGGGCTAGACTAGACTGCCAGGCTGCGTGCGAGAGCATGAGGGATCCCTGCGAGACCCCTGGTCCCCTGGACCCCCTGGCCCCGCCATTTTTTCTGGTCTTGTGGTTTGGTGAAGAGACGGTCAAGTCCGCCCCGGCCGCCAGTGACGGCAGCGCAGCGGAGGAGACAAGCCGTTCGGGGCTGGCAGTGACAAGGACATGGTCGCGGCCGAGGCTGGTTACGGTCGAGGTCGGTTACGGTCGAGGTCGGTTACGGTCGAGGTCAGGCCCAGCGCCGTCGCCATTGCTATCGGCAATCACCCATCGTCGCTTCCTTACTCGGCACGTGCTCGGTAATGTCAGTGTGCCTAGGTAGGTGGTTGATTCCCCTGCGCTTTCCTCTGGCCAGGCCTCTCGCAAGTTTAGGAAAGTGTAGGGCCGCAGGCGCCGGCCTTGTTGATCTGCTGTCACTCCACTTCTCTGACGATGCTCGACTCCACCCGACACCACCCCCACCACATACCACCCACCCACCATTGTTCGTCCGCCGTGTACAGTTACAGTATACCACAGTAATGGCAGACAACGGTGTTCCGCCTGACAACGGTGTTCCGCCTGACAACGGTGTTCCGCCAGACAACGCTGACCTCGAGGCCATCCATCAGGCATTTGGTACTTTACAAGCCCAGATCCCACGCCTAGGGAACCATCATATCGCACAGCAGAACCAGTACATCATCAACCAGCTCAATCAAATCATCACAACAATCACAACACACACAGTGGCATTCGACCAGATCAAGGCCCGCCTAACAGCTACAGAAAACCTTGCGACGAGGATCAAGAACTCGCAGAGACAGGCTTCAGACCCCGGTGGCCCTCTCCTCCCTCTCAGAAACCCCCAGACTGGCGACATCATACAGAACTGCCCAAACTCAATCGCCGAGATCTATCAACTCAACGGGCCTGAAGCAACCTTACTGCTTCAACAACTACAAGTGCCCGTGCCGCACTCGGTGTCTGCCAGAAGAGAAGCGGTTCGGCTCCAGTTTCTTTAACCACAAACGAGATCGGCACCCCGGGCGGACTGCCGGCACCCGACTAGTAGTCTACCCAGTACTGTTAGCAGACCCAGCCCGGCCCAGCCAATCCACACACGGCCTGAAGCTGCATCCAAGCTTTGAACAGCTCTCCAATCCCCCCTTTTTTGCTCCCAGGCGCACGCACGCCCACATCCAGACGCGGCGCCCCCGCGACTTTTCCGGAATTCTATTATTCTACCTACAGCCTACAGCAGGCTTACGGATACTTACATCCTGCCCTCACACCTGCCTGTGTCAACACCACGCACACCCTACTCTCACCTCTCACCACCCCTCCCCAAACACCCACAACATGTCGGTTCAACAGATGGACGCGCCTGTCCACACGCCCATCTCGCCAGCTGCGCCCGTCTCCCCCATCTCCCCTGTCAGCCACAAGCTCGACGACAGGGACATTGAGTCTGTCGCCGACTCGGACCGCGAAATGGTACGCTACTCTTGAACCTCGAATTTCCCTTGCATGCAACCACGGAAACCTTGTCTGCTTTGGACGCCCATCCCCTATCTCCCACATCTTATTACACACACACACTACAGCGCTCTTCAAGCCATCCCAATCTCCCTTGTCCTCCAGCCCTGCCCTTGGTTACACGCTGGCGCCTGCAGTCACACAGCAGCACACGCGCCCAGCCCCGTCACCTCCCTCTCCCCTGCCTCAGCATGTGCTGTTGCCCTCCGGAGATTACATGGTGCTAACATCGCCAATCGCCCTGCAGGACAGCTTTGAAGACGCCCAAGACACAGTGCCAGATACCTCCTCCATCCGCTCTCTCACCCGCCGAACCTCCCCTCACCCAAAACCTCAGCCCACAGAGCCCGAGTCAAGCCACGACAACGACCAACCCAACGACGACCAGAAGAGCACCCCTGCCGCCGAGCCACAAGTAAACATCAAAGACGACCCCAAGGACGCCACCAAGGACGAGCCCCAAAACGTCGACAGCGCAACGGCGGACGACGACAATGACCAGTCTCTAGCACAACCGGGCAGGCCCTCCATCTCACCCAGCCAGCGCTTGTCCCTGGCATCCAACGGCCAACTCGCCGAGGTGAGCCTTGACGACGAGGCTCCACTGCGGGAAAAAGGTTCGTGGTTCGCTCACACACTTGGAGCTGAGCTTTGCTGACGGTAGCGCACAAGCAGAAACAGAACCAGAAACAGAAGTCGACGACGTCAAGATGAGTCCCAGCGAGAGCGAGCCCAAGAAGACGATATCCTTGAGCAGTATCACAAGTGCCCTTCCAGCTATGCCCTGGTCGCCAGGTGCCCAAGAATCACCAACAAAGAACCTCGACACTCCCCCGGCTGCCGCCCCAGCCCCCGCCTCTCCAGGCGTCCCTTCTGCCCAAGCACAGGCACCCGCACCCGCACAGGCACCCCCACCAAATCCACCTCGGAAGCTCGCCAGTGCTTTCTCGTGGCTGTCTAGAAGTTCGTCCAAGGACATGACAAACTCTTCGCCGCCGTCTCTCTCGCCTAGGAGGAATACTGCCAGCTCCGTGACAACCCTGGCCAGCAACCCAGAGATGATGCTCAGCAAGCTGGAAGAGGAGGGAGGCACCAACGGGGTCAAGGGTAATGTGCGGAATAGCTTGAAGGACCGTTTCAAGGCGATGCGTATGAGGGAGGAGGCCGGTATAACAAGCCTCCCCGACGATGGCGACAAGAATGGGTTTGCCAGCCTGGTGAACAAGGGCCCCAACGGGCTAGTAGCCACGCCGGCAGAGGAAAAGGACGCGACATCTGCGCAACCTCCAGCTTCGCCCAACCCTGCAGCCGCAAACCTGGCCCCTGGGACTGCCTCCGGGGCAGCAGCTGGACCCTCCACATTGTCAGACCAGCCGGTTGACTGGGATCTGTGGCAGTCTGTAGTGTACGAGGGACCCGCGGCCGTCGCCAAGACAAGTGCCGAGGAATTGAGTAGAGCCATTGCGACTGGCATCCCGAGCGCCATCAGGGGCGTTATATGGCAGGTTCTCGCACAGAGCCAGGACGAGCAGCTCGAAGCCACTTACCGGGAACTTGTGGCAAGGGGCACAGACAAGGAACAGGATCGGCACAGTAACGCCTCGCTGGGTGCTAGTAGCAACAGCAACAGCAACAGCGTCCACTCATCAGCGTCTTCGACACATTCCGGCGACTCTGCTGTCAACGGTGCACCGCCTGCACTGCCCAAGGACGATGACCCAGCCTCCGCCAAGGCTCAGGCAGCGACGGAGACGGAGCGGAAGAAGAAAAAGCTGGAAGACACGGCCTCGATTCAGAGGCTGGAGAAGACAATCCGGAAGGATGTGGGGGCTCGGACATCGTATTCCAAGTTTGCTTCCGCCCAGGGGCTCCAGGAAGGCCTCTTTGGCGTCTGCAAGGCCTATGCGCTTTACGATGAGGATGTCGGGTACGCCCAGGGCATGAACTTCTTGATCATGCCCCTCCTCTTCAATGTAAGCTTTGGAAAATATCCCGGTCCTGGTTTGTATTTACTGACACGCTTCACAGATGTCCGAGGAAGAAGCCTTCTGCCTCCTGGCGCGGTTGATGAACCAATATCACCTGCGTGACCTTTTTATTCAGGACATGCCTGGCCTGCACATGCATTTGTACCAGTTTGAGCGGCTACTCGAAGATATCGAGCCCGCTCTTTACTGCCACCTCAGACGGCGAGGCATCTCGCCACACCTCTATGCCACGCAGTGGTTCCTCACACTGTTCTCATATCGCTTTCCGCTGCAGCTGGTCCTCCGTATTTATGACCTGATCCTCTCTGAGGGTCTCTCGGCTGTCCTCAAATTTGGCATCGTGCTGATGCAAAAGAATGCGTCAACGCTCCTTGGCATGACCGACATGTCTCAACTCACTTCCTACCTAAGGGATCGACTGTTTGATGTGTACATTGAGTCTGCGCCAAGCGCCAACAGCATACTTGAGAATGGCTTCTTTGGCAGTTCTACGTCGAGTATGGACAAGGAGGTCTACCGCGCCGACCAGTTGGTGCATGACGCCTGCGAAGTCAAGGTGACGCCCGAAATCCTCAAGTTCTACCGCACCGAGTGGGAAGAGAAGACCAAGGCCGAGAAGGAGCAACAACTGGAGCTCGAGACCTTGCGGTCACAGAATGCAAGTTATGCTGCCAAGCAGCGCAAGCTGGAGACACGGCTGCAGGCAGTGGACCGCGAGCAAGCGGACCTGGCAACGGAGCTGGTGCACACGAAGGTCGAGAACGAGGAGCTGAAGGACCAGAACGAGTCGCTGCAGGGGCAGGTCCGGGAGCTCAAGATCGTCATCGAGAGGCAACCCATCGACATTGAGGAACAGTGGAAGCTGGAGAGGGACGCCCTCATCGAGCGGAACCAGCGGGTCCACGAGGAGAACGAGAAGGTCGAGAAGGAGATGGCCGAGCTGGAGGAGCAGCTGGTGCAGACCAAGATGCAATATGCTGAGGTGAGTTTTCTTTCCCACGCGTTTGCAGGATATAATCGAGGATGCATGACTGACAACACCTTACAGATCAACTCGCAGCATGAGACCCTTCAGAGGAAGTGGAACGACCTGAAGCGCACGTTCGCATGAGGGAAGGGCATTGTGGAAGTGGGCATGGGGGCCTCCCCAACTTGCATCGAGCCGGCCTGGAAAGCCCGGGCTACGACTCGAGTGAGGGCGAGGCGGTGTAATCTATGTCATCATATCATCTACTCGTACTACCACCAGAGCTACCAGTAGCAGTAGCAGCAGCAACCCTTCGAAAGGGCAGGCGTCAAGGAAGGTTGGCGAGAGGCAGCAATCTGGAGAATTGAAGCAAACATCACAAACATCACACAAAGCACAACAAACGCTGGACGACGATCACTTGCCTCGATGGCATCAATAGCAGCTGTGGGTTGCAGCAGCAGCAGCCGTCATGGCTGGCGTGGGCGTCCTGGTGTTTTGGGGGCATACATAGCATGAGTTACTTAGACATGATCCTTTGGGGGCGGCTGGGTTGTTTGTTTGGTGTGTGAGGAGGAGCATTGGGAAGTCTCAACCAGAAACACTTGTCCAACTTCATGCATGTGCGAAAGACGCCGTTGTGCTTGTAGTCGTCGTGCCTTGCGTGTGAGAAGTCGGGAATCCATTGGGAACTGATTTTAGGTTCCACCGACCCCAAGAACGATCTTTCCATTCCTATCCTTAGACATTAATGATCGGCTACAACTTGGTGGTAGAATTGGAATTGGAGCGAGCTGGGCACAAGGATTCAATTCACGGTTGCAGATACATTGATACACGGAAGAGGTAGCAGGATGGACCGGATGTTCATTGCGCACGTAAAGGCATTTGTTGGTTTCTTCTTTTGATTGTTCCCCTTTTCCCGTCCCAATGCAATGAACCTGAAGAAAAACGACCAAATTGGGCATCTCACTGCTGGGCCTATTCAGCACAGCCATAGCCACCGTTTCATGAGGGCAGCCGATCCGTAGAACACCGAAATCCGATTTCGCCTGGTGGTGGGGGTGAGAGGGTGAGGTCCCCCACCTCGCTAAGCTATCCTTGCATCCTGAGCTTGTTGTCGCATCCCCGACCCCGAAGGAGCAGCAGAGACCACCGTCTACTTGTGGAGCTTGCGCTGGTAGAAGGCGAGCTCCTCGCCCTCGAGGATGTAGCCGTCGCAGCGGCCGGACTGGCCGGGGCGCGAGGCGATGACGGCGTAGAGGCGACCGGCCTCGAACTGCTTCTCGATGGCGGCCTCGACCTTGCCGTGGGCGGCGAGGCGGGCGGCCTGCTTCTTCTCGACCGACTTGCTCTTCTTGACGGGCTCCTCCTCCTTGCCCTGCTTGGCCTGGCGCCTGCGGCCGAGGGGCTGGCCGTAGTGGGCCTCGTACCACTGGCGGAAGGGGGCGGCGTCGATCTGGACGACGGCCGACTTGGTCAGGGTGTTGGTGCGCACCAGCTCGTTGTTGGACGGGTGGTAGACGACGCCGATGACACGGGTCTTGCGCGTGGCGCCCTCGGACGCCCAGGCGAAGTTGCCGGAGTCGAGACGCAGGGCACGGTACTTGTGGTTGCCGCCGCGGGTGCGGACGGTGTGGATGCGCTTGGCGCCGATACGGGTCTGCGCCGGCTGGCGGCCGAGCTCGAAAGCGCGCTTCTTCCCTGTTGACAGAGGTCAGAACGTATGTCCCGGAGGGTGAAGCGTCTCCATACCCCCTTCCTCGCCCCAATGGGAACCCTCAGGGAGAGAGGGGACCCAGGTGGGAGGAGGGAGAAGATGAAGACGCAGCAGAGCTCCGGGATCGATACGGGCTTTCGATTATAATTTTTTTCATTTGTATGTTATCGGGGACGCACTGTAGTAGGCACGCTTGGCACCGGTGGCCGAGCGCTTGTGACGAGAGTCGCGTGAGATACCCATGATTGCGGTTTCTGCTTGCAGGTGTCGAAAAGGTCAGCGAATGTCTTCGCACACGAGGACGGGGCAGAAGGGGCCGTTTCCACGAATTTGTCGGGAACCGTCGAGCAGTTTAATGATGTCAAACGTGGTCTGGGGATGGGAACCTGCTTGCACGTACCTGATGAGTTACTGAATCACCAGAGCAATCGTTGTTGGAGGGGGATGGTCGTCGGTTGTCGAGGGATGGGATGTCTGGCGGAAAATGTGCAAAACGCAAATTCAAACCACAGTCGATTGGCCTTAGCAGTGCCTGTGGGTTTTCGAGGCGGTGAACCTAGCGTGGGCCGAATTTACTGCCGCATCACGTGATGTGTCTCATGACACCCTTGCGATCGACCACTCCCAAAACGGTCGGAGCTGGAATTGCTAGTGACAGCAGCGCTGGGTGAATTCGAACCAGAGTTTTGTCGACATGGATCGATACATGCTCTCTAGATGCAAAATTTCGAGATGCTGACTTGTAAAGGCTTGTTACAGATTCCGGACGCCTGTTGCAAGCGAGAAATGCTGCACCGACAGTTATCATTAGATCTACCTGACCAAGCGAGAAATGCCGGTTTGCGAGCTCCTCTGGTGAAACTCCATCGAGCAATGTCTTCTGATGCACTTTTGCCCATTATCATGTGAATTATTGCCGTGTGTAGACTGTTGTTACTCGGTCTCGTTGTGAACATCCAATCGCATCGATTGTGGGCAAGACTTCCCTCTCGGCCCGTTTCCTAACGGCGCTTTGACGTTGCCATCGACCATGGACTCAGGACCAGGACCGTTCGGCAGTCTTGAGCAGCGTAACTTGCGTGTGACAGACGAGGCCCCGGTGACTGGCACCGACGAAAAGCGACGCGCAAGTCTCGTGTGAATATGAAATTTCCGACGAGCGAATGCAGCGTCTTGCGCTTCCAAATCGTTTTGCGGAGCCATGTTAAATCAAATCTCCCACCTTCTCAAAGATGCTTGCCCCTCGGGAAGAACACAGCCATACTACAAGTGTTCACCGCACCGGACCATCTTCGCAAGTTGGTCCAGTGACCAACCGCATGGGCCACCGTCACGACCCGTCACAAAGAAATGCAGTGGTGACCGACACGTTGAACCTTTGGTAGGGCCGGACCTGCAGCCTCTCCAAGGCTAGACCGTGGAGAGAGGACCGGCAGCGTGCCTTTTGTGTTAAGACACTGGTCTCGTCGAGGAGGCACTGATTGAGTAGTCTGAAAGATATACTTGTGGCAGTCCCCTGATGAGCGTATCCCTGTCTGCCCATGGGTACATAGAGAAAAGATTAACCATCACAGCCATTGGGGCCCGCCTTAACAGAAAGAGTACCCTCCACCAGCTGGAAGACCATTTGCGCAGTTGTGCATATCAAACTCGTAAGATGATCACATCGTAATTGCCCATTACCCATTTATGCTGCAATACCACCTACGTCTCACGACTTCTCCTGCAATGGCCCTTATGAATATCTCACAAAGCCCAGCGGACCTTTTAACAATACATTTCCCAGTCACAGGTAAAACATCAGCCCAGCAAGTCTCGGAGCACCCACGACTCAAAACACACCAGATCTGGAAACACAGCAATGTTCTTTCGCATTGTTCGTCCCTCTCTAGCGACGTTTAATATCATATGCCTCTCACAATCACCAAGAGTCCGGCAAAAAAGAAGTCCTGGCCGTCGCTCGCCAGGACGGGACAAGATACATTATCGCATTATTCGAACCAAGTTGTAATACCCTTTTGTGAACCATTCCCGCCCATCATTGCTCATGTAACGCAATCGAAAAACAAACCAGCCCGGCCCGTCGCCGCCAATGCTTAAGATAGAGTAGGAAATTCCTGTTATGCAAGTTCAAATTGATGCATTCCGTGTTGCGATTCGTTATAATACATCCCCCAAATCAAAGTGCGACCCTGCTTCCGTTGCCCAGGCGGAATGGGAGCTGCCCGCCGTAGGACCCGGGCCCGGGGCTGACCGCTGTGTTGGGTGTCATGAGCTCGTCATTGGACGATATGCTGGTGATGGAGTTGAGGCTCGACGACCCGGCGCTCGACATGGTACCGGTCCGCGAGCCGTGCATCGACCGTCCGCCCATGGATATCAGGGCGTCAGCGCGCTCGAACACCCCGCCGTTGAATGCTTTGGCGAACGAGGCGCTTTGTGGGGTCGCGACAGTAGCCTGTACGGCCGGCCCGAGCGCCGCAGACTGGGGCGTCATGGGCAGTTGAGATTGGGCAGCAGGCAGCTGGCCCTGCGAAGAAAAGGAGCCACCGAGAGAGCTTGATGTTGAGAGCGAGTGGTTGTGTGCGCGGAGGGAGTCGGACCAAGGTGACGCTCGGATCAGGTCGCGAGTCTCCTTGATGCTGTGCTGCACAGGGCGAAGGCGTTGCCGGGTGTCGTTTGGCAGCTGCACTTCGGGCACGCTGACGGTGATGTGCTTGATCATCTTGCCCAGCTCAGCCCACGCATCGATAAAGTTGGTGCAGAGGGCCCAGAAGGCGCTGTGCGTCCGGACACCTGGCTCCTTAAGCTTGATCAGGGACAGGCGCTTCTTAAGCGTCTCGGTGTTCTGTATCGCTGTGTTACACTTAAGAATCAAAGCTCTCCAGTACTGTACAACCTTGGGTGTGCTGCTTGCGATCGCGTTGTCGAGGCAAGCTCCAAACTGGCTATTCAGCGAGGGCAGAGATCGCATGATCCAATCGGTCGACCTCTGGAGGGAAAGGTATATCCTCTCAAAAACGCGGTCTTCTTCCGTAAAGTCCCCGTTCATTCCCCTGCTGCTGTTCGAGGTCCAAGATTCCCCGGACCGAGGAGTAGGTGTGACCGTGGCCGTGCGCCCCGTCCCGTTGATGTACGGAACTTGCAACGGGTTCAGCGGCACGTCAGTGGCCACCCTCAGATTGCTCGGGTTGTGGACAAAGTTTCCGCTGCGGGATCGAAGACCATGGCCGGGTCGATCGGCCGTAGGTGTGACCGAGCTCTCACGCGAATGGGGTTGCGGCCTGATGGTGTCACCCATTGCGGCTCTGCTGGCAGCTCTCCTAAAGCCAGCGTCGGGACTCGGGTTGGACACCGTGACGCGGAGTTCCATGATGCTGTTGTAGAGAAGCATCAGGAGTGTGCGAATATATCTTGGATCGCCGTTCTCGATAAACAGGTCAACGTTCGTTGCCAGCAGCGAGCAGACGTGCGCGTAGGCGTTGACCAGGGTGATACAGGCCCTCTGCACGCTCTCGTTCTCCTTGTAGCCAGAATCGACTTCTTCGATAGCCAGCTCGTGCCTCTGGATCTCCTGCTCAAGCTCCTCGACATGTACATTAGTGTTGTAGAAGACGATCTCGAGGCTCGATCGCTTAGACGTGCCATCGCTAGTGAGATGCATCAGCATCTGGATCATCGGGTGGATCTGGAAAACCGAGTAGAGGATGCCTTTGGCCGCTTCGAGGACGGGGTCAATGTATTTGGATTCGCGCCGGCGCTCAGGCAGAACTGACAGCCGTCGCACATAGATCGGGCGTTGGAGGAATGGCTCTGCAGGACTGGCGGGGCTTTTGATGGTCATGCTGGTTCCGTTGGGAGCCTGCATGGCCGAACCGTGACTGAGTCCACGATAATGGCTGAATCGGTTGTTGGCCTGAGTCTCGTCCAGAGTGCCTAGCTCCTGTGTCCGCTTGGATATGGATGCCATGCGGCGCTGCCGGTCTCCGGAGTATTGGTTGCGGGCTTGGAGTAGGGTTTCGGAATTGCTGCGCACGCGCTCGTTGACATTGCCCCCCATTGTCAACGGCATAACACCAGGTCGACGAATTGATGATGTGCTCTGCTGGGAAAGTCCACGATAATGTGATCGCGTGGGAATTGGAGGCGGCCGTGGCGCATTGTTTGGCGACCGAAGGTCAGGTACGTCGGTCCCGTTGACCTTGATGGGGAATCGCCCGCTTGCAGGACGCTTGATCGGAGCCAGGCGCGGTGTCTCGACGCCTTCGGACGAGTCTTCGCCAGCGGCGGCAGCTTCTGCTTCCATTCGGTCGTTGGCGTGTTGCCTCAGGAATTTCTTGATGGCAATTGTTACGGTCAACTCCTTCACTTCTGTCTCCTTCAAGAACCCGTCGTTGGGTGGGCTGCTAGCTTGCGCCTGAAGAATCTCCCTTGGGGGGAACACGATTGGGTTTCCATCAAGCTTTATCATCTGCAGCGAGCCCATGTCGGCCAGGCAGAGGGGAAGCTCCTTGATGAGGTTTTTCTGCACTGCGAACACCTTTAGCGAGGTAAGCCTCGAAATATCTGGTGGTAGATTCCGCAACTGATTCCTGCCGAGGTCGAGGATCTCGAGTGATTTCAGATCACACAGCTGCAACGCAAGTCAGACATGACCCTCACCAATATAACGGACGACACAATATGCCGAGGGGGGCTCAATTACCGGTAGTGGAAACTCGCTGATCCTGTTGTTACGAACGTTCAAGTATCGGAGCAACGTGCATTCGGCGAACCGGGCTGGGAAAGACGAGATTTTGTTATGGGAAAGGGCGAGTCTGGCAAAAGCAAGTCTCATGGTTAGTCTCCGTCCTCAAACTTGCCCCTTGCATGTGTGTCGATGTCAGGACGACATACCTTTCCAGCTGGTCCTTTATAACGTCGACGACCTCTTCCGGCAGCTTCTGGATGTTCTTATGGCTCAGATTGACGGTCACGCCGGGCTTGAGCTCGCTGCTAACGGCACTAGCTTCGGCGACCTGACTCTGGTTCTCCTCGACGGCCTTCTTCATTGCGTCCCTCGCAAGGACAATGACCTGGCTCTGGGCAATGGGCGCCGAGGCCGTGAGGCCGGAATTGGACGGTATTTTTCGAACAGTCTTTGGGATGGGAGGCGGAGGGGGGATGTTGATGCCGGCAGCAAAAGCAGCCCGGCGGCCCTGGGCCGGATTGCCAGGGAGCCCCATCTGCGCAGGGTTCGGACCGGATGGCCTCTCCATGGTGGTTGCGATCATAGACCCAGCTCCTGCTCGCCGTTATATCGAAGATGAGGGATGGGTGTTATACAGGATGCCCCGGTGCGTCCAACCCAAGATGCGCGCTCGAGAGGTATCTAAATCTCGGTCGGGTCCGTCGCTCGTGTGCGGGCGAACCCACCTAAGGAGGTATGGGTTTAGACCAATTGGATGGGCTGTGAAAGCGAAGCGGGCGGTGTCATGATGCCAAAGCAAAGAAGGGGCACTGAAGGCGAGCAAATTGGGCCGGTTCTGGAGGCAGAGGCGGCGTCGGCGGCGGTGGGAGGCTGTCGAGTTGGAGGCAACAGCGTGCGGAGGAGACAGTTGAAACGTTCGGCGGCAGGGTCTCGCAGTGACACAAGCCCTTCGCAGGACCAGAGCGACGTGGTTGTTCGGGCCCGGCCAGTTGGCAGACAAACGGATTAAGATGGGAGATTGTTTGGTAGAGCTGGCAGATCTTGGAACAATGTGAGGGTCGTCGGTCCCACACAGGCTGTCAATGCAATGGGGTCTCTCGCTCTCTCCGTCCCTGTGTCTGGCACTCGGCGTCGAGGGCAAACAAAGGTGCAGTAGAGATGGGACTGGACTGGTGTGGCAGCACCTCCCGGATCGGCCCAAGTAGAAGAATTGTTGTCAACTTGGGGCAGAAGAGTCTATCTGGCTCGGGCCAAGAATGACTGACTCTGGATGTCTGTCGGGCGGGCAGGCTGGACTGGCTGGCGTGCGTCGGTCGGGCACAAGTGTTTCCAAGACTGCGCGGCGCCGGTACGTTGTGGAGGGAAAGGGGTTGCAGGAAAAGCGTCGGTGCCAAAAGGCTGGAGTGGCACCGAATGGGCAAGCCTAGCCCACAACAGCCTAGCGACGCTTGGGCCACTAAAACAGCAGGCCTACCACCTGTCGAGTCCCCTTTTCCTAACCACAAAGGGGCTCAAGGGGCACCTGAACGGGACTGCTAAGGTAGTCTACCATGACCTGGGCATGCACTGTAACACTGGTGCATTGCCAGGTAGAGAGAAAGGGCCTTGGGAGTCTCACTCCTTCCTGCAGGTCTCACTCCAGAGGGGTTGAGCTGGTCGCATATGTCGCCACCTCGCCGCACCTCCCACTACCAATTCCCATCCCGACCTAATAAACATAGGGTGGCCTGCCTGCTATATCGAGCCCTGTGCCACACCACGGCTGCACGGCCTGTGGTTGATCGCCTGCGGGATCTTTCAGCCGTACTGAGGTGGTTGCAGATGCAGGCAGTGCGGGACTGAGATAATATCTAATACAGTACGGCATGCAAGGCACACACATACACGTACATGGCGGTACACAAGCTCTGGGCTGGGCTGATGTCACTTTACTACTCTCCGAGGCAGTCGGGCTGGCGCCCCTGCCTATGGTGATTATTTACAGCATACGGAGTACATACACAGAAACCGAGTCACCGACAGGACTGACCGTCCGTTGCCCGTTGCCCCGTAGCCGGTCCACCGTCCGCCGTCGATTGCTTGATTGGGTTCAGGGGACGTGGTTTCCACCCATCGTCAAACAAAAACCGAGCGACGACGTCGGATGGATGCCACGTCCCATATCACGACATTGTTTCCAACTGTTTCTGCCCGCCAGCCGAGGGCTCTAGTCCCCCGCCGAACCTTGCGGCTGCTCGGCGAGTCGGCGGGCAGCGCTTCCTCTCGTCCCAACTCTGCCTGTCGCAACATCAAACACAAGAGGCGGTGTCGACTCCATTTGTTTCGCGGCCCACGCCCAACGCCTTTTTCTTCTTTTACGAGCTCCCTGGCGACGGTGCCTGCCGATTCGCCGCGCACAAAGACGGCGTCGCCGTTCCGGGCCTCAGCATCAAATCAAGCTGAACCCTCTCCCTTTGACGGCTCCACATGGTCATCGTTGGCCGTCTCCAGCGTGTTCCATGACGACGAGTCGATGAGTTGTTCCTGGGGCCACATTGTGGTATGCCAAGTCCTGTGCGACAACATCCTTCGTCGACTCTGTGCCGCGCTTCCTTATTCGTGGACTTGGTCGATGGAACAGAAGCCACTTGTCTTCGAACTGATCCCGGGCCACCCAGGCGACCAGCCTATACTTTTCTTTCTGCAGTGACTGGCTTCAGCTCAAACTTAGCCCTCGTCCGACGTCTCCTCCAGTGAGAGAGTGAGCGTCGGTTAGGGCGGTCCCCACGGCCACGGCCTACGGGTCCACACATCCTGACGTTTCGCGCCGTCTTTATTGGAGTAGGGATTGGCAGGTAGCCGACGGCCGTTACTGCGAGCCACGGTTCAACCCGAGTCGTCTGGGTTGCACAGACCAGCAGACCAGGAGCGCCGTGTTAGTGCAACAACAGTAAGAGGCATCTGTATTGCATTGCATTATAGCCTATCCAGGTCCAATCGCGCACATGTCTTTTGCTTTGGAACAACATGACGGATCGTTCCGCTCTGGTGAATGCAATCGACCCAGACGTCTGCGTTCAGCCAGGCGCTGGGGTCCCGATTCTCCTGGACAGGGAGTGCCTCCCATACCGCTTACATATGATCAAGTGTGAGTTTGCCGTGTTTGGAGTCGGTGCTCGTCTCCCCGATAGGACAAGATAGGTCGCCGCATTCCAGAAGCTTTACACAGCGGCATGGAAACACGCTCTCTCAGACAAGTATGCACAAAACACGCCAGAGCTCATACCCCGGCTCATTCATTACCCGGACGTCATCGTGAACTCTCGATTGATCATCACAAAGTAGCATTGCATTCTTAGAGATTGCTTCGAGGTTGCACCGCTTGAGGACCCACTACTGTTATCCTTGCTTGAGTTTTGTCGTCACGTTTCTTCGTATGGGGTAATATGCTGGAGACAAATGACTTGCAGCGGAAACCGGGGCACATGTATTGAGTATATTAGACTTTTGAGGACACAATCACGGCCTTGTGGCAGGAATGCTGTGACTTTTGACGCGTCTTCTATTGCAACACCACAGATGGCCGTCGTCAAAAAACGTGGTCCCTTGGAGCCGCCAACCCATTAGCTTACACTCATTTGTATTTGATACTGCCAAAAACGCGCTAAATAACATACACTTGTTCCCCTTAACTAAAATTTGGTGCACACTATTAATCTAACTGTATATTACAGATTCCTTTATAATCAGACTTTTAATAATAGAATAAGTATATTTATTAGATAGCTGAAATTAGTACGATTTTTTTTATATATATTTCAATTGAATTGGATAAGTGGTTGTTGTGCTGTAACTGAATATAGTATAAAAATAAATAGATATTATTAAAATTTATAGTGCTTATATATATTATATAGTAACTATTGGTTTAATTTAATTAAAATATATATAAAAAAAATTACGCTAATTTTAGCTATTTAATAGATATACTTATTTTATTATTAAAGGTTTAGTTATAGAGGAATTTATATTAGAGGTATAATTTTAAATAATTTAGTTAAAATTGAGGGAGGGTGATTTTAGTAATTTAGCTAAAAATATCTATATTTATAGGGGGTGGGGATTATGTATATATACCCTTCTAAACTCTTTTAAAACTAGTTATTCTAAGTGTAATTTTAAATATAGATTTCTCTATAATTAGAGCTTTAATAATAAAATAAAAAGAAGTTTTAGAATACTATGAATACCCTCTTTCTTATAGTACTATTTAGAAGTATTTTAGAGCTAAATTGGTAGAGTTAACTATTGTGTATATAGATTTCGGGGGTGTATAAGTATGTGTTATTTAGCGCGTTTTTGGCGGTATTGAATGCAAATGAGTGTATTCCCGTATGGCCTGGCCTGGCGGCAGCTCCACAAATCAGACTTCCCAGTAAAGCCGGTGACGATGCAAACTGATCACGAGGCTGAGGCTCTTTCATGCCTGCGCATTGCAATGTTGTCATAATTCTTGGGCAGTTTCGAGGAGGGGCCGGTACTAATTCGGTTGTTTCTGAAGCTTCAGCCTAGTTTTCGAACAATCTGGGGCAGTTGGTTTCAACGTTGGCTTCGGTCGGAAACAGAATCCTAGGTACAAAAAATAGTCTGGAAGCCCGCTAGAACACTTGCCCCAGGGACCCCGTTTCCAAGGGACCCTTGACCACACCTTATCTGCAGTGGACGCGACCCTTCAATAGCGTCCTTGCCAATAATTGTGGTGTCAAATGGCACGTCGTGACTTGAAGTCGGTGCACAATTAATTCAAACACCACGGAAAGTAAAGGCTGCATAGTTCGTGATTGATCCGGGATTGATTTTCGCTTATCCGCTGCAGTCCCTGACGGCTGTTTTATAGAGCCTACACTGCAGCTTCTCCCACGGCTTTGGAGGTCAACCAGGGGCGGCACGTTGAACGCGTCTGGGCAATGGGCGGGCCGACCTGACATCAACCCGGGAACTAAGGAGCGCAGAGTCACGACGTAGTGGCGCAGGACGACACCCCCAAACTGTACGCGTTGCCTCAAGGTCTAGCACATGCTGCCTCAAGATGGCCCCCCTCTCAAGGGCAAGCTCGTACACCGACCCGGGCTTCACCTTGAGACGCCAGTTCGGCAAGGAGGACTTCAGGTGAGCCCCCTGCACCCATCTGGTTCGATTCGTTGCTGGCTTTCGCTGACCCGACCAACACAGACCCATGCAGAAGGAGATCATCGAGGCAGCCCTCCAGCGTAAGGATGTGTTTGTCCAGGCTGCCACCTCGTTCGGCAAGAGCCTGTGCTTCCAGCTGCCCGCCGTCATAGACCACGGCATCACCATCGTCGTCTCGCCGCTGCTCAGCCTGATGATGAACCAGATCGAGGCCCTGAAGCTCGCCAACGTCGACGCCAGGACCCTCAACAGCAACACGCCCATGGCCGAGAAGGACCACATCTACCAGGACCTCGCGTCGGGCCACCCGCGCACGAGGCTGCTGTACGTGACGCCGGAGCTGTGCTCGGGCGACCACTTCCGGCGCAAGCTGAGGGTGGTGCACGAGCAGCGCGAGCTGGCGCGCATCGCCGTCGACGAGGCGCACTGCATCTCGGAGTGGGGCCACGACTTCCGCAAGGACTTCAAGAAGCTGTCCTTCTTCCGCGACGCCTTCCCGGACGTCCCCATCATGTGCCTGACCGCCACCGCCAACGAGCAGGTGCGCGCCGACGTGCTGTCCACCCTGGGACTGCTCAAGAGCCCCGCGCGGCTGAGGACCTTCGCCATGACCGCGTACCGGCCCAACCTGCACGTCGAGGTCCGCTTCACGAGCGACCAGGCCGACGACCGCTTCGACAACTTCGTCACCTGGATCCAGGGCGTGTACGCGCGGCGGGGGGAGACGGACGAGAGGAGGCTGGAGCTCGAGGCCCGCGGCGAGAGGGTCAAGAACGTGCCCGGCATCATCTACACCAACTCACGGGACGAGTGCGAGATGATCGCCGCGGCGCTGCGGCAGGAGGGCATCGGCGCGCGGCCGTTCCACGCCAAGCTGCTCAACCAGACCAAGCAGGAGACTCTCGCGCGGTGGGTCAACAACCAGGAGGGCTACGACATCATCGTGGCGACCACGGCATTCGGCATGGGCATCGACAAGAACAACGTCCGCTTCGTCGTGCACTGGCGAATGCCCAAGAGCTTCGAGGGCTACTACCAGGAGGCGGGCCGCGCGGGCAGGGACGGGAACGCGAGCTACTGCTTCCTGTACTACAGCCGCGAGGACCGCGACCGCATATGCAACATGGTCTCGAGGGACGCCAAGGACGGGGAGAACCGCGACGCGAGGCTGCGCAGCCTCAAGACCCTGGCGGACTACTGTGAGAGCACAGACGGCTGTCGGCACGCAGCTATCTGCAAATATTTTGGAGAGACTGACGTGCCTGCGTGCGATTTCGCGTGCGACTGGCACAAGGACCCACAGGAACTCAAGAGGAGATGGAGGAAGGGTTTGGCGAGTGAGGAGTGGGTCAGTACACAGGCGCAGGACGGTATTTATGACAACTGCTATGATGATTACTGAGGGACGGATGGACTCCTGGAAGATACCCCGGCATTGCTTGGCTGGCCGCCACCTTATGCGCACAAAAAAGCTGCCTTTAACACTTGCTCATGTGCATCATGTGCAATGCTGTCATTCTATCATTTGGTCCTGGAGGGCATCAACACCGCCCTCCAAGAGCATCCTCTTGTTATTCTGCCAGTGTATAAAGACCAGGCCCTGCAACAGGCAGTCGGCCAAATCATCCAGCTTTTTCATCCTGTCAGCCTTGCGCTGGAATGTCTTCTTGCCCTGCCACTCGTCCAGGTACTCGGAGGCGACGGGCCCCACCGCCTCCTCGATGACCAGGCCCTCGGCCGAAGCCAGCGCCCTCCCGATGATATCCTTCTTGACCTTCTTGTTGTCGGTCTTGCCGGCGTCGTCGCCCCGGCCCCAGATGTCCCCGACGTCGTGCCCGGCGGCCCTGTCGCGCACGACCATGAACTCGAGCACGTTGCGCGCCACGACGGGCTCGATGCGGCCGCCCGGCTGCCAATGGCCCGTCTCGCGCAGCAGCGTCAGCAGGGCGTACAGCATCGACTCGAGGCTGTTGACGCGCAGCGTCCACTCGTACACGCCCGACCCGCCCATCTGCCGGAACCGCTGCTGCTCCAGCGTCACCACGTCCGGCCGCAGCGGCAGAAGCTTTTTCAGGACCAGGTCCACCGCCAGCGCCGACAGGCGCGCCGGCGAGAAATCCTCCATGAGCACCGGGGTGGTCGCTGGGCCCGGCTCGGCTGTGGGGTCTTGGGCTTCCTGGCTGGGGGTGGCCTCGTCTATTTTGGCTTCCCTCCGGCTCTTCTTGGGGAGGATCTTCTCTTCTTGCTGGTCTCCGTCGTCCTCCTCATCCTCTTTGGTCTTCTTCCGCGATTGGTTGGTACTTTTCCTAGGTGATGCCACTTTATCCGCCTTTGGGATCAGAGCCACTCTCTCCCAAGCGAGCAGCCTTGGCGCTATGGAGACTGTAGATGACGGTACGATTCCTCTCTTCCTTGCACCTTTTGAAGTCTTGCCAGGCGATCCATTGTTTGGATGGTGAACTTCTAGCAGGCTATAGGCGAGGTTTCGAATGCCCAGGTCAATGCTGAGAACTCGCGTCCCTGGGGCGAGAGGCTGGAAGGTCTTGAGGTCATCTGCGATGCGGTCCGCGATGGCGGCCTTGGTGCCGGACCTGCTTCTACCGCATAGCCTTGCGATGTTTTTGAGTTGTGCAGAGCTCAGTTTGGGAGGGAAGGCGAAATTCATTATCCCTCTTGTCACGTCACAACACCAGTATCAGTGTCTCGTTTCGGCGTTTGATTCTCCCCGGCCTTTGAGTACGCCCTTTACTGGACTCTGAATTCCATGTCGGTCATCCTACACTACGAGATAAAGCCGGACGGGATGTTGACATACTCGATCTGAGTGGCCAACGTGGCCGGCTTCCCCGCGGTATGTGTGGTGTATGGAGGACGAGGCGATGTATCTATATCTGGGCCGCAGATCTCTTGGGTCGCGATTGCCGACGCGACGGCAATCCAATTGGGAGCGCGCCAGATCGCGCATGATAATCCCTGCGATGACGCTGGCATGGGGCAGGTCTTGGTGGTTCCATGCAGGGATTGCAGAAGCCGTGGAACCACCCGTTCCACGGCGGCGGGGGCTCCGTAGAGCTTTTTGCCCGTAGAGCTTTTTGTCATGCTCGCCGAGGCTCGGACATTTGCTGGGAACCGCGGGACCGCACGGCAGGGTCCATCAAGCTGCTTATTGATCACCCAGACTCTGCTCGTGCGCTTGCCATGACTAGACCCTGTCGTCATCAAAGGAAAAGCTACACGAAGGGCGAAGCACTGACTGCGCCGTAATCTGCAAGCTAATCGACTGATTACAGATACATCTCCTGGATCTGGTGTGGTGTTGATTTGGAATTGAAGACGTCAATTTCGACCCCTCCCCCGCAGTCCCTTATAAATAATAAACACCACGCCGTCCCTTGCCTACCCAAGACGCTGCAAAGTACACGGCACTGCACCTCATGCTAGCCTTTTCCTCTCTCACAAGAGCTTCTTCCAGAACGGCTTCCCACAGATTAGCTAGTTTCTCAAGACACTTGTCCTCCTCGGCTTCAGTCATGGCTCCCATCAGCAAGGAGACCGACTACCTGGTCATCGGCGGCGGCAGTGGAGGCCTTGCCTCCGCCCGCATGGCGAGCTCCAAGTTCGGCACCAAGGCCATGATCATCGAGAATCAGAGGCTGGGAGGTACTTGTGTCAATGTTGGGTGAGTCCTCCTATGCCCCAGCCATGCATGTCCCCCGCGGATCAGTAGCTGACAAGTGCATCTCTCCCTCCAGCTGCGTGCCCAAGAAGGTGACCTTCAACGCCGCCGCGCTCTCTGAGGCGATACACGACGCCAAGTCCTATGGCTTCTCAGTCGAGCAGACCAAGCCCTTCGACTGGCCCACCTTCAAGGAGAAGCGTGACGCCTACATCAAGCGCCTCAACGGCATCTACGAGCGGAACCTCAAGAACGACAAGGTCGAGTACGTGCACGGCTGGGCGCGCCTCCTGTCCAAGAACGAGGTCGAGGTCACCCTCGACGACGGATCCAAGGAGACTATCCGTGCCAAGAAGATCCTCGTGGCCGTCGGTGGCGCCCCCACGATCCCACCCACGATTCCCGGGTCAGAACTTGGTACCAACAGCGACGGTTTCTTCGACATTGATAAGCTGCCGAGCAAGGTCGCCCTGGTCGGAGCAGGCTACATCGCGGTGGAGTTTGCGGGCATGTTCAACGCCCTAGGGGTCGAGACGCACCTGTTCATCCGCCACGACCACTTCCTGCGCAACTTCGACCCCGTGGTCCAGGAGGGCGTGACGGCCGAGTACGAGCGGCTGGGCGTGCACCTGCACAAGGGCTCGTCGCAGTCAAAGGTGGAGAAGGACGGCAACGGCAAGCTGAGCCTGCACTACAAGGATAAGAGCGGCGAGGGCGTCCTGAAGGACATTGACCACCTGATCTGGGCGGTCGGCCGGACGCCGCTCACCGATGGCATCGGCCTGGACAAGGCCGGCGTCAAGCTGGGCGAGAAGGGACACATCGTCGTCGACGAGTACCAGAACACCTCGACGGAGAACATTTACGCGCTGGGCGACGTCACGGGCCAGGCGGAGCTTACGCCCGTGGCCATCGCGGCGGGCCGCAAGCTGGCGCACAGGCTCTTCGGCGGGGCCGAGTTCGAGACGCTGAAGATGGACTACACCAACATCCCCTCGGTGGTGTTCGCGCACCCCGAGGTCGGCGCCATCGGGCTGACGGAGCCGCAGGCCGTCGAGAAGTACGGCAAGGAGAACATCAAGGTGTACAACGCGAGCTTCACGGCCATGTACTACGCCATGATGGAGCCGGAGCACAAGGGCCCCACCAAGTACAAGCTCGTCTGCGCCGGCCCCGAGGAGAAGGTCGTGGGGCTGCACATCCTGGGCCTGGGCAGCGGCGAGATGCTGCAGGGCTTTGGCGTGGCCATCAAGATGGGCGCGACCAAGAAGGACTTTGACAGCGTCGTTGCTATCCACCCCACGAGTGCTGAGGAGCTGGTCACGCTGAAATAGTCGGGCGAATGGAATGTGTATAGATTTATGTGTTGTCACTCACGGTGATGTCAACTTAGAAAACAAGTCAAAATTCACAGATAAGCTTTTGATATTCCCGTAATGCTGCTGTCTCAACTATGTTCCAACGTGGAAGTGCACCCACAAATTAAACCTAATCTTTTGGCACCGTCATTCTTTGAAACAATGACCATAGCATAGTTGGTCGATTTATTTAGAAAGATTGCTATGGTAGCCAGGAATTGCAACGCTGCTTTGTCTTTTCGATTTGGTCTGTGGAGGGGCGTACTAGAGGCCGGACCCCTGGACCACCTCAATCTCAAGCTATTCCGGCAATCCATCCCCTCACAAAGTGCCAGCAATACTGTCCTGCAGGTAAGAGAATAAGTAGTAGAACAAGAAACTATTCTAAGATTTCTAGAATAGAACTCTCATCTTCAAGCTCTCACTATCCTAGTGAACAGGTCCTACTATTACTGACAATTCTCACTATCGTAGTCACCTACGTCAGACCTCCCAACTGTCATATTCAACATGCTGGAAGAAAACGTGATTATTCCGAGCCTTGACGCACAAAGTCGATGGGACATTCAAATCGACATTGGAAGGGTTGTGTCAAGAGTTCCGACACTGCCCGACTCATCCTCCACCCCAAGCCTTCTGCTGTCACCTCTCTGCCATCCGCATATCCATCTTGATAAGGCCTATCTTCTCACCTGCAACAAGCCAACCTCTCATGGACAACCAGACTATTCCGATCTCATGCCGCAGACGGGAGACTTCAAGGAAGCCCTTGTGAACACTTCGGCCGCGAAGGGGCGGTACACCGAAGAAGACCTCTACCTCCGGGGCTCACAGCTTCTCGCCGACAGCTACCGGCACGGTGTGACCTCGATGCGGGCTTTCGTCGAGGTGGACGCCGTCACGAGGTTCAAGACGGTCGAAGCGGCTGTCAAGCTCAAGCGGGACTTTGCTCACCTGATAAGGGTGCAGATCTGTCTGTTCGCTCAGGACCCTATCTTCTCGGGAGACAATGGACGTCTCAACCGGGAGCTCCTTGTCGAGGCATTGGACAAGTATGCCGCGGATGTGGAGGTGCTGGGGACGACACCATACGTGGAGGCAGATCAGCACGCGGCGATCGAAAACATCGACTTTGCCATTCAGACAGCGATGGAGAGACAATTGTTCCTAGATTTCCATCTGGACTACCACCTGGAAACCCCACCAGACCCAGCACCAGGCACGCTCCTTGAGACGTTGCTCAACCACCTGATCGACCACAAGTGGACAGAACGAGCCTCAAAAGACAGACAAGCCATCGCCATCGGGCACTGTACAAGGCTAACCACCATGGAGGCCTCAGTGACCGAAGCCATAGCAAACCTGATCAAAGACAACAAACTGCCAGTCCACTTCGTCGGACTGCCCACAAGCGACCTCTACATGATGGGGCGGCCCAAGGAGCCAGACAATGACGGCCCCAGCCAGCCGCACTCGCGTCCCCGGGGCACAATGCAGATCCCCTCCATGATCAAGGACTGGGGGCTGGACGGCTGCCTGGGCGTCAACAACGTCGGCAACGCCTTCACGCCCAGCGGCGACGGTGACCCGCTGCAGCTGGCCAGCTGGGGCGTCCTGCTGTACCACGCCGGTGCCGAGGCTGATGCCGAGCTCTTATACGGGTGTGTTAGTGAGCGGGCTAGGAGGGCGATTGGGCTGATTTCTGAGGACGAGAAGGACGGTGAGCCTTCAGGGGCACCACGAAGTTCTCGAGATCTAGGGCATGGCGTACCTATTCCCGGTCTACTTTTCATGAACGATGGCTATGTGGACCTGCCTGGGAAGAATGGTGATGGGTCTGGCCGGATCAGGGTGCCTGCCCGACAGAGGCTGAACGCTAAGGATGTGGTTTGGGATCCGCCCTCACGGAGATCCGTTTTGAGATGAGGACTACCTCGGGTGTCGATGGCCGTGGGAAGGTCCGGTCAATATACTCATTCCATGCAACTAAGATTAGTAAAGTGAGTGCTTCAGCAAGGAGTAGACGAGTGTATAGTCTTATAGCCTGGATTGGATCGGCAATACTATCAAACCATTGGCAGCAGCGAAATGGCAGTATTGCAGTGATTGGAAAATAACATGGAGGTAACCGCGGACTGACAGCGTAACCAGTGTATCGAACCCATTGTGGTTGGCTCGCATCATGGAAAATAAGCTATTCACGGAGAATTATGATACTTTTTAAAAACTTGAACTGTAAATAGCAGATTTAAATGTCTTCGATTAACAAAGGTCCGTAAACATGACTGTAGAGAAAGCCGTCTTCGATGTTAGTGTTCAAGATAATATTAGAACCTTACTTGTCCACATTCCAATTTCGACTCATCAACACGTTTGATTTGTATTCATGCAGCTTCCGAGTCTATTTGAAAATGTTTTAATACCGTTGTAAAACCGAATTCTCTGAATTGCCGCCTCCTTTGCTAGGCAACAGTTGAGATCTGCCAAAGCACTGAAAACCCATTGTCCTTTCGAGTCTTTCTTTAGAAGAAGCATTATCATATCATACATGTCCCTGCTTCTAAAGATTTTGGTTGTTGGGGATACTTCCATCAACTATAGTGAGCTGTACAGGTGGATAGTATTATCAATGTGTGGCAACAATAACTCTGTATACAGCTTCTGCCCATGGATCTTGATAGACCAATTTTCCACTCTGAATCAACATACATGCCTGGAAGGGTGCCAGATTCATGACTAACAGATCTTAAGAGACGTATCAGCAGATTTATCAGACTTGGGTGCTCGTCATGCTAGGACCAATGGCCAAGGCCTGTCAGCTTGGATTTGATGGATGCCTTGCAGGGCTGGCTTTTATGGCTTTAATGCAGCCGACTCAGCATCAGTGTGAGCCAGCCTGTTGTAAATGTGCAATTTGCATAGCCATGACTGATTGCAAGTCTTGTCCCATTCTTCCAGAGCCACCATCTGTCCCTTCGGATTTGCACACCCAACATCCCGGCTCGCACCACGTCCCAAGACGTAATATAGCAAGCAGAGACCTGAGACAGTGAGGGATGAACAGGCCTGGCGGAGCCATCTACTCACATTCAGGCAGCGCGACCTCAACCATGATCTCGGCTTTTGGTATTTGAACCTAGCCCGCACTCAACCAGCACCACAGTTGGATCTTTTATCACCACTCCACAGCAGGCTGGTGCGAATGTGAGGGAGCCCGCCGAGGCAGAAAGATATCTACCAAGAGGGGTCGGTAGCATTCACTCTCACCTGAGCATTTCAGCTTGATCAACACTTGCTTCCGGTGGGTTCCACTGACTGGACGCCATCCGGCACTCGATCTTGCCTCTGCCATCATCACAACCAGGCCCCCAACTCACTCGCTCACTCAAAGCTCCGGGTCACACAGGCAGAAGGAGGTCAACAGAGCCGAGATCAGCAAGGACAACAGCGTCAACTTCCCCTCGAGATTCTGCTTCCATAAGACCTTCAAATATCGCTACTTGGCCTTATCCCATCTTGAAAACCCTACCGTATTCCCCTTCTCAATGGTGCAAACTCGAGCCCAGTCAGGTCGAACAAGAGCAGCCAGGTCCGGTGATCGATCACCAAACCTTATGCGAGACGGGCCAAGCGCGCTCAAACGACCGTCAAGCCGAAAGAAGCGGATCAAGAAGCAAAAGAAAGACGACACCATCTTCTGGCTCTTTGAGGACCTGATTAAAAGCCCACCTAAGTCAAGTAAAGCCATCAAGACTGCTAAAATGACTACCAATAAGGCCGAAGAGACAGCCATCGGTGGCCCAAACAAGCCCGTCACAACCGTCAATACCAGCAAAATGATGACCATTGAGGTCCAAGACACACCTTTCAGTGGCCAAACGAAGTCCACATCGGCCATCAAGACCGACGCGGTGGCTACCAGCAAGGCCCAAGAGCCAACCACTGCCCCAAGCCTCCCAAAGGAGCGCATCGAACAGCACACCCTGAGCATCAGGCCCCAGCCCGGAGCGGGCTTGAAGGAGGTGGAGAGGACCATCCGCGGCATAGCGAGCCCCTGCGGAAACGTGGTCTGGAGCTCGTCCCGGACGAGGAAGCCCAAGGGGGGCGGCGGCGGCCCGGCGACGCTGGAGATCAAGGTCATCTACAACAACTGCAGCCGAAGCAAGACGATCCCGCGGTCGTGCCGCAGGATGCGCAGCTCCATGCACGGGGATTTCTCCCCCTACAAGACACTCAGGATGGAAGACGTCGTCGGCCAGGTGCGTGGTCTGACCAAGCTCATCGCGGGTTGCGAGGTGGTGGCGCGGAGGAGCTGGTTTGTGAACGCGGTCTCGCACGGCGGCAGCCCTCGCGCCGCTCGAAACTGAGTGGTCGGAGTCTCACGGCAGAAGAGATGGGTCTGTCTCGATGCTGGGCTGCGCAGGATCTGGCTGCGCTGAGACAAGGTGAGGCTGAGATTTCATTTCATTGAGGAGGGCTCACGTGCATCGCAACTGAAAAGATGGAGTTTGGTTTTGGGCCTGTCGAGCAGAGAGTCAAATAATGAACATCATTATGCTCTTGCGCATGCAAATAAAGCAACACGCTCTGAGAAAAGACCTCTCAAATTTCACTTTTGATTGATAGGCTATGATGTGACGGCGAGGACAAGATCATGGATGTAGGAAGTATTCAGGTGTGTTCAGCTGCCGGGCACGTCCTACCCCGCGAATTACCTGCCGTTATAACCCCCCGGTCCCCTTAACATGGGGACGCAAACCCAATGGGGAACCCAGTGGGGGAAGACGATTCGTTCTGTTGGTCCAACTGGCCAACGAATTGCGTGTGCGTGCATACTCATGCAATTGGCTGACTTGGGGCCTATCTTGATCCCGCCTGGTGTGGATGGCCACTGTGTGTATGCCATGACGACTGGTCAACTGATGCAGGAGCAAGACCGACTGAACCGTCGACTGGCCATGAGATTTCCTGCAGTAGCGTGAATCAGCTGCCGCCCGCTGACCGCGGCGATCGTGATCCCTGTTTGTCCTCCCACCGGCGCGCAGCTCTGCTCTCTTTTAGCAGTAAGTTTGGCTCTCGATTGTCCCAGCTACGGTCCTCCTCTCTCCCGCATCCAAACTCTGGCAAAACAGCCCCGGCCGGGAGATGCCCAGGACCATGTCAGCCTCAATACGACCAATCAGCCCGCCCCGGCCCTCGTCGGCATCGGTGACGGCTACCACCGTATCATCGTCCTCGCCCCCGACCACCAGCAGGAGCACGGCCTTCCCGAGCGGGAGCTCGCGGGGCGGAGGAGGCCCGTCCACAACCGCCCCGTCCTCCGCCTCATCTGCCCAACTGCCCCCGCCCAACCCCGTCCCGGCCCCCGCCGTCGCACCCGGAGCCCAAGGCGGCCATGATGCCCAGGCACATGCTGCCCATGCCCATCCTCACCACCAACCCCAATCACACATCACCCACGTCCAGAACCGGCCGCCCCCATCCTCCTCCTCCGCCGGCGCCGCCTCGCGCGCCCCAGCCTCGCCGACGAACCCGTCGCACCTGCCCACGGAGGCGGAGCAGGAGCAGATCGCGCAGGCGCGGACGGCGCTGGTGGCGAGCATCGGCAACACGCTGGACCACGAGCTGCGGACGCGCGCCGAGCTGCTGCACGCGAACCAGGCCGCCATCGAGAGGCAGGAGCGCGACGTCGAGCGCGCCCTGGCCGACCTGCGCCGCGAGGACGACCGCCTGCTCAAGGTCCTCGACGGCGGCAGCCGCCAGGTCAAGGAGCTCGGCGACGTGCAGAACTGGGCCGAGCGCCTCGAGAGGGACTTCCTCGTGCTCGAGGAGACCATGAGGCTCGTGCACGAGGGGGGCAGCGGGAGCGAGAGCGGGAGCTGGACGGGGAGCGAGAGCGGGAGCGGGAGCTGGTCTGGGAGCGAGAGGGGGAGTGTCGTCGGGGATGGGGATGAGGACGGGGATGTGAGGATGGCGGACAGGGACCCTGTCCCCGGACGGGTTGATGATGATGCCGCTGGCAAGGGCAAGGGGAAGCAGCTGGACGGCCCATCCTCTACGAACGCCATGGACGTCGACTCGGCCCCGGAGTCATTACCTTCGAGGGCTGCTGGCCCTGAGCCAAGTATGCTCGTCGACATCGTCTCGTCGACAAGCGGAACAACAGGAGCACCACAGCAGTCACCGACATCGGCAGGCTGGCTGAGGAGGTTCTGGTGGCGGAGCTAAACTGGACGCCATGATTTTGAGCAGCATACATGTTGGACTGTCATGATTGATGAATTCACCGATACCACGAATAGCCTGACCGAGCACCCTTCTATTTTGTTAGACTAGCGATATTTGCGTTTGCGTCTATTCTAGCATAGTATGGCACGCATTAGCATGGGACAATGACCGAACTCAGTCACATCCGCCGCAACACCCACCCCTTGGAGTGCCAGCATGCCAGCCTGCCCATCTAGATGATCCCAGGGAGCATCGTGTACCTCTTCTTCTTGTACTTGTCGCCAAAGGTCTTCCTCAGCGCCCTCTCCTTCTGCTGCGACCACGGGATCATGTACGAGATGCCGACGCCGATGAAGACGACCACCGCCCACTCCCTCGCGATGAGGATGACGCCGATCCACGCGATGACCTCGAACATGTAGTTGGGCGAGGTGACGAGGCTGGAGCCGATGCAGCTGGGGATGCCCTTCTCGGTGCCGCCGGGCTTGCGCAGGGACGCCAGGTGGATGTGGACGACGTAGTTGCACGCCTCGCCGCCCAGGAACAGGGCGAGGCCGAAGTAGTCGAGGGGCCCGAAGGCCGGGCGGGCGGCGAGCGAGCGGGGCGAGTAGATGAAGTAGGCCGACAGCAGGCCGGCGAAGAACCAGTAGAAGAAGGAGTTGCGGAAGATGTTCCAGGCGGGCATGGTGCTGGCCGAGAAGTTGTGCAGGAAGGCCGTCTCGAGCTCGCGCTTGAGGAAGTGCGCCATGAACATGTAGAAGCACGCCTGCTGCACCACCGTCACGGGCAGCTTGTCCGCGTCCTTGTAGAAGTACGGGTCGATCTTGGCCAGCTGCGGCCGGATCGAGTAGAACAGCCCGTGGAAGAGGAGCGGCCCCAGGTACTCGACGAGGAAGACGGTTCGCCATGCCATCTGCGGGCCTGGGGTAGGGCTGTTAGCGAGGCGGGCCACGTCAAAAGCTCCGCAATTGGAGGAGGTCATCACGTACCCAGGTCCTGGACGAGGATCTCGCCCGTGGAGGTGACATCCTCCAGGTCGCGGATCAGGGCTCTCCGGTCTCCAATCCGCTTTCTCGTGGATGGGTGGAAAAGGCCGATGCGGTTGAAATCCTTCACGCCAGCCTGGCGCGCGACGGCCTGCTTGGCATCTTCGACCTCGGCGTCGGCGGGCAGCTCGATGGTTGGGGGGAGCTTCCGGAATGGCTTCTTAGGGGCTGGAATCAAATGGGTTAGTGAGGCACATGGGAGGGAGTGTCGACACTAAGAACTCACCTCGATTGGAGAGCTTGAGTGTGATTTTGGAAGCCATGGCTGTAGTGACAAAGCTCTTGGGCAGAGCGAGTCCAGAAAACTGTGGCCGTTGGATGATCGGGGAGAGGTGTACTTGTGCATTGGACCCTCCAAATTTGTTGAATCCCTCCAAAGTTTGCATAGCTAGCCAGCTCGGGTACAACGAGCCTCGGCTTGCAGGGGGGAGACTAGCTGCAGGCCGTCCCGGTAGTCTACCCGAGCACAATCCTTCCCGTCCCCAACCTTGAACCAACCACCGAGAGAGCTCATGCTTTCCGAGCAAAACTCACTTGTCAACCGCCAAGGTCTTTGTTTCCTTCAACAGTTAGTTATCGTGCCAGCCCTGATACGACCCTCGTCCGAATAAGGCTTCGCCAAGCCGTTTTTTATCATGAAATCGCGTTGATCCGCCCTAGCCAAGTTGCGATAGACCTTACCAAGCGAAGACTTTATTGGGATGTGATAAATTGTCCCGCCAATGCGATATGAGTACAGGTTCGCTCGTACTGCCCGCTTCTTTTTCTTCTCGTTCTTTTCCCCGTTCTCATCAGTCGTGCTATTCTTGCCATCACCGTCGCCATCACCATCGCCATCACCGATAGAACCCTCTACAGCGGCGCCAGTAATTGTCATCCCTGCAGGACCACCAGGCAGGCAGTCAGTGTCGCCTGAGCTAGTACTTGTTATGATCTGTTGGCAAGGGCTGCGATCATTGCCCGAGTACACTGAGAAGCTTGTCCAGCCTGCGGCTTTATTGTTCTTGGCACTTTCAAACAGCTCGTTGTGCTCACCCTGGCAGCAGTCGCTGAAGGGAAGATCGCTGCACGTCACGCCTCTATCTGGGTCTGATCCATCGCACTCGAGGTTCGCGTTTTCGTCTTCAGCCGAATCAAAGAGGTTTATACCGACGGGGCCCTCGTCGTCGTGGCGCACGCCAGCTGGATGGTCCCTATCCATATTGTTGGTGTCGGAGGTGGTCGTGAGAACAGGAAGAGGCTGGAAGAATAGTAGTAGAGTAATTCCGACGAGCTGCATTTTTAAGTCAAGTTTCGGCTGCAAGTAGTGTTTAAGCTTCGCGCAGTAGTGGGGGACTAAGTGGCCTCTATGCCGCAATGGCATGGAAATTGGCCCAAAGGTGTAATCTAGTAACAGTACCTACATACATCTGAGGCTGCCAGTAGGGCGCGGCTGACATGGGCAATTACAAAAACCCCAGCGCGGACTGCGTCACAGGTATACCAAGCTGAAGACTCAGGCTGGTCTAGAGCCCCACAAGTCGTTCTAGCCCGGTGGTAGAATAGACATCCTTGCAGCCAACATTCAAACGATGTTTTGTGTTCGACTATGCTTCCGTGACCTTCTCATACCCCTACGTTGATTCTTCGCTTTGGAGCGAGCCTTCGTGATCACCAGTGACCAGTAGAACACCCGCCCTAGACTATTCGAGTGCCTGTTTCTACTCCCCGTGGCATCATTTTTATTCCCATTCTTCGAGCACTCTGTCCGTGTTCAATGTGTGTCGAACAGGACCGAGGAACAAAAAAAGGGCCCTCTGGGATACATTCTATGCTGATGATATGAACGGTCGTCAAATACCCGAAAGACAGACCTCCCATAGCATAATACAAGATCGAAAAAGCTGAGCCATGTGTGTCAACTATCCCAGTATGGAAGCTGGTCCTCACTTCACGCCTCCAGAAACCTGCACACAGTATATCCACCCCAAGCCGCCACCCGAGCGTTGCACATGTGGTTAATCAGCGCCTTTTGCACGCGAGACCCCTGCGGCGTATCAACAGTAGCAACAAGCAGCGCCTCACACAGCGTCCTAATCTCGCCCTCGATCATGGCGCGGAGCTCGTCGTCGGGGGGAGCAGGCCGGTCCGCAGGCGACGGAGAGGACAAAATGCTGTCGCTACCAACCGCACTCTTCCCACACTTGCCGCAGTTACCTCTCCGGAAGTCCACACGCTCCGGCACGCACAGGTGAAACACGGTCTGCGTGGATACGTTGCGGACGGGGCATGCGCGGGGCTCGCGCACGAGGTGGCCGCAGCCGCCGTACTCGGTGAGCATGGGCTGGCAGTGGGTGTTCTTGCGCTGTTTCTCGGCTGGCTTCGGGTTGAAGCGGAGGAATGCGGCGGAGCGTTCGAGGCGCCTGTTCAGGGCGTTTTGGGCTGCGTCGATGAGGTCGGGGATGCCGAAGAAGTCGCCGGCTTTCCATATCTCCAGGATTTTGGAGGGCGTGGTGCACTGTCTACAGATCTCTATCATGTGTGCGGGTTTAGTTTCAGCACATCGAGGGATTAAGTTGACATCTCCTTAGGGTTTCAGGTATTGGGGCGGTCTTCGACAGATTTTATGGTCTATGTGGCGTTCGTACTCTAGCGGAGAAAATACGAGGAGTACTCACCACCAGCGTAGATGTAGTTCAAAACCGCCTGAACTGTACTTGCATCTAAATCCTTGATCGTGACGACTCCCGTGGAGGCTTCCTAGGATGGAGTATCGAAGCATTAGCCAGTGCTTTATGCAACAGCCGTGCAGTCAGTCAGTCTCACTTGAAATGGGCCGTCAAGGGCGATACGGAACCACTTGTTTCGGCTGCATAGAATCGCCTTATGAGTTGGCCATTGCAAGCCCTGACAAATAATTGTACAGTCGGACATGTGTCCAGAGTCGAGGAGCCTAGAGGTGATGTGATTAGTCTACCAGTCAACTGAGTCTCCTTGTTTTTGCTTGCAGCGGTGTCATAATGTATACTCCTTGTCTGATTTATGATATTGATCATGCTCCTCTTTGAGAACGAACTCGTTCCCCGGTGGGGCGAGTCGCATGACACGAGACTTCCGAGGCGCTCGCGGTGGGCGATACGCCCAGACCGGCCCTGGGGCAAACAGGCTGGAGGCCATGTAGTCGATGATAAAGATGCAATACAGTGACCGTAAAAGATTTCCCAAGGAAAACTGTGCCGTTGCATCTACTTGGTGAGTCCTCTAAATATAATCATTGGGCTACCTTGACATATGCCTCAGCCCGTGGCAATTAGCAACGGGTGATGCCTTAGGTTCACAGAGTTCGCAGCCTGGAGATTGATTCAAAGCGCCTTTGTTGTCTTGACACAAAATTGAAAGGTTGGTTGCAGTAAGTCTTGCAAATTGAATAGAGTTCGTTTCAATGCGTTGAGTACTTGCATGAAGTCTCCGCGCATAGTCCCCGGTCAATGCCTATATGTCCAAAAACTGGGATAGACTGTATTGCCCAGCACAGCGGCTTTTCTGGCTCGTTGATGCGAGAGTCAGATGTCACCCGGGAGAGGATATCAGCGGGAGCTTGGATTTGGTGAAAGTTTGACTATCATCTCCTTGTGTAGGCAACTCTTCATATCCAAATTAGACGGGTTGATCTGGCAACGAGAAGACCTAGTACCTCACGCACATAGGGCTTGGTAATCTTGATCTTTCCAGCTATTGTCTACAGGGAATGGAGTGAATGACAATTGCATGTCCGGATTCGTTCCTCAACTACATTCTAAGTGGCTGTTGGCCAGTGCCACTCTCATGAATCACGTGCGACTCACCAAGAAGTTTCAGCTCATGGTGTAGCAAGAAGTTGGAGGGAGAGGGGGGCGAATGTCTCACACCGCCATGCGGGCCGGGCCAGACAGCCACAGCCGTGTGGACCAAGCCTCGGCGTGGAGAGAAGGAGCTCGCTGTGGATTAAAATGGCACCCAGAACTTAGCGATACTGAACTCGGATGACTGGACAGGTCCTGCTAGACAACGGAAGTGATAAAAGACAAGGGATGGCGGAGTGGAACACATACAACACTTTAAGGACCAGGTTGGCAGAAACTTGAAAGGCCAGGTGGCCCATATTCTAGAGTCGTTGACAAGACTTGCCACTACATTTGGCTTTGCGCAGTACAATCTCTTTCTCCAATAACCACTACTTCTTCTCATGGATTCCGGCATCTGGGCAGGAATTACATTTACAAGTGTTCCAAATATACATAAACTCCGAGTTGCCCAACCACAACTCTCCCTCAAACCGGTCCGAGCTGAAATTCGGAGGGAGACCGAAGGTCAGGATAGCTCTTAGGCAGCCCACAAACGGACTCTCTTCTCCAGGCCCAGGTGCTGACCATCCCTGCCGGCTCCCTTCATGACACTCGTACCAACTGGCTGCCGCACTGTCCCGGGCAAATGCAAGGACTGGGTCCCAAGATCCTCGTTAGCGCGCCTGATATCCAGGGCATGTCGATGCAGAAGCTGCAGAGCCGATGAAGCGAAGACTTACTCAGTAAATCTAGAACATGTGAAGAGTACTGCCAGACGTCGCCTTTGTTGTCTGTGTCGGCAGCATCTGCCGGCGGGGCACAGGCAAAGACACTCTGCTCAACTCGATAATCTCTGAGATTGATCCCGGGGTAGAATCGCGGTGCATCGGTTGTGTTCGCAGCTATCAACACCTTCAATGCGCCTCTCTCCTCTTCCGCGAAGGGGTAGTCGGTCTGGACATGTGGGAATGCCTGTTCGACGGTCGTGAACTGGCCCGAACACTCAATGACATAGAAGACACACCGCTCTGGGTCCTGCCAGACTATGCGTGAAGGATCAGGCTCAGAGCGGAAGCAGACCGTTTTTGTCTTGCCGGTGGCGGGATCTCTGATCTTGAGTACGTCCGGGGCTTCGGCGCGGATTTGGGCGTGCTCTTCCATTAGAAAACTGGCCTGCAACATGTTCAAGTTACAGCCGGGAAATCAGACCGGAAGGGGCGTTGTTTCTTTTGAGATCAGGGGACGCACCGCTTGTAACGCATCTACATTGGGGTCATTAATGGTGGCGACATCAATGTAAGGGTTGTCATAGCTATTTCACGTCAGTCATTTTTCCGACGAGGCGAGCCAGCAGGGATGGGTTTGTACGCCTTGCAAAAAACCGCACGGCCAAGAGAGCCAAATCCATTGATGCCGACCTGCGTGGACATAAGTTAGGGATTTATGGCCACTGGGCAGACATCTGCTAGGAAAAGCTCACACGGAAAATATGACCAAGTTGGTCGAGGACTTTTGCAGGGCTTCGTGGCAGGTCGAACGGGTCCGTATCTTCGGGGTGGTTGGCCGGGTTGTCCCCAGGGAATTCCTCTATACTGAACGTCGCTTTGGAGTAGAGATGTGAAGGGAAGGTCTGCAGTATGAGAAGGGGGCACCTTCTGGGAAGAGTCAAAATAAGAACTTGTGTATTTCAGTAAGACGAAGGAGGAAGGAATTGGGCTGAAAGGTCCATCGAATGAATATATACAGAAGCCTTCTGAACAGGCACGCTAGCCTGTTCCATCTCGGCGTGACTGTTGTTAGAAATTCAGTTGATGGGCCATCCAAATGCAACCCTGTAAATATTTGCCTTAAACCTCTTTCGATACCACACTCACAACTCGACCACATCTCTCAGCTATTTGAATATAACGTCCGACCTGCCTCGATTTGAATTCAAGGGTCTCCAGATGGCAGATTACCGGCCTCTTCCTGCACAGACAGACCTGCATCCCTCGAGGCTGGATCAACGGGGCTGTCTCCTTGAGTCCAAAGCACCCTGAGTGAGGATGTGGCCTTGACCAGGCGGCTATTCCGCGATCTGGGTTCAGACACGTACTTTTCAGAAATACGACTCACGTATGGCGTCCTCGCACGAGCCTTCATATCACGCGGACCAATCGTCTTGAGGAAATGCAGGTGTTGGCCTTTTAGCATCAAGCTGTGCCTCTGTAATCTTGAGCCGTGCCACTTAACGAAGGAATCCGCTAAATCATCATTGTGGCTGAGCTTGACAAGCACACCGTAACCTTGGCCGGAAAATCAGGTTGCAATGAAGCAAGTAGTCGGACACAATTGTGGGAAGGAGAAGTGCTAGCGAGTGCACGAGTTAAAGTTTTTGATGAAATTCGGCATTTAGGTAGCTACATGCCATCATTTCACTCCTGCAAATAATCGTACCATGGAATATCAATGTGAGATGTGTTGGAGTAAATATGAGCACGGATTGGTTACAAGCTCAGGATGCAACTCGGAAAGTCGAATCCAAACACATGTATCGCAACAAGGGCGATTAACTTAGGTGCACTAGGACCCGACCAGAATCAGCAAACTTTAGTTAATATAAAGAGGTATATTATGTGCTTACACTGTAGTAAGGAAGATCCGTCTTTCAGGAGTATTCCGTGCAGTCTCCGTCCGGGGTGTCGTAACACTGAAATCACGGTAATTAGTATAATCGCCGTATCCGCAGAGAAATACGTACAATCCATCCACCTTCGCCGGGAACCTGGCCCGTGTTCCAGGTCAATACCTGGCTAGAGTAGCACGGGCTGGGAGGCGCTCTCGCCTCAATGGGGATCGCCGCAGCCACAGCTGCTGCGAGCGAGGCAAAGACGAGGATTGCGTTGAAGAACTGCATCATTGCGATAAAGACTGATGTGTGGCTGTGTGCTCTTGTTATAAAGGGTGAGTTAGTGAGTAAAAGGTTTGCGCAAGGGGGAATGAATGTCATGTTATATAGGTACATTTGAAGTTGAGCTTAAGAGTTAGAGGGGACCTTGGAATGCCCAGGTAGATGTCAATTTGATCATGAGAGTGAGAAAAGTATAAACAATGGCCCCCATTTCCTATTTTCACACGGCAAAAGAAAATTAACTGCTTGCTAGAGGAGCCGACATCAACTAGCTTTGCTCAAAGATTAGATACTGAAAGTGACCCCGTGTTCCCCTTCAACAACTTCCACACCGCCTATTCAAATTAAAACAAAGCTCTATGATCAACCTTCAACATCCATTTTCAAATGCCCATAGGAGCTTCGAATAACATCACAGAGTTTTATATTGCGTTTTATTGCAGAAAAAATTGAGGTCACTCGGAGAATTTTAACCAATCCACCTCCCCTCAAGACGGCCACGGCGCCTTCAAGCACTTAAATGATGTAGCTCTCTATGTACTACTGCTTCTGCCCAGGCGGTAGGCTGTTTCGGGGAGGAATGAATCGCACGAGTGGGGTTCAAGACGGTCTGTTTCTTCCATTTCACAGAAGCGTGGCTGTGATGCGTCGGGTTCATCGCAATTGGGAGGGCTGTTATATACACATCGAGCCATGGAAATGACCAAGGGATGACCTCGTGTTGGCGGGCATCTCGCTACGCTTTCCCCTTCCTTCATCTGGATGAATTGAGTCAAAAGGCTCGGAGGTTGTGCTATATCGATTGCCAATATACACTGGATAACAAAAGTACCGACAAGTGAAACGGGGGAGGGAATCAGTGCAGAGTGCTGGGGTCAGGGCCTTCGTTCTCGGGTTTCGGTCTCCGTAGCGTCGAATTTATCGACGAGATGCTGGACGGAAGATAAAGACCGGCGCACCCCCACCCTGACTAAAAACTGCGACTCAGGTTTCTCAGTGAGTATTGCAACTTAAGCATGTTACGAAGAGCGAGCCACCCTCATCCTCAATGAAGAGCTAGCAGAGAGCGTGATCTTTCTGCGATGGGTCGATCCAAAGTTTCTTTCCGACATTCTTACCGCAGTGGCGCTGGTGCCATAAATAGTAAAAGAAGTATCTCATAGTGCTAACGTCTTGTACGAACCAGAGGCGGAACCATGGACAAATGATTTGCCAACAAGCTGTAAGCCCTGTTGACCCTAGAGACCCCAAGACATCTCATCTCACCTTGCACTACATCAGCAGTGAAAAAAGGCATGCACAAAAGCTTGAAGACTCCTATGAGTTGCAGGCTGGGCTGCAAGCTAAATATATATATTGTGAGTGTCTATGGCCCGTGAGAGTTGAGCCCCCACGTTGTGCTTGGCAATGCCGCCACTGCTTCAACAGTGACTTTGATCTTGACCCGGCTATCGCTATCAGCTGCATGGAATGATGGAGGCCACGAGCGCTTACTGGATATTGCAACCCCAGACCACAGCTCTGAGCTGAAAATTCAGAGTGAATGCAAGAACAGCTCAAAAAAGTGCAGATTATCAGCCCATTGAAAGAGGATCGACCACAGCAGGCCAGAAATGGCCAAGGTCTTACATCTGCTGTGTTACCCTAAGCTGCACATGCATATCAACGAAGTTGTGGCAGAGCCACCCAGAGGCTAAAATTAGTCACTGGCCTGCGGTATAACACTACAAATTGGCGGTTCGACCAATAGAGCATTTACGAGAGCGAATATGTAACAACGATCGGAAATTTTCAGGCTGTGCGGTTATCGGTGGCCTGCTCAAAAAGCGCATGCCTCCCTGTTTCTCCTCGGCTGAATCTGGTCCTGAAGTCAGGTTCTGCTTGATTAGGCGACTGATGAATATTGACCATCCAAGTCAGCCATGAAAAGATTCCACAATAATATACACGGTCGTGATGCAGTCCCATCCACGATCCCAGTGGCTTGCTTTGATACTTGCAGTGAGTTTTACAAAAGAGTTAAGGATTAACCCAGCACCGATCCACTGATTCGAAATTAGATAATGCCTATCTCGAAGCACAACAACGGGGGAAGATACCCTCGTTATGCGACCCTGCCAGTACATTCTCCATATACGTGAAAAGCTGCAATGAGTGCATAGATCGAGTCGCAGGTGACGCTGCATCTTCAGGGAGGCAATATATGGACAACATATTGGCAGAATACCTCAGTTTTTGCAATGCCACCTCAGCTGCTACAACGCAACCAATCGCTACAATACCTACATCATGGCTCACTTACCTTGAAACTTTCGAACCAATAACAGCATCCAACATAGAAGTTTCGGGTGTGCCGATCTCGGAAAACACAGTCCTTTACAGGAGCACCATTATCACCTCAACAATACCGGCCTATTCCTTCCACATTTCAGTCCAGTCCCTGGTATCCTCATATATCCCACCCGCGGTATTTAGCGACCTTGCGGCATTGGCAGCATCTGCGGCCTCCGTGGCCTCTGTTACCGGCGATGCGACAAGCCTGATATATGCAGCCCTCGAGGACGCATCCCGGCCGCCATGGTTTTCCTCAGCTGTTCCATCTACCTATACGGCGGAAATGAATGTTTTGGAGGCTAGCATAAACCAAATGAGGGCAACACCTATCTCGACGACTTCTGTCTCGACCGCAAGCGATTCGGCAGCCCCCACAGCCAAGTCCTCGGTGGACGGCACGACCTCCACTGGTATGTTGATTGCATCTCAGCCTTTGCCGCCCTAATATGATATGCCGACTGATCTCGATTCGCTAATATTTTGACTTCTAGACTCAGGCAGTAAAGGCTGGATAGCTGGCGCTGTTGTCGGCTCGGTGGGCGGCTCAGGCTTAATACTGCTCGGCATAATTCTATTTCTGAGGCGCCAGAAGCTTGCTGCGCGACTTAGAAAACATTCAGATGATCAGGGTGATAATACATATACCAAGCCTGAGCTGCACGCAGAGCCTGTACAGCTGCCTCGACCGGTCTATGAGATGGATGCCTCGCAGAACCTGTCAGAAATGGCAGTTTATGAGAAGCCCCAGGAATTGAACGCTGACGAGCAGAGAAAGAATACAGGAGGACAGTCTTCTCATTAGAGAGCGATTCTGTGCTACGCCTTCGATGTTTGGCCTAATGCACGCCGAGGGCTCAAAAGTCCAGATATCAGCATCACATGGCCAAGGGAATCGAGGCAGGTGGACAAAGTGTGAATACATAGTATACTTAATGCCCGTCAACATTTGTCAAAGTAACGAAAATAGAACATATATCACGGCTTTCTCAGCCTCTAAGATAATCTCTATCTGGTAAATAAACTCCCTGTCGCATCGTGAATTTAAGTCATCTGGAAACCTCCGCTCGCGTTGATGCATTGACCCGTGACCCAACTCGCCCCCGGCGAGGCCAACCAAGCCACAATATTCGGAATCTCTTCCTCAGTGGCGATCCGGTTCTCGACCGGCGTCTGCGACGTGATAGCCTTAAGAAACTCGTCACTCATACTCGCATCCAACATGTCGGAAGGAACGGGCCCAGGCGACACGGCGTTGACTGTCGTCCCATTGCTTCCAAGCTCAGCGGCCCAGTTTCGCGTCAGGCCCTCGAGCGCCGCCTTGGAGGCTCCGTAGACGGTGCCGCCGGCGTGGCCGACGCGTGCCGCCACGGAAGAGAGGTTGATGATGCGGGCTTTGGGCTGGAGGAAAGGCCGTATCGCCGCCGTCAGGAATAGCACGCCCTTGACGTTCACGTTGAATATCTCGTCATAAAACTCGGGAGTGACCTCGGCCAGGGGCTTCAAGCCTCCCATCCCGGCATTGTTCACCAGAATATCAATCTTTGGCTCGCCAGAGGTGATCGTCTTCAACTGGTCCAGGAACTTCTGGGGGGCGTCGACCTGGCCCAGGTTGGCTTTCACGGCGTGCGCCTTTGGCTTGTGTGGCAGAGCCTCGATTCTCTTGATTACCTCTGCGACCTTCGCGGCGCTGGAATCAGATGTATAGCCGAGGAAGACCTAAGGCGATGTTAGAATCTCTATCAACCGAGCCGGGCCTGCAGCTGAACCTACAGTAGCACCATCCGATGCGAGTTTATACGCTGTGGCTGCGCCTATTCCGCGAGCAGCTCCCGTAACGATTGCATTTTTTCCTAGTAGGGGCAAGCCCGTGGCGTTGACGCTACCGTTTGTGGCCATGATGGAAGGTCTACTTTGGTTGTTGTATCTGATATATGGTATAAGTGGCCTCGAGTAGGGTTCAGCGATGAGGTGTCTGTGTTGTTGAGTTGTGATAGCCTATGTCAGGAACAACATCCATCGTGCCTTGGTTTGGCTTAAGTAGCCCTGAATATGGCCCATTACTTCTACTACTGTGGAAAACTCAATGTCTCCGCATTACTGAACCTAATCACTAATCAAACGGGATCGGCGCAAGACACGGCTCCGAATTGTCGCTGAAAGCTGATCACCACAGAAAGGCCGTGGATCCGCAACTTGCTTGGGTGTATCGACATGCAGTACATCGGACGCTAGAATGCCTACTGGGTTAAAAGCGGGCTTACAAATGCAAAGGTGGAGCAAGAAGCACTGAGTAATGGTCAATGGAAACGAAGTGGAACAACCCCTCGACATCTTTGTCACCCCAAGACTCCATGGTCTCTCAGAGAAAATATCTGTTCGCCGCTGTCCCTTGGACCAGAATTCTGGTGCTCGGGGTTCGCCAACAAATTTGATGATATCTCAGAGCACACGAAACTTGACTCTTTTAAGCGTCCTGTTGACCTGGAGCTGTAGTCATGTACTGAATGAGACTATGCACAATGTCATAGAGCCCAGAAGCACAATCGATACACACGCTGATAGTTAGTCTCTCTGGTAGCCAGTTAGGGGCAATTTCATAGTGCACGGTATTGTATCTCCATGTGATGTGTTCATCCGAATGCTCCAAGCATGGCGCAATGAAGTTGCCGTCGGGCTGGGCGGATCCCATGATATTCATAAGCAGCGGGTTTTATTGGGCCGCTCCGCTATTTATGCTTTGGCATCATATGCGTGACCGCGAAAGTATGCGGGCCGTTGCGGCCGCATCGCCGCAAGGTCGCATGAACTCGCATTAACATGTGACAATAATCCACCGCGATTATTATGTCATACGTGCCACGCCCATGGGCCTAGCGCCCATCCTCCTTCCTTTCTTCTATCATGTCTACTTGCCAAATCAGAGCTCTAGTACATACAGTGGCTTGAACGGTCAGGGATATTAAAGGTTAGCACGACGCTAATAACGGGAAGGAGGTTAGTGTGGGTGTCAGAGAGATGTGCATGTGTTGATGCACACAGTCAACACCATTAGCGCCCTGCTAAACTTTAATATCCCTGACTATTCTAGGTCTGCTATTATGTCTCTTGTCTTTAAGGGCCATATCCTGCCTTCTCTGCCGAAGTCAACATTGATATTTTGATTTTTGGAACATGTGCCATGTTTCCTGTAGGTTTCACACGGGACTTCTTACTTTCTAGGGCGGGTTCAAGTGTCCAGGCTTAAGCACACACAACGTGCCAACTGTGTGAGAGACCGTCTCATTTCTGCCATCAAACAGCAGCCAACCGTCATACATGGCTCTTAGTCGATTTACGCGGCTGAATTCACTGAGTGTTCAATGTCAAAGGGGACGGACGATATTTGCATGGTCACCAATCCCATATACAACATGCTGCAGGTCAATGCATAGAAATAGTTGTCGTATTGACACAACTGCCTGAAAGTAAAAACTGTAATGCCTGTGATATGCTCCGTCTTTATGTACATCTAGGATTTTGACAAAAAACTTGTAGAGATCTCCCAACACGATCTAATCTCTTTTTATATCATTCGCTGCGCAGTAGGGCACTCATCAGCCCAAGCCATCTCATCCGGCCGGTTTAGTTTTGCAATGAACATTTGCATCGAAATCTAGCAAGACCTTAACGCCTGCCTCGTATCCGGAGCAGATGGCCTGATGTAGAGGCGTCTGTCCGTGGCAATCGTGGTGGTCTATCAGCGTCGATTCTCCTTTACAATGGGCCAGTAAAGTGGTGAGGATAGTCTCTCGCTTGTGGATGACGGCCCAGTGAAGCGCAGACCTACTCTCGCCGTCGACCGGACCTACGAGGGCTCCGTGTGAGGTCAAGACGTCCACGGCCTCTTTGTGGCCCCCGATAACAGCGTGGATCAATGGAGTAAAGCCGTCGCTGTCCGGCTCGTCGCAGTTTGCATGCTTTTCCAGTAACATACGTAATATACGGTGGTTGCCCATTTGCGCGGCCATGTGAAGTCCAGTCTGCCAGCTCTTCCCCTTCGATGTGCTGCAGTGCAGACTGCCACTGATTAGGCTGAGGTCGTCGTCATGTCCGGCTTCACCAGATGTGTGGGAAGCTGAGGGAGGGGGGCCGTCCAGGAAATCACCATAGGCGACTGGGCTGGTGGCAAAGATGCCGTCCATGCCCATGGTGTCCAAAAAGCCGTGACTTAGACTGCTGCCGTCGTATACAGTCGAGCCCCCAAGCATGGCTGTGTCTCCAACAGTTGTAGGGCTGTCGCCCACAGCGCCGGCGGATTGGGTGTCGCTAGGGGGGGTTATCGCTGATGATCCTGCATCTCTGACTTGATCCGGGCGAAGCGCCCCGGGGCCTGCGTCTTGGTTCTGTTTCTCTGTGGGAACAAGACGACGACGTCGATCGTTAGTCCCAGTCGGATCACAATCAGGCCACTCGGTACTGGTGAGAAAGCCAACTCACCGCGATACCGGCGCTGGGCCATTCGGTTTTGCAGCCGTCGACGCTCACTAATAGAACGGCCTTTGTTCGCACACATTTCTTCGGCCCCGGCCGCTACGAAAGGGTCTAGTAAAACCGAAATAGAAGACAATGTGTTTTTGGGATGCGATTCTTGCGAGCGATTTGGACTGGGGGATCTACAATTCAGTTTGGAGGCGCTAGGCCACTTTTTCATGGATGCATTCAAGATAGCGCTACACAATTTAGTAATGAAGCAGTTGGGTCTGTTGGTATGGTTGTGTTCATCCAGTGCCCTGCAGACTGCCCAAGAATGGTGACCTGTAATAATTTTCAACTGATGCTGCCCGTTTCGTTCCTTGGCCCGCCAGCCGTTACACGGCATGTCAATATATGCAAGCTGGTCCTTCAGTTATGCATGTCGGTCCGAGAAGTGATATATGACAGTCGTAAAAGTCCGCTGATTGGCACCAAATAGGCTGCTCCTTACTCATCTGACTGCATCCCCCTCTTTCTGAATCCTTCGCCCCCAAGCTCCCGAGGTCCATGAAGCCATGGCAGGGCCATTGCAGGGCCATGGCAGGGCTGATGCCGTGCTGCCGTGCACGCCGTGGTTCACAGCCTGAGACCGCAGCAGCGGATGCCTTGATCCTATGTATATCTGGACAAGCATTAACACCTTGGCACTTACACTGATTGGCACGCAAAATTCGGAACTCTCCTCTATGGGGAGTACAGGCGCTTACTGCAGACCACCATCAGCATGCTGCATCGTATGACAGCCAACTGGCCGTAGGGAGGCAGACATTTGATATTAAGCCCCCAACACTGCGCACGTAAGTCGCCAGTTCGGATCCCCAGGAAATTCCCGCTTTTTCACAGCTAATTAATTCTCGTCGTCGTCGCCCCACTGGGCAACCGACTGTCCCCATCGCTCATCACTCAATCTTGATTCTTGTCTTGACCTCCCCGGACTGTGAAAATGGCCCTCATCGACTTCGGTGCTTTGACACCCGAACAGAGGCAGCAGCTCTTGAACGGACCGGCTTTGGCCCCGCCCGAAGGCGTCGTTCCCGATCTCGACCACCCGGGGGACAACAACGCTGCCGGTCATGTTACTTTGGCGATATGCCTCGTCATTGTCACCATTTCCGTACTGACTCGCTCATACATCGGGTACTTCTGTAACAAACCAAGGCTTCCAGATCGTAAGTTTGATACCTGCCTCCACCCGTCCCAGCACAGGCCCACTTCTGCCCCGTGATGTTTCTTATATCGTGCTAACTCTCCATCAAGATTTGAACCTCATAGCATATGTGAGACTACCCGCTGCCATCCTATTTTGTACTAAGATTGACCTCGTGGCGTCCAGGGCCTCTTTCTAGGACTTTGCGCCTTGGTTTACACGCTGATGACCAAGCCCGGCCTCTTTGTTCATCAATGGGAAATTCGTCTCGGGGCCACGCCGGACTTCCTCTTGGTAAGATGCAGTATTCCTTTTTTACGTTTCGTGGCATGACCGTTCGCTAACCCCACTCTCGACAGTACACATTCCATGCCGCCAATGTATATTCTCCCTTCATCGGTCTCATCAAAGCGGCCATTCTACTCGATTGGATCCAAATATTTGTCCCCCATGGCACCAGGAACTTCATGTTTTGGGCCTGTCACTTCTTCATATGGACCAACCTGTTATGGGCGATTGCCATGGTGGTCACCAACAACATCGCATGCGACCCGTACGAGTACAACTACAACAAGCTTATAGAGGGGAATTGTGATCGTGTTTCGACGGCCTCGACCAACTTGGCGGCGTCCATTTTCAACTTCGTCATGGACGTCCTCGTCTTGTTCCTTCCCCAGCGGGTCATCTGGGGGCTACGAATGTCTCTGGAGAAGAGGATCGGTGTGTCGCTGGTCTTCCTGGTCGGTATTGCCGCCATTGTTGCGACCGGGACCCGTCTCGCGATCACGCTCATCAACGTCAACTCCGAAGATTACACCTACACGTTTAGTGCCGTGATGCTCTGCTGCATCGGCGAGGCCACCTGCGGTTTCATCGTCCTGTGCGGGCCGACATTCCCAAAGGCGTTCAACATCCTCACCCAGTCGAAGTTTATGATATCAATCAGATCTTTCGGGTCGCGAACTTTTCGACGGACGGGACGCACAGAAGACACGGGCGATTCCACACAGCGCTTCATGCACAGAACTCAGTATGCCGAGATCGAAAACAAGAGAAACATTCATCTCAAACCCATGCGGAAATCACACAGCGTTAGCTCCGAGCTTCCGTACGATGGCAGCGGGACACCTCGCCGCTCTGACCAGGGAGTATCTGAGGTGAGCCAGGTTGTATAACTCCAACCTCGCCAGACCGATACGCGGACCACAAGGACCCCACAGCCGCAGGCTCTGACTCGTGTCACGCTTTGCGTGCTCTTGTTTATTTGGAAGCAGCCGCAGATGGGCAAATTGGTCGCGCACGCGCTCGCCTGCAGGAACAGACCAACACAGATGTCACTGACCGGCTTCAAGGTGGAATGTTTCAAGTAGGCTATGTGGATGGGCGTCATGTGTTGGAACAAGACAAGGTTTACAGGTGTGTCTGGATGATATGGGCAACGAATTCGGAATGTATTTTAAAAGTGATGACAGGGTCACCATGGGAGTTGTAGTCAAGACTCAGGAAGTGAATTCTGACAAATCCTCCGTTCTCATGCTCAGTTCCTGATTCTCACCACCAGACCCAAACTCCCTTTCGCAGGCACTGGAATGATATAGTCTGCGTTCGCATCTATATCTCTCTCCCGAATGGTATTGACCAGCTGCATCGTAGGTCCGCTCTGTCCTTGGTATATGTCATATTTCATGAACAACGACGATATAATCATGGCCATTTCCCGACGCGCAAGGGTCATGCTATACAGCATTAGATTTGGCATCAGTGAATTGGTTGCTTTTGTTTGAATCCTCGAGGCCGATGAACTTACCCAACGCAGTTCCTCGAACCACGGGCAAAACCCATGAACCACCGGCCGAGCGACGGATTTGAAAGCCATCTTTCAGGGTCGAATTTGTAAGGCTCCTCAAAGTATTCGGGGTTCGCATGAGTGATCAGCGGCGACATGCTCACCACGGTCCCCGGTGGGATCTCGTAGGTTTTACTGTTGCGCTTGTCGCAGTAGACGATTGGATCGTCGGGGGAAACCCGCACTTGACGGGCCATTACACCTGGGTGTAGACGTACAACCTCCTGGATCACAGCATTAAGGTAAGGGAGGCTTTCGACTTGGGACACCTTGGGAAGTTCTGTGCCGGCTGAACCAGACACGAGAGGGCGTAGCTCCTCTTTGAGTTTATCGGTGACTCCGGGGTTCGCCAGCAGGTGATATATAGCGCAGGTAAGGGCGTAGGCTTGTCCAGGGGATTTTCAATCAGCTTGGAGTTGGCTCTCCATGAGGAATCCTCCATTGGGCCCTTACCAGTCGTTCCCTCCCCAGCGAAGATAACAAGCTGCGATTCGCTTGCCAGTCTGATGTCCGTTTTCTCGGCATCGGGCAACGAACTACCCAAGATACCCGCGAAGATGGTACTCTTGAGTTTGGCCGGATCGGTTGAAGACCTTATCTCACGAACCCTATCCATCCACCACTGCATTGCGTGATAGCAGTGCCAGTCAGCTCAGTTCCCGATCTGATTGATTTGGCTTGCTCTCTGCACATCGGCCACGACGACGACGGGCACCACCACCACCGGGTGAGGTGAGGGGGAAACAGAACAAAACCCACCGACTGCCGCATCCCGAGATATTTGAGAGGGGGGATCAATGCCTCCACGAGCCGGGCCGGCGCGAACTGGACCAGCTTGACAAGCCAGGGGAAGACGGCAAAGACATGGGTGAGGTAGAAGAAGACGTCGGTCGAATCGAACCAGGCCCGGCCGTAGTCCGGCATGCCGAGGAAGTCGAGCGAGTGGTCGAGGGCGTATGCCGTGATGACGTCGCTGGTGCAGGCCTTGAAGACGCGATGGAGCTGCACGTCTGCGCCGGCGGCGGCCTCCCCATCGAGGCGCCGCATCATCTTGGCGATGCGCTCCTGCAGGATGGGCTCCAGCCGCCGGATGCTGGCCACCGAGAAGAACGAGTTCAGCCCGTTGCGGCGCATTCGATGGATATCGTGCTTCACGGTCGAGACGATGGAGTACGGGGCTATGGAAAAACAGCTTAGGAACGGGTTGGTAGGGAGGTAGGCATCTGACGACGCCAGGAAGGGGAGTGGTAGGCCAGGTGCCACCAGTACTTACTCCCGGTTCGGTCTGCAAACCACTGCGGCTTGTCCGTTTTCCTACCGGTCGTTGGGTACACTATCTCGATAGCCTCTGGGTCGCTGAAATGCACCTCGTTGGGTGTCACGCGCACGATCGGGCCTGTCGTGTTTCGTTACCTATGTGACCAGCTCGATTCGGCCGTGGGACGCGAGAACTCACCATATTGCTCGTGCATGGCGGCCACGCGTTTGAAGTATTGGCCTCCCAGGCAGACCTCGTAGTACGACTCATAATAGCCGGTAAGTGCTAAGCAATGGTGGTCAAAAGAGTGGTATACCCAGCAGGATTCGGACATCTGGAGCATCAGTGGTTTCTACCTACCAGCTAGCTTTGGGCCCGGTACTCTCGCCAGGGGCGACAGGAATACTGGGCGTCCTGACTGTCAGTAACGACACAGCAGACTACCAAGTCAAATGGTAGTACATACACCTGTACAATCCCAGGAAAACACCATACGTGAGTATGATCGATACCAGGGCCCAAGCCCAGTGGTTCATCAGACCATTCTGCAAGAGGTCGTCGAACAACAACATGATAGGCCTGAAGTGGGAGCTCTACAGAACTAAAGATAGAATGAATACGACTCTCATTAGACCGATTACGGTCATCAATAATGCAGGGAATGAATGACCTTGGCGGTAGGTGTCACCTTTAAGGTCACTGAAGGGGATCTCATGAGGTAGGTTCAAACGTCTTATGATTGCTTCATGATGCTTTTCCCTTTCCAAAATCCCTGCTGAAGGGTAGGTGCATGCTACCTACCTAGGTACAGTAAGAATCTTGTCGGCAACAGCACATTCACACGGTAGGACAAAGCATGCTGATGCAAAGCCGATTTAGACCTGCTGCCGACTTGGGATTTTGTAGTCACTCAGTGAGCATGCTTGGATATTGTCCCATAAACATCCTGGAACAAAGAGTAGGGGCTTACCTGAAATAATTAACTGCTGAGTGGTACCCTTGCGTCGGCCCAACCTTGCAGATAAGCTGCTTTATGTGTATAAGCAATATTTACTGCGTTCCTGTTGTACAACGAAATCAGAGGGAACCAAGTAAGCGCAGGTAAGCACATGTAAGCCACAGCACATGCACGGTAAGCATCAGCACGCCTGGTTGGGTAGTCTAGCCCGAGTGGGGCGTTGGCACTAGGCATCAATCCAAGCAGAACCAACAGCTGAGGGCAGATTGAGTCCCCCCCCCCTCGCAGGTCTTAGCAAACAATAAAGGCCTCCAGGATTGAGCCCACCAAATCATCACGACGCCAAATCCTGGATAGAAACATACTCGTTAACTGTCCAAATCCACTCCGTTCCGCAAAAATGGCCCCCACCACTGTTCTGATTACCGGTGCCAGCAGGGGCCTTGGACGAGGTCTCGCCCAGCGCTTCCTTGCCAAGCCTAACCATGTCGTCGTCGCTGCGAACCGTGACCCCAGCGGTGCGACATCTACGGCGTTGCAAGATCTGCCCAAAGGCGAGGGCAGCCGACTCATCATCGTCAAGCTCGACTCTGCTGTCGAAGCCGATGCAATCGAGGTGGCTAAAACTCTCGAAACACAGGGAATCGAATCCTTAGATATCGTAGTCGCAAACGCCGGCATATCAGAAGTCTACCCTGCCGTTTCGGAAGTGAAGGAATCTGACCTACTGAAACACGTTACGGTTAATGTGCTCGGTGTTGTCTGGCTGTACCAGGCCGTACTGCCACTGCTGCGCAAATCCACCAATGCCAGATGGGTGACCATGGGTTCCAGCGCGGGTGCTCTTGAGGTAGGTTTTTTCTTTTTGCGTGCGAATGTAATCCATTCATTCATTGCTTCTTTTTTTTTTTCTCTTTTCGATTCTATTCCACCCCCCCCCCCCTGAAGCGAAAGGCCCAGCTAACCAGTCGCAGTAAGCATTGAAACAGTAGACGATGACCTGCAACGCAACGGCTAACTCAGATATCAACTAACAGACAGCAACCCCCTATCCCCAACGGTGCTTACGGACCGTCCAAGACCATGGTACATTGGTATACCAAGCGGATCAACGCCGAGGAACCCGTCATCGCTTTCGTTGCCGACCCTGGGTTCACCAATACCGATATGGGCAGCAAGGCGGCTGGGCTTCTCGGACTTCCTCGTGCGCCGGATGAGCCAGACGATTCATGTGATGGGATAGTAAAGCTCATCGAAGGCGCAACCAAGGACGCCCACGGAGGAAAATTCATCCACTACAAGGGCGCCGTACAGCCCTGGTAGGCGCAAGCGGTCACTTGTAGTCAGGGTGAACACGGACTCGAAAGAGACGAGAAATGTGGAGATGTCATGTGTGTCAATCTAGGAGTATCTAGCTCTTTTCACCCCCAACAATTTCCTGGAGCCATCTCACTGTGTCCATAATCAGTTCTGAGGAACCCTCGCCTGTCATGATAGACAAATGGCCCCTTTCTTTTGCCCAATACAGCTTTTTTGGACTTTTGAGCATATCAAATGCATCCTGCTGCTCTAAAGGACTTGAGATGTTATCCAGCTCCGGAACAATCATCATGGTTGGTGCTTTAATCATATCCATGTAAGCCTTTGGTCGCCACATGGCCAGCTTCTGATATGTCTGAAGTGAAATCTGATCGCGAAAGTCTGGATGATCAGAGTTTGCAGCTCTCGACATTAACTGAAACGCCTCCATACCGCCTGGACCCCCAGCACCGCCCATACCGATTGGGTTGTCACCGTTGGAAGTAAAGGGTGCTAGAGAATAAGGCTCGTTTCCCCGGAGCTGGGATATCCTGTCCTTGATGAGCAGCGAAAAGGCCTTATCAGCCTTGTGCGGCTGGACATAATCAAACAAAGGGCACACCATGACGAGGGCCTTGGGCCTCCGATCAATCGCTGCCGTGCACGCGCTGACCGCAGCACCAAAAGACATACCCCACAGCACAATGTTCCGTGAGTCCACGGTGGGGAGACTAGCCATGTAAGTGACAATATCTGCGGGAGACCACGAGAAAGTCAGCTGGCCCAGTCCACCAGTGTCGAACATCCCGAGAAGCGAGCCAGGAGGGCAGATTTTCTGCACATGCCGCTACTTTGTACTACTCACCGGTCAAGTCTTCGGCAATTTGCAGCGGATCAAGCAGGTTACGCGGCTCTCCGTCACTGGCACCCACGCTGCGAGCGTCATACAGAAGGACGTTGAATCCGTTAGAATGAAACGTTTCAGCGACCTCGGGGAGAGTCATTTCCTTGACACAATTGAACTATTCAGTGACCTGGAATCAGCCTTCATACCGGTCCTCAGAGGCGGCCGCACGAACGAACATACTCCATGAGACATGATAATGGCAGGCGCTCGCTTCTGAGTTGCATAGAGCCATCCCCTGAGGAATGTGCCATCGAGCATTCTACACTCCACGAGACGATGTAGCGCCATGATTGCCTGCACGTAGGAGGAAATTGCACGACAAGATTATGAGGACATGCCCTTAAGAGCAAAGAACAAAGGACCTAGAAAACGACGAATCAGTATTGAAAAGCAGCATGCCTGTTGCTGCTAGAATTGTGATAATGTAGGTTGATCGCAATGATTGTCATGTAAGCATACCAGTCAATTGCTTACGCGAGGGGGTTGTGGAGTTGAAAGAGAGAGCTAGGATTACGTGCATAAGTAGGTGATAGATGAGAAAGATAACCATGGATGCTAATTGGGTGGAATCGGCGGACGAGAGGATAATAGTACCCATAAACATGAGCATCTCGCTGAAGCTTGAATCATAGACACAGATGCTCACGACTTGAGCGACAGAGGAAGCGAGTCCAAACCCATGCAATTCCCAAGATGCCGTACCAACAAGAGCCCATGGCCATTGTCGGCCTGGCCTGTAGGCTTCCGGGCGGAAACCACTCTCCATGGAAGTTGCAAAGCTTCCTGGAAAAGGGGGGCGTAGCACCAAACCATGTACCGGCTTCGCGTTTCAATATCCGCGGCCACTACGACGGCTCCGAAAAGCCAGGAACGATGCGCCCACCTGGCGGCATGTTTCTGGGGGACATTGACCTCGCCAGTTTCGACCCGGGCTTTTTCGAGCTCTCTGGCCTCGAGGCTATTGCTATGGATCCCAACCAACGCCAGATGCTGGAGGTCGTGGTGGAGGGGCTCGAGAATGCGGGAATTCCCCTGGAACGTGTAAATGGAGCGCCGGTTGCGTGTTTTGTTGGGTCTTACGCATCTGGTATGTCGACAGTAGTAGTATCCCTAGCCCGACCTCCAGCCCCTTATACCAATCACGCAAGTCTGCTCTACTGAAGTGAATCTAATGAATGTTTTCTGTATGGACTACGGCGACATGCATAATCGGGACCCCGAAGACAGACCCGCAAACTATCCAATCGGCGTCGGCCGCGCTATTCTTGCCAATAGGATCAGCTATTGCCTGAATCTCAAGGGACCCAGTATTACTATCGACACGGCGTGTTCGGGGAGTCTTGTCGGGGCTGACCTGGCGTGCCGCATGATTCAATCAGGAGAAGTTGACACGGCCATTGTCGCTGCCAGCAACTTCTATCTGAACCCCGATCACACCATGGATATTGGCTCCGTGGGCCAGGCGCACTCGCCCATTGCCCTCTGTCACGTCTTTGATGCCTCCGCCGATGGCTATGTAAAGGCTGAAGCGGTGAGCTGTGTGATCATCAAGAGGCTGGCCGACGCAATCCGGGATCGAGATCCGGTCCGGGCCGTGATTCGGGGAACAGCATCTACGAGCAATGGACGAACGGGGGGGATCGCAAGCCCAAACTGGGAGGCTCAAGCTGAGGCCATCCGTAGGGCATATGAGAATGCGGGTATCTCTGAGTTGAATAAAACAACATACCTTGAATGCCACGGGACCGGAACGCAGGCTGGCGACGTTGCTGAAGTCAAGGGTGTGGGCTCCGTCTTTGCAGGAGAACGGCCTGCGGACAACCCGCTTCTCATCGGTTCGGTGAGCGAGAAGTATTTCACTTGCGAGCCCAGATTGGATCTGACATGAAGCAATAGGTCAAAAGTAACATCGGACATTCGGAACCGGCAGCCGGCTTGTCAGGCTTGATAAAGGTTGTGTCGGCCATGGAGACTGGGATCATTCCGGGCACGCCTCTCTTCAAAGTCCCGAACCCAAATATTGATTTCTCAGGGAACAGAGTGAAGGTATCCAGAACCAATCTCCCCTGGCCTGACACCAACATTCGGCGGGCCAGCATCAACTCTTTCGGTTTCGGGGGGTCTAACGCCCACGCAATTGTCGATCAAGCCGGCGCCGATATCCGCCGTCATTATGTCCGCTCTTGTCAATCGGCGGCTGAAAGTCCTGTGTGGGAGAGTGACGATGAATACTCAAATCCGCAAAGGCCACAAGTCGTTATATTGTCCGCGAATGATGCCGTGTCTCTGGAAGCCAATATCGCGGCCCTCTGTGATCACCTGAACGACCCCCGAGTCCAAATGAGTAGCCTACCTGACCTTGCCTATACGCTTTCGGAGAGACGATCCCGATTCTGGCACCGTGCCTTTGCTACGATCTCGGACATGGAGCTTAATGAGAATGACTTCACGGTGGCTAAGAGGGGTCAGACAGAGCCCAGGATCGGCTTTGTATTTACCGGACAAGGCGCCCAGTGGCCGCAGATGGGAAGAACACTCGTCGAGCACTTTCCCAGAGCGCGATCTATTCTAGAAGAGCTGGATGCCTCCCTTCAAAGCATGAGTGATCCTCCATCCTGGTCTCTCCTTGCCGAGTTGACGGAGGAGAGAACATCGGAGCATCTGCGACGGCCTGAGATGTCACAGCCCCTTGTCACAGCATTGCAATTATGTATGGTCGAGATACTACGCGACTGGGGCATCGAGCCTTGTAGCGTCATCGGTCACTCGTCGGGTGAAATCGCGGCCGCGTACTCAGCCGGCCTCCTTGATCGCCCCAGCGCCTTGAGGGCAGCTTATTATAGGGGCCAAGCGGCGGTCGATGCCAGCCAGGGCAAGGGAAAGACTCATGATATGGGCATGCTCGCAATCGGCCTGTCCGCCGAATCTGCTGCTCCGTTTCTCGCCAAGTTTGAAGGCCGCCTGTCGGTCTCGTGCTATAATAGCCCGGAGAGCTTGACGATCTCGGGGCACAAAGCGGACCTTGAGGCCTTGAATCAAGAGCTCAAAACAGCCTCGCACTTCTCAAGGTTGTTGCATGTTGATGTAGCCTACCACTCCCCGCTGGTGGAGGCGATCAGTGAGCGATACCTGGAACTTCTCGATAATGATGCCGAATTCGCCCCGACAGAGAATTTTGTTCAAGGGACTCACGTGTATTCGACAGTGACAGCCTCAAGGTTGGACACGCTGACGGATTCCCGTTACTGGAAGTCCAACATGAACTCTCCGGTCCGCTTTGAGGAAGCATTGAAGACGATGGTTTCGGATGCCGATTCACCCAACATCCTGATCGAGATAGGGCCATCGGGAGCCCTAGCTGGACCAATCAGCCAGACTCTCAAGCACTTGGATAGGGCCAAGGACATCTCGTACTATCCCTCCTGGTCGAGGAATGGCAACGCTTCGAAAACTCTTTTCGATCTCGCCGGTCATCTATATACTGCCGGGAGCCCAATCAACTTCTCACGGGTCAACGAATACGATGAAGGAGTGCGCACCATAGTCGATCTCCCCAACTATCGATGGAACCACACGGTAAAGTACTGGCACGAAAACGAGTCGAGCCGGCAATGGCGGTTCAAGAAGTTCCCGACGCACGACCTGATTGGAAGCAAAACACTAAGCAGCTCGTGGCACTCGCCCGTGTGGCACAAACAGCTCTTGTTAGAAGATGTACCATGGCTACGAGACCACAAGATGGGTACGGATATACTGATACCAGGCGCTGGACTTGCGACAATGGCCTTGGAAGCGATGTACCAAAAGCACACGGCATTCGATACCGAGACCACAACTACTGCCAACGATCTGTGTTATCGGTTTAGGAATGTGCTTTTCGACAAAGCTGTGGTGGTTGAAGAGGACAAAAGGCTCATGATCATCCTTTCGTTGTCTCCGGTTGCGGGAAGTAAGGAGTGGCACGAGTTCCAGATTCGAACGATGACCTCGGGCGTCGAGACACTGCACTGCAGCGGCCTCATACGTGTCCAGGATCCTCTGCTTGAGAGTATTTCAGGCGACGACTTGATGCCTCTTAGTCTGCCGCAGACTGCCGAGAGCTGGTACAAGGCCCAGGCACAAATTGGCATGGGCTTCGGGCCAGCTTTTCGAAATATCCAAAGCATCGAATCCTCCAATGGCACCCGCTCATGTCGCAGTCTAGTATCCCTGACTGCCCCAGCATCAAAATGGATGCCCCAGTCCTACTATCCGATTCACCCTGCCATTCTTGACAGTATGCTTGGGACAGGCACCCCAGCTAATGCTTGTGGAGATCGAAGCTCCATCCAGGACGTCATGGTGCCTTCCATGGTTGACGACATGGTCATCAACCCAGTACCTTCAGATTTGGCTCAGGGCCTGTCCCTCGCGAGTTCGGTATACTCTGGTCGTGGCCGCCTGGATTTGGCCAAGAATTGGACGGCGAATATATCAATACACGACCCGCAGACAGGCAACACCCTGATCAGGGTCCGGAACCTAAGATACATCAAGCTGGACGTGATCAAAACCCCAGACCCGCACCGCTTCAATACTGTTTCCTGGAAACCGGACATTTCATTATTGAACCAGGACCATTTACTTCGCGCGAGCCCGAACAGCAACTCGACTGACCTCGATCACATCATTGATATAGTCTGCCATAAGAACCCTACCCTCAGCGTGTTGGAGGTAAACCTCAGCCGATCGGATCCATTGTGCCTCTGGTTTGGAGCCACCGACTTCAGTGCTCGGGTGGCGCATTCTCGGTATGGCTTCGCGTCATCCAGCGCCAAAGTCCTGGTTGCGGCCCAAGAACAGTATGAATCACGGCCAAATACCACGTTCCACCTCTCAAACCATGAACATAAAGGCCTCGGCATTTCCGACGAAGTGAAGTACGACCTGGCCATCGTCAGGATCCCTCCCATGCCTCGATCCACCGTCGACGCTGTACTCGACGGCATAAGGTCTCTGTTGAGCAACGGTGCCTTCATCCTTTTGGTGGCCACACAGGTCTCTGCGGAGTCACTCAACGGCGTGACAGAACTGTTGACAACCGAGAACACCAATTCTTCCAGCTCTTGGCTGCCCCAGGAGCTCGCAGACGCGTTCAGTGGGGTGGTGTTCATTGGCTCAACAACTTCAACTGGGACAGATCTTAGCAGCCCCGGCGCAGCGCACATGTACAAATACATTGGAAAGGGAAACCAGCCCAATGGAGTACACGAAGACCCGTGGAGCGTCCATGTCGTCAGCTTCAGCAAGACCGACCCGTATTCACCGGAGCCGGGCTTCAGTGCGTCGCTGTCAGAATCGGGGTTCACCGTGTCAAGTCCTAAAGACATAAGCGAGGTTCACGGGCCGAAGAGCATAGCTCTTGTCACGGATGAGTTATCGCATGCAGTTCTGCGGTCCTCCAACGAAGAAAAGTGGGAAATCCTAAAGAGTCTCCTTAGCTCCGGCATACCCATCCTCTGGGTCACCAAGGGCGCCCAGCTTGACGTCACGAACCCGGACAGTGCGCTGGTGCAGGGGCTGTTCCGCGTAGTACGACGCGAAGACCCGACGGCCAGGCTGACGACGTTGGACATGAGCTCCGACTGCTCGGACGAGGGAGCCTGGTGGTCGCCGGTGGTGCAGGTCCTCGGCCAGATACGGCGCGGCGCGGCCGAGGCCGAATACGCAGAGCGTCAAGGGGTCCTGCATGTAGGTAGGATAATGCCCGATGCGCCTCTCAACGAATTCAAACGTACTGAAGAGGAGGGCGTGTCGGCTGCTCGCGGGGGACTCTTTTCGACGCCCAAGCGAGTACAACTCATGGGTGAGCGAGTTGGAACTCTGGATATGGCGTGGCATGAGACGGACGCCGGCGAACCCCCCGAGCTGGACGAGCACTGGATTGAGGTCGAGGTTGTGGCTATCGGTATCAATTTCAAGGCAAGTCCACTATCTCGAAGTCATAACCACCGTGACCATCTGTAATCCAGTGTGGCCTGACTAACAAAACACACGCAACTTGCAGGACGTCGTTACATCCATGGGTCTGGTGCCCGAGAACGAATACGCCCTCGGCTGTGAATGTGCCGGTGTTGTTACTCGTCTGGGGAGTATGGTCACCAAATTCCAGCCAGGCGACCGAGTTGTGGTGCTGCGCAATGCTACGTTTGCGAATCGATGTCGTGTTCCCGAAGCCCGCGCCCAGTTGATACCCTCTTGGATGAACTTTGACCTGGCGGCCACGATTCCAGTCGCATATTGCACATCGATACTTTCCATGTTCCATCTCGGCAATCTACGCAAGGGCCAGGTAAGAGACCCAGGCTCCGACCTTGGCTATTTGAATGCTTACAGTTATTTGTAGAGTATTCTCATCCACTCAGCAGCAGGAGGTGTGGGACTAGCTGCCATTGATTTGGCACGCTACGTAGGGGCAGAGGTAAGATCTCCTATTTCGCTTGGTCTTTGCTTGTATGGCATCCTGGGCCTGACTTAACTGACCTTCATCGCTTTCGCGATGATTAGGTATTTGCTACTGTTGGCAACGAGGACAAGAAGAACTACCTCATGGAGAAGTGCGACCTTCCCTCAGAGCGCATATTCAACTCGCGAAGCATAGACTTCGCCGACCAGATTACTCGCGTCACGAAAGGACGTGGAGTAGACCTGGTTCTCAACTCGCTGACAGGAGACCTGCTAGACGCATCATGGAGGATTTGTGCCGACGGCGGGACTCTTGTTGAGATTGGCAAAAAGGATATGGTCGCACGTAACAAGCTTTCGATGGAACCATTCGATAGGGGCTGCTCATATCGTCCAGTCGATCTGTCCGATATGAAAGTCGTCTCTGACGCGCTCATTGAGAGGTTTGCACCCCATTCTTGCCCCTGATTGCTCGCATTCTATGCAACTTGCTAATAACCACTTTCTCCCTTCCAGACTGTTGAAGGAGACTTTCGATCTTATCGAGGGAGGAAACATCAAGCCTACCCATCCTCTTTCAACGTACACATTCGACGCAATTCCTAATGCTCTGGTCCGGCTCCGTAGCGGTGATCAAATCGGAAAGATGGTCATCTCTAGGACCAATAAGGAAACAGACGTCGAGGTACCCATCAAGCGAATGCTTCGCGTCCTTCAACTTCGATCCGACGTGTCTTATCTCATTATCGGGGGTCTCCGAGGCCTTTGCGGAAGCCTGGCAGTACACATGGCGCGCCACGGCGCCCGCCACGTAATTGTCTACAACAGGAGCGGCTGCGAAGATGACGAGTCATCTAGAGTCATCCGGGACTGTGCGGTACACGGCTGTAGTGTGCTCGGAATCCAGAATGATATCCGAGATATCGAGGCTGTTAGGCGGGCTGTGAGCTTGGCTGAACCCCCTATTGGTGGCGTCATTCAGGGCGCGATGGTTCTGCGGGTATGATGATCCAAACGCATATCGACTATGAATTGGACAGAACTGATTGCTGATTCCTTTTTGGAAATACAGGACAAGCCTTTTGAGGCAATGGGAGTTGACGATTACCATGCGGCAGTTGATGCCAAGGTCCAAGGCACCTGGAATATCCACCACGCCCTCCAAGAAGCAGGCCAGAAAGTCGATTTCTTCACCATGCTCTCGAGCGTATCCGGTGTGATTGGGAACAAGGGACAAGCGAATTACGCCTCCGCAAATACATTCCTTGACGCATTTGCCAGCTATCGTCAAGGAATGGGACTCGCCGCCAACTCGGTCGACCTCGGAGTGATCCAGGATGTCGGCTACGTAGCACAGCAAGGCGGCGCCCTGGAAGAACGTTTCGACAAGTCGGGATGGACGCCCCTAAACGAACGGATGTTGCGCAAGGTGCTGAGCTACTCGATCATGCAGCAAGACTTTGAAAGGCCAATCAACATGGATACCAGGGCGCAGTTGATCACCGGCATCGGCAACATCAGTCGGGGCAGCAAGGGACTCAGTGACCTGGTCACGGACCCGCGTTTTGCCTACCTAAATGGCAGTCACGACGCCGCCGCCACCGACGTGTCCATGGCTGGCGCGGACGGCGAGGACGGCAAGCGGCTGGAACAGGCGATCCGAGCATTCCGCGTGACTCACGCCGCGGCGGCGGCGGCTGGATCGCCGGAGCAGAAGGACGTGGCCAAGCTTGTCACCGCCGGCGTCGAGGTGCTGGCGGCGCAGATCGCCAAGGTGCTGCGCCTCGAGGTCCAGATCGAGCCCGCGAAGCCCCCCTCCACTTACGGTCTCGATTCCCTGTCCGCGACCGAGCTTCGTGGCTGGGTCCGCGTGAGCACGGGCGCGGAGCTCAGTACTCTCGACATCACCAATGCGAGCTCACTTGTCGAACTGAGCAAGAAGTTGGTTGCGAAGATGCCGCCAGTGGTGGCAGCGTAGGAGCTGGTAAAATGGGTGAATGGACTACCTGTCATCCCTTGAATCAGTGAACAGGAACATAGAAACACGAAGTCCCTAAAATCCTAATAGAAAGTCGCCATCAAATTTTATTTACAGAATACAAATAAGCTCCTTTTTCTTTGTTTTATTTGAGTTCCTAGATACAGTATGTCCTACTATTGCAGCTGCTATGTAAAAAGGAGTGCTACTTGGACTGAGATAAGAACGTTGGTAACAGCAGGCGCGTTTAATTGTGCCCAGAAGCTTGCCAGCTCGCCAATACTTAAATTGGCTGGTCTGAATAAGTAGAATAGTATACCTAGTATAACAGGAGGAACTGATAGTGCCACTACTGTAAAACAAAAGACTGATACATGGGCAATATATTAGGCCTAACAGAATGCCACCATAGGCGTTTGAACTGCCGGTGTTGATGCATATTCTCAGACGTGCGCACTTGAGATTTTGAAGCCACCCGGGCAAAGCGTTTGGAAGACACCATCCTGGTCGTATCGAGCCGCTACGCCTTTCAGTTTCTCCAGGTTTGCAGCCCCGTAGCTCGCAAGTGGGTTCTGGCTTATATCTGCGTAGTTGATGTACACCCAGTCCAACAGGCCATTCTCGATGCTTCGAGCATATGCCTCGGTGTCTTGTACCCACTGTTTGACTTTGGGATAGGCCAAGGCGTAGTGCTCAACTGTTTCCATCATGGCGATAGCCACGAAGACAATGCCGTCTACCTTCTGGTTTTCAATCCCCATGCAGTTGCTCCCCACTTCCGCAGATGTTTGACCGAATACTGTGGGGAGGGGCTGTAAAAGGCACTGCGTGGTGAACCTCCCACCTGGTATTAACTCTATGAGCTCTTCGACCAGTTTCTCGTGGAGCTCTACAGCCTTGGCTGTGATCCGGATGTCGTTTTTGACGCACAACGTTAACATGGTGTTACTGCAAGGGTGGGGGTTGATTAGGCACTGGTACAGGAAGCAGTCATCATTTCGAAGCTTGAGGCGGGATAGATGGTGTGAGCTCACTATGAACCCTTTGGTGCAACAGCCTCTTCAGACGTGATTGCCAACAGGTTTGTCATTTTGCATGTCGAGGTAATCAATGGCAACTGCAGCCACTTGTCATAGGCAGGGGCATTTTCTACTCCTGCCACTTGTACAAGACCTGCAGCTACCACGATTTGCTTGAAGTCAGGCTAGATATCATCAACAGTCAAGGCTTAGAACAATCATGGACAGTAAGAGGAAGAGGGGGTACGTGTGTATGTGATAGACGCAAGAGGAATTAAATAATACCCCATGGTTTCCTTGATCGCGTACATTCGATCCCGTCCCCTCCATAGGAAAACTTATTTACTAGGCTTTGGCGTTGTAAATGGAAAGGGGAGGGGGAAGGGGAGGGAGGGGAGATAGGTAATTACTACGCAGTGGTCAGTGGTCATCTTCACAATCAAGAATCAAGAGACTTGAATATCCCAAATCCAAAAAAGGGGAGTACTGGACGAACCCATGTAAGTAACGAAACACAAGACATTGCTATGCACATCTTTATGCACGTCGCTAGTGAAGGCAGCAAGCGCCTCGAGGGCATCCGGCACGGCAGAGGCGGGAGACAGCCGCATCCCACCCCAGATCTTTTCACACGGAAATGTCCTCAACCGAAAACGAGTCACGATGCCGAAATTGTTAGAGCCCCCCTTCAGGGCCCAGAACAGATCGGCATGGTTGTCGCGGTCGGCCGTGAGCAAGCGGCCGTCGGCCAGGACGACGTCGAAGGCCAGAACGTCGTCGCAGGCGAACCCGCGGCAGCCCGTGAAGAACGACATGCCGCCGCCGAGCAGGAGCCCCGCGACGCCGACGCTGCCGTCGCGGCCGCCGTTGGCCACTCGCCCGTGCCGCTGCAGCTCGGCGTAAACCTGGCGCCAGAGCGCCCCAGGCCCGACGTCGACCGTACCGTCCTTCTCAGGTGGCACCGTTACCGAATCGAGGAGGCCGAGGTCGATGGTGACGGCGTCGTCGATGTTGTTGGCCCCGGCACAGTGCATGTGGCCGCCGCTGCGCACCGCGAACCGCTGCCCCTGCGATCGCAGGATCCGCACTACACGAGGTACCTCGCCGGCGGAGCGCGGGCGTATAATGCAGGCGGGCTTACATTGTGCGGTTCTGGACCAGTAGCTGTCTTGGCGGCTTCCGTAAGGTCCGGTGTTGGGCAAAAGGACCTGGGACTCTAGCCCGGCTTCTGCGAGGCGCGCAGCCAGAGAAAGGGGGCGCTCGGCCTCCTCCTGCATGCTGTGTGCTGCTTCCGGACAAGTGGGAGAATTCGATTATCAGGTTTCTCGGGAAGTTGCGTGATTCCACATGTGTTAGAGCCGCCTCGGCAGGGATTTGGTTATGGGGCCCCCTTCTATTGGTAATAGGTACGATCACCTTATCATGGATATATATAATTAAAGTGCCCAGACCAACAGGTGCATAATCCGTACTCCTGCATGTAAGCATCTTTCCTGGCCCGGCTCGGAGGCTGTAAGCCACGTGGCGCCGGACATTGAACCCCGAACTGGACCCAGCTGATGAACGCCTCCACCTGCCCAGTTCGACACTGGGGCTCCTTTCTTTTTGGATCCGAAGTCCTGGAAGCTTGGTCTGGCCCGATCATGCAACCACACCTCCAATAGCTGCAGGGTACAAGCGAATAAGATACCTATCTATCTTGCAGCACATGTGACATATATCAATGGCGTGCTATCTGGCCGGTCCACACCTACCTACCAACCTATTTATACCAAATGGAAATCATTGGTAAGTGGTATTTGGTTGTATCTTGAAAGACATGCTACAATCTGAGGAAATGAGGAAACACCGTGGGACAGGACATTGCTACGCTGTACGTCTGCAAATATGAGATTAGATAGAGAATTGATCAAGTAGACCACTATCTGTAATGTGTACTGTCTATTTACATGCCTTTAGGCTCGCATACCAAGAGCAATAAGTCCGATGGGAGCTCCCATCTGCCTCACCTCCTTTTCGCCAACTTGAGGATCCAGTCAATGACAGCTTTCGGGTGGCTCAGAGGGGGGACGTGATCACTATCAATGTGTGTCACGTCCACTTTCCTGCCCGTCTCTCGCTCAATCATATCGATCTCATTTTGCTGGATGAAGGCCGGAATAGTGAGATCCCCTTCGCAGAGTAGGTACGACACTGGCACGTCCTTATAGCCAGAATACGTCAAGGGGGTGACGAAGCTAGCAGCCGACTGTTTCACCAACTGGCTGGCCCAGTATATGCCTTCCTCCAGTGGGAAGTCGGTGAATGACAGTTCGGCCGATCTGGTCAGATTGGTGTAGTAGATCCAGCCATTCTCCTGGAAGATGATGGAGATTTGATTAATATGTGTCAGGGCGGATAACTTGAAAGATGGAGAGGAAGGAAGGGGAAGGAAGAGGAGAGAACACCAACATCGACTGCGCTTGGGATTTGGCTTTCCGGCGGTAGAACCCCCTGCACGCTGCCCGCGGTCTGGCCCAGCTCAGGAATTAGGGATGTCATATAGGCGAGCTTCACAACTCCTCCGCCAAGTCCCTGTTTCTTGCGATCGGTCTTGCTTAATCCTTTTATGCTCTGGGTCGCTGGAGCGCCTCCGTATGAGTGGGTGATGATAATGACATCCTTGCCAGCGTCCGCAAGGCTCTCGATGTGTTCGGCGATGAAAGCGGCGTCATCATCCAAGGTTGGCGGTGTCCCCGGCCTGGCACCGGTTTCGAGGCCAATGCTTGGGAGATGCAAGGCCTCAATATCAAAGCCACATTTAGTGACAGCATCGACGACGGGTTGGTACAGCTTCGGTAGCGCAGAGGCTCCTGGGATTATCAGCATGGAAGGTGCCCCCATTGTTGGCAACTTGGAGGAAAGTTGGTGTAGTTGAAAGTCTTCGTGGGTGGACGAGGGGTGAAAGGTATTCTTGGGTAGATCGCTAATAGGGAGGACACAAAGGATATTGAGGTGTGACTTGGTGAGGGAGAAGCACGATCGATCGTTGGGGAACACAGAAGATAAATAGAGGATATGCAGAAGCAATAAACCCACGTGGGGCAGCAGGGTAAGACAAGTGTGGCAGCCGGATAAGACACGTGGGGATGAGAAATTCTTATGACCATTGGCCACTCTCACCCTTCCATTGGATGAGGTAAGGTAGGATCAATCAATAATCCTCCCGCAGGATTTCTTCCATGTGTTCCGGCGCAGATATCAGTGCGTGAGTCTTCGCATACATGGTGCTTTAGCTCGGACAATATTCCACATGCGGAATCCACGAGCAATGGTTTATTTATCCCCACTGTTTATGCAATAGCTATGAGACCCAAGATGGCAAAGGCTGGTGTTCAAATGTGATATGTGCAGGGCGTAGGGAACAAGCAGGTAGGCATGCATAAGGTCTGATTACACATCCGTCTTAGTGTGCTCGAGACACCATTTTCTTTTTCTTGGCCATGATGTGCAGATTCCGTTTGGGGTGGACTACGACCCTGTCAACCCACTTCATACTTTCGTGGGTTCCCGGGATCATCTCGAGGTGATATCGCCTGAATAAATTGGCTAACACCAGGCGCATTTCTGCGTACGCCAGGCTTTAAAGAAATGGTGAGATGGCTTCTGAGACATGTTTGTAATAGTGGGATTTGCACTCACCTCTTCCCGATGCAATCAGTCCTCCCCTTTGAAAAGGATAGAAGCCAATGGTCCAGGTGGCTGACATCCTTCTGCAGCCACCTTTCGGGTTGGAATTCTTCCGGGTTGGCGAAAATTTCTGGGTTCATGTGGAGGGTCAGATGGCTCATTCCGACTACTACGCCCTCTGGTATGGTGTCCTGTATGGAGGGTACAAATAGTCCGCCACTCGGTACAACCCTGGGGAGACGCCCAGGCACAAGAGGCACCTTTCGCAGAGTCTCCTTTATGAAACCAGTCTGGGCAGCAAGTATCAGCACACAGATGTAGAGTGAAACATGCGAATTGCACTCACGAAGTAAGGTAGTTTCTCGATGTCACCTAGTGGTACCCGGCCGTGATTGTCCGGCTGAAGAGTTTCAAGTTCAGCCATAACCTTCTCCTGCACCTCCGGATATCTAAGAAAGAAGTAAGTAGCGTATGCCATCATCGTGGCAGTTGGTTCAACTCCGCCATTCAGCATTGAGACGGTCTCGTCTGCGAGTTCCTGATAGTCTAATGGTTTCAGTGTCGGCTGCTTCTCCCGTCGTAAGTCGTTGTCTCTCAGGAGGTATGAAAACATAGTTTCGCTTTCTATCGGTTTTGGTTCTGTCCCGGTATTCTTGAACTGCTCAATGGCATCTTGGGAAATATTCTCGCTGTACTACGGGCGCGTCAATGTTAGCCGTGGTGTCTGCGGCAGAGGAGCAATCAATCCATTTACCGCGAGAATCATGGACAGTGTGTCGTTCAATAGGGCTGCCAGCCATCTGGGGAGTGAAATAAGGGCTTTTCTAATAACAGGGAAGTGGATGGCAACCCAGATGGTTTGAGTGAAGTCTCGAAACTTCTCGGCGCGTTGGATGAAATCGGGGTCCGACATAAGGTCTAGGCTCTTTCCAAACGCAAATCGCGAGATTACATCACCCTGCATCGTGATCAGAAAAAGACTTGCCATTCAGTTGAGGCTACTATGCGCTTCCGTGATGCTTACCGTGTAGCAGTAGTATATCTCTTGGATCGGCACCTCCTCACCACGCTTCTCGAACTCATCAATCCTTTCAAAGGCCGAATCAAGTTCCACATACATTTCATCCTCCCATTTGGTGATTCGACGCTTCGAGAACAGCGGTTCGATGGCTTTTCGTTTTAGCTTGTGTTCGTGGGTAGGGAAGGTGAAGGCCAAAGCCTTGGATAACCCAAGTGTATATTGGATCGGATCTTTCATGAAGGCTGAGTTTTGCTTGTATATTCTACTCGTTCTCTTAGTGAACAAGAATTTGGCTGAGCTATCTTGGAAGTACTGTACTCGTGGAATACGGCAGCATCATCAATGTGAACCTGATTTGGGTTGATTCGAACCACCGGGCCTACGTTGACGTCAAAGAGGTGCTCGCCCGGCTCCACTACGCCAAAACGCCATTTGAAACATACCATACTTGCGGTGATATTCCGGTATCCTGTGGACTAGCTCACCATTCAATATGGCCTCGTAGTAGCACTGTTGTATCCAGCTGATGCGACATAGAAATGGGCCAGGAAACCGAGCTAGTGGGTGCCAGAAGAGATTGTACAGGCCTACTAGAATGCAGTAGGCGACGTACAGAGCGAGGGCGGTGCACCCGATGTCAACCCAACGCCATTGGGTCTTCACGGTTGCTACCAGATGTTCTGACAGCCGTTGATGCATATTGTATTTCATGTGCGACGTAATTACCCGGAAGATGGGATGAGGTGGTCACAGCCGTCCTCTTGCAGCATAACTACTACTGCATGTAGAGCTTTTGTTCCGCTTTGCAACCGGCCTGAGGTCCAGCATCCAAGTTCAAACCATTCAGGCCAGCCCAGTCAGTGTAAGCCCGTGAGCAACTGCCAGTGATTACAGCTCACAGCGACTGCACAGCTCTCATTCTTACCTGCTGATGCTTACCTGCAGACGGCTTACTTAGGTACTTATTCTAAGGCAAGGGGATGATTGTGGGACCGGCCCCCACTGTGAGCTCAGCTCGCGGCCGTCTCCGAGCAACATGCATTCTCGAAGGATTCGCAGGTAGTCTTGCGCGCCTATAGTTAAACGCGTGTCTTGTGAAGAGTCTTCTTCTTGAAATAATTTCAAGAGCAGACAAATTCAGTGTATCACTGTAGAATTGCACATTATGTTGCTGCTGCGAGTGTTTTTCTGTCAATCGCTTTTGATCCTTGCCGCAGGGGGAGTTCCCTCGGCGCGCCACAGAGATCCATGTCGTGCATGGCCGGGGGAGCCGGGGTGGCCAAGCACTGAGGATTGGAATGGGTTAAACGCCACGATTGGGGGAAAGCTCATCCGAGGGGCCCCGCTTGCTCAGGACTGTTTCGATCCCGAAGGAAACCAGACGAGATGCAACCAAGTCAAGGAGGACTGGACGTCGGTCGACATCCGGTAAGCATATCCGGCGCCCTCGCTGCACGCTGTCTTGCGGTGGTTTCCATGTCTAATGCCCAGCCCGCCCTTGCAGTATTGCGGATCCCGTGAATGTCAACTCCCCATACTGGAACAACAACAGTTGCAGTCCATTCGACGGTGATGGTAGCTGCACCCTTGGACACCTGGCGTCTTACGCAATCGAGGTCCTCGGCCCCGATGATGTGATAGCTGGAATCCGCTTCGCACGAGAAAAGAATGTGCGCTTGACTATCAAGAACACCGGGCATGACTTTCTCGGAAGATCGACTGGGGCAGGAGCCCTCGCTCTCTGGACGCACCACTTGAAAGACATTTCTTTTCACAACTACTCTAGCCCACGGTACACCGGCCCGGCTGTGCACATCGGCGCAGGCCTCCAGGTTGGCGAGATTGGGCTAGCGGCCCAGTCGCAGGGCTTGCGGGTTGTAGGGGGAGACTGTGCTACCGTCGGAGTAGCTGGGGGTTTTGCCCAGGGTGGTGGTCACGGTCACTTGGGATCCCAATATGGCCTGGGGTCGGACAATGCACTGGAGTACGAGGTTGTGACTGCTGATGGAGAGCTCAGAATAGCCTCTCCTACTGAGAACGAGGATTTGTACTGGGCGCTCAGCGGCGGGGGCCCGGGTAACTACGGGGTTGTGATCTCTATGAAGCTTAAGGCTCATAAAGATGGCCCTGTGGCCGGCGCACGCATCACATTCACGAACCAAGATCCTGACACATATTGGTCGGCAGTCGAAGCTTGGATCAGACACCTTCTGGTCCTCAACACCCTCCCTGGAATGAGCGCTATCGCCAACATGAACAATGCGTTTTTCTCTCTCAACTTCATCACATGGCCCGACGCTACCGCCGATGAGCTGGCTTCTGCTCTTGATCCATTCTTACAGGAGCTTGAGCAACTTGGTGTGAAGTTGGTCGAAAAGGACTTTCAGACTCATCCGACTTACTATGAGCATTGGGATTACTTCGCGACGTTCCATCAAGACACCAACAACACTCTGGGCTCCCGGCTGATCCCACGATCGGTGGCCGAAGACCGCGGCAAAGATATCGTCTCCCTCCTCAAGGGTGTTGTGACCGAGAGCGTCGCAGGGTTGGCCATCCTCGGCGGAAACTACACGCACTTTGGAGATGGTAGCACACCACCAAATAACGCCGTGAACCCCGCGTGGCGGGAATCAGTGCTAAGCCTTAATTTCTTCCTGCCTCTTTCCTTCGATGCCAGTTGGCAGGACATCAGCGCTGGCCAAGGGCTCGTCAACAAATGGCAAGACCAGGTCAAAGCCCTCGCCCCTGGCGGCGGTGCCTACATGAACGAGGCGACCTTTGATAACCCGGACTGGAAAGAGGACTACTACGGCGAGAACTACGACAAGCTTTTGGATATTAAAAAGAAGTATGATCCGGACTTCATCTTCTGGGCGAGTACGGCGGTGGGCAGCGATGAAATATGGCAACTGGTATCAGATGAGCGACTTTGTTTGAAGTGAAACAGTCTGCCATCCAATGTATAGTACTTAGGCGCTAGGCAACATAAAATTGTTGGGATTATCGATGGGGGGACACTGTTAAACCTTGTAATAACCATACTATATAGGCACTCCTAACAGAATATAAGCATGGAGCTCATACAATTCGAACTATACATTCAAGGCAACTCGAGATGGGCTGGTGATGGCCGGCGGTAAATCTCCGTGCTGCTACATTGCTTTAATAGATCCATCAGTATCGGCTAATCTTGCGTGTATGCCACAGGTTTCAAGTGCGAAACCGATTCAGTGTAGGTAACCGAAAAGGCGCCTGGTCCGGATTCCCCAGAGCATTTCAGGCAGCGGGCAGAACGACCACGACGACGGTGACGAGATCACAGCTTGAAATGCCCACGACTCGACCAGGACTACTACTGGGCCCGGCTTTGAGTACATGGTGTGCGCAGCGCTACAGGATTACTATGAGCTGGATTTCAGTGCAGATGGTATGGGAGTCGAGTACATATCCGGCCGACATCAGCATTGTCATAATGGATGGCCGCATAATCTGGTCAAAAGGAAAGCGCCAGCCTCAACAGCAATAGCAGCTGGTCGTTATGTGGCGAGAAAAACAACTTCCAGTGCAACGCCGCCAGCGAGGATGAGCTGTGCAACGAGGGGCCCAGCCCCAGCGAGGACGGGAACCCGCTCTTTCCTAACTACTCGCCCACCATGACAAACAGAAACTTTACGCACTTAATAAACACTTTCATCAAATGGACAGATAGATTACATTGATTCAAGCATGGCTGTGGGAATATTGAAGTAACAGGACGTAAATTCTGCGGCAGACAAGTGCAGATACTGGACTGTAACTGACCCATGTAGTAGTTAGTATTCACTAAATACTGTGCTGTAGCTAGATGAGCGATTCTTTGCATAACTTAAAATTAATCAAAGACAAAGCAATTCCTTAGCCTGGTCTATCTGGCAGGCCGGGACCGCAATGCAAGGAAGCAGCACCTCATACTACAGCTGTCCTTCCATGTTATTCTGTACATATGCTCCATGAGACGGCATGCTCACTTTCTGCTAGACAAAGTGCGCCACTCTACCAAAAGACAATAACAATCAGTTCTGCCAACTGATTATTCCTAGCAGTCTAAAAGCTTCGTACCGTCACACTCCAACAGACTTTTCAAGGTCATTTTCCCCTCTTCTGGGGCACTTGGACTAATTGGGTTGTTGTTGCCAAGTGAACAAGGCATGGAAATGTGGCTCGTAAACTATTTCAAGACTTGATTGTCCAGGCCATCATAGATTTATGTGTGCTCCCATGTTGCAGCAAAATGGTGCTGTCACCTTCATGGGATACACGATCCTTATCAAAGTCTCGTGCAGTAACAGACATTGAATAGTGTGTATTCAAGATTTCCATATCACTCCACTTCTGTTCCATTCTAGGCGATAGAAAGGGCAGTATACTCTCATTCTTTGTGTGCTCAATCATAGGTATCTGATCATGAATTGACCTCTATGTAGTAAAAGATTCTCATTCATACTCCAGCCCATAATCACTTTTTACAAGCTGGCCGCTCTTGGAAGCCTCAGGGACTGGCTGCTATCATCATTGCAATTTCCAAATGTAATCATGAACGGGTTCAAGGACTTCAGCAACTAGAATCCATACTTCAATTACAAGTAATTACCCCTATCCACTTACCTAAAAAGAAGAAGAAGAAGAAGAAACAAGGGGTCAGAAGGCAGGGTGCTAGTAGGTGGAAGCTGCAGCAGCTGCATTTGCAGGCTGGCGTTCTGTACACAGACAGACACACACTTTCAACTGCGTTGCTGGTATGTGCTGAATGCTCTGGACATGACTCAAAGAGAACCAAAAAGGAGAAGAGTGAAAGCACAGTAGATGACCAAAGAATGAGTTAGACCTGTTGAAGAGGGCATTTACCTTTGTTACCTGTACGATCAAATTACAGATGTGACTGCAGACTTTCACTGTTACCCAGGTACCCTGGTGAGGTTGTCCATTACCGCAACTGGTGACTCCCACTTAAGGAGGGCGTGCAAAGTGAAGGATACAGGCACAGTAAAGCTGCTACCTGCAAATACAAAAGCCCAGCTTTCCTTCGAAAACCAACCTCGACCCCTTCCAACCTTCAACATACCACCAAGTCAGTCGACAGGCAACTCGCATTCCCATTCAAGCACAACAATCAACCACAAGTACCCGATCAACTCCACACCGTCCTCCAATCAAGCTCACTGTCGAGATGCGTTCAGCAACAATTCTCATCACCTTCATGGTGACGGCGCTCTTCTACGTACTCTGCGATGCCGCCCCTCATGCGGCCAATCTCCCTGACACCCTGCCTGACAACTTCAACTCTACCGACACTGGCGTCTCCACGAACACCTTCTGGACGCTGGGTGACCTTCAAGTTCCCAACCTCAACATGGACATTTTTTACAACAAGAAGAGATGCTACTACTGGAACTACAGTGAGAAGTGGCAAGATGTCGGTGGGAAGGGGTCAGACTTTGTCCGCGGCTCTATCACCAGTATGTGCGAGGTGATCGCCGCATACACAGGCAGCACGGGTTTCAAGAAGGATGTCACAGTAAGCGGCAATGAAGCAGAACAATGTACAGACCCTCACATATGCTGACCACCGCACACAGATGGGCATTTGCAAGCCAGTCGACAAGGGCACCCAAGGCTTGGACTATGATCGGAGCATCGGCTTGAAGGTGACCTACAGGGGCACCAGTAACTCCCACCAGGATAGTTTCTCAGGGTTTACTACTCAGTACTGCTATGAGCTCATGGCAAAGCCACTGGACTGTGGTGCCGGGGGAGAGTTCGTCGTCGCAGTGAGCACGGTGCCTGGCGACATTTGGGAGGTCAAGGCGGACCCAAACCGAAACTCCTGTTCCGACAACGGATACACCGCCATCCTGTAGTCTGACGGCAATGCAGGCAACACCGAGTTGACGACAACACCATGAGAGAAGACGACAATGCAACGAGAAACAACCAAAGCAGAAGGGAAATGACAACAGGGTCATCTTTTGAAATTGGAATTGTGCTCTGCTGCAGTCGACTTCTAGGCCTTCAGAGCCAGTATGCAGGTAGACTGCTGGAATGAAATTCGCATGGTCTTGGCCCTGATCACCTTTACAGTGCCTGTAGTCCTAGTTGATTTCCCCTTTGCAGGGATCAGCATCGAAGAATGGATGCAATCAAATGCCGTTCTGTGCTACTCCCTAGAACAGCATCAGCCTTGGTACTGTGTTGAAATCCTGAGAATACACATAGTGTGGACAACAAGAAATGACTTGCTCCAGGTCCCAGTCCAAAGTGCACTGGCTATCTTGGAGCGGCATGTAACTTGCACATTCCAGGGTTCACAATGAACCACTTCAATCAGGTGTTCGTAAGCTGCCGGATCAATGTTCAAGACCTCTAGACGGGATGACAAATGAGCTCTGTGCAGTGCGGGGCTGGTGGAGCTTGTAATTGGTAGGAGAAGGGCAGCCTATATAAACTTCACTTCTAGTCTAGTCTCGCAGCTCTGCTTCGTCACTGGAGAAGGTCAGATTCGTGACGACAGTATACCTAATCACCCCTTATGCTCAGAGCAGGCCCCAGGTTGCAGGCCATCTCCAGAAGCCTCAGACCGAACAACGCCACCTCATTCCACACGTCCGCAGTACAAGCCATGCGTGCCGTAATTTATGACAAGACTGGAGACTCCTCCGTCCTCCATGTTGGCGATATTCCCAAGCCGAAAATCGGACCCAGCGATGCCCTTGTCAAAATTGACTATGCAGGTTCGCTACTCCCCCACATCCAGCGACCTACAAATTGCCAAGAAGGCCCTCATGATTGAACGACCTACATACTAACGCTGTGGCGTAGGGGTCAATTTCATTGACATCTACTTCAGAACGGGCCTGTACCCAACCACATTCCCAGCAGTTACCGGCCGCGAAGGGGCTGGCGTCATAGAGGAGCTTGGGTCCGATGTCCCTGCGTCCTACAAGCTCAAGGTCGGCGACAGGGTCGCCTTGTATTCGCAGGACGTGATGGCCGAGTACGCCGCACCGGCTGCCTCCAAGCTCATGAAGCTGCCCGACGGCGTTTCCAACAGGGACGGCGCGGCCCTCATCCTGCAGGGCCTGACGGCGTGGACGCTGGTGCGCGACGCCCACGAGGTCAAGCCGGGCGACGTCGTCCTGGTGCACGCCGCGGCTGGCGGCACAGGCGGTCTGATCGTCCAGATGGCAAAGCACCTTGGGGCCACGGTCATCGGCACGGCGTCCACGCCCGAGAAGATCGAGATCGCCAAGAGGCACGGCTGCGACCACGTCATCAACTACTCCAACCAGAAGGTCCTGGACGAGGTTATGAAGATTACGGACGGCAAGGGCTGCCATGCCGTGTTCAGCGGGATTGGAAAGGCCACTTTCGACGACGATCTCGAATGTTGTAGGAGGAAGGGCACGATGGTCACCTTTGGAAACTCGTCGGGGGCCATCGAGGGATTCCGCCCGTTGGCGCTCGGGAAGAAGAATGTGAAGCTTCTCAGGCCGAGACTGGATGTCTACGTGTCTGAGAGGGAGGACTGGGACCAGAGGTCAGCGGAGTTGCTGGACCTGGTTGCGAAGGGCGTAGTCAAGCTGGACATTGGCAAGGAGTACAAGATGGAAGAGGTTCCCCAAGCTCACGATGATCTGTCGGGGAGAAAGAGCACAGGAAAGCTGATTGTGAAGATCTCTTCGTAGTCGATTTCTTAATTAAACAGTCTGGTGGTTAGAAAGGGTAGCTGAAAACGAAGAAACCTCCAGGAGGAAGGGAAATGCCTGTTCTTGCATATCATTGAGTTGTGAACTTCCGCGTAGTTTCGCAATCAAATGGTCCATACATTGCTTGCTTCAGTCCAATATATCAAGATTGCTTCTTCCGTCCAAATGGAAAATGACTGTGATTTCTCACGGGATTCCTCTCTGCTGGGGGTGGCTTTCTCGGACATAAATTGGCAAGCGGTGCCTTCAATGCAGCAGATATTGAATGGGACAGTGAGGTCGCCAGCAATTAAGAGCACCAATTTCTTTATGCCACCACCTGAGGCATTTAATCTGTACCAGAAAACGAATGAGTGACATAGCATCATACCAACCCGAAACTGAGTCAACTTTCGTCCCATACGGAGCCCTCGCCCTGAAGAAGGTTGACTGGGGTGAATTAAAAGAGAGCAAAATGTGGCGTGCTTTCTCATTTTTCACCCAACCCACTTCACTTGACCAAACGTTAAATCAACAAACACTTGCAAGGAATTGGGCCATTAGCTACACCAGACACTTCACCTCCGTTTGCACGTAAACCTCGGCCTCGCAGCCTCAGCTCGACCGCCCCTGCCCTGTCTGGCACCTGCCCGCTCCCCTTCCAGGCCACTCACGTTGATTGAATGACATCAACCTCGCTTCCACGCCACCTTACATGTAGCGAAGTCTACGGCATCATTTCTCGACGCAGAGCATCACGAAATCGAAGGCAAACGCCAACATGGGAGGTTCCAACCACGAAACGTGGAAGCAGCCTCCCGCGTCCCTCAACGTGGAATGGCCCACCGAGAGCGCTTTCAAAGATGGCCCGAGTCTCGATGCGCAGAAGGCCCGAATGAAAGAGACACGGAAGAAGGTCTCTAACACGATCACTTCTTCTGGGTTCACCGCACCGCGATGGCCTGAGGTCGGACAGCAGGTCCAATGGAGCTCTCCCGCGCCGCCTGGTGGTGGACTAGCCAACCTGAATTCCCATCGGGATGGACAGAGCTCGTCTGTCGCAAACAGCATTCCTCTCCGATTCCAGTCCTCGGTCACAGATAGAGTCACTCGATCCCCAATTCGATCCGCACTACACGAAGAGGACCGATCGTCAATCGACCAGCATGAATCGCCTCTTTTGCAACTCCTCTGTCGCCGACTAGAGAGATCGCAGCAACCACAAAACAACACTCAAGGCAACACCCTGTACCCAGGACAAACCGGTGGAGCTCGAAATTACAACATCGATCCCTCCATCTTCAACCCTCGAATCAACGTTGTCGAGCTACCTGACCAAATGTTCCTTCGCACCCCACCAGCGGCTCCGCGCGCCATGCTGGAACAAACGTCATCTCTCGATCGCCCACTACGGTATGGCCGGCCGCGCCGACACTCTGAGGTGACCGAGACCAGCTTCGACTCTGCAAATACCCGTCGGCAGCGTGGCAACTCCTCAGCGACCAGTGTCACGTATCACAGCTTCGAGCCCAGTCTTGTGGACCGTACAGATGAAAATGATTGGACTGGTGTCTGGGGCAGCTCCGAGATCGATAACACTAACATGAGCCTCGAGGCTCCAAGCCAGTCCCTAGTACAGTCCTCAACAGCTGCCCTCATGACTGAGCCTCATCACATCCTTGATACCACTTGGGTCGTCCGTCCACCTCCAGGTTTCCAGCCTCACAAGACCATCGACCAGGGCACCACGCCACAGCCGAGCTCTGGTGTTCTTGACTTGGAATACGATCACACTCATGGCAGCTGGAGTCAATCTAGCACCTGGTGGAGTGAACAAGAGCGCCTGAGGCTCAACCATGCTCGCATGCAAGAGAGAGTACGCCACCTCGGTCTGGAGAAGTCCCCTTTCCTCCCGGAGACTGTCAGTGAGTACGCCGCTGTGCTGGCTGAGAGAAAAGCTGCAGAAGCTAAGCGAATCCGCAAAAAGATCCAGCAGAACGAGGAAGCGTCGCGGATCCGGCAGAACGAGGAGACCATGGTGAGTCGCCGTTCTCAGCTCATCAACGCCAACTGTCTGTTCTTTGGCGAAGCACTAAACGACGCATTCGTGCAGACGGCGCCGCCGCCGCAGCGGCAGATTGAACTGTTTGAGGGCAATAGGGCGAAGGATGGACTATCGTCAGTGCTGGCCATGGAAACTTGTTTCAACGAAATTCCTGCTGACGCTCCCGAGTCCGAGAGAGTTGACTGGCCGCCCGACGTAGAGTTTAGGACCTGGAAGGGCTCTCGACCTCGACCTCCGCCTGGTTTTGCGAGACGGCGGAGTAGCTCGTACCGCGGGGTCTGGCCTTTCCCTCGGACGAATATCCCTTTCCGACCCCAAGATTCCTTCCCCGACAGCGACGTCCCTTACAGTGAGAGGAGAATGATATTCGCTCCTCGATGGGACTGGATGCCAAGGTTTTCCAAGATACTCCCCGATGAGTCTCATATTCCGGCCGCTGAGCCACTCGTGGCTGACATCAGCTTGTTACTCCCGTCAGATCTCTTCCTATGAGCCAAAGAGTTCGCCTTGAGGAGTAAAGGCTTGTCTGCATTCTTGATATTTGCTTTCTCTTTTCTTACCTGATTATTCATTCATTCTCAATGTTCTTTTGTCTTTCTCACTTTATTCCGGCAGCCATACGGAGGATAGGAATGGCTCGATTGAGCAACAGGTTGGCAGTAGAGCCCCGCGAGCAGGAGCCTGGTACCCATGAATTTGGCGACGCACTATGAGGAAGGGGGTAGAAGGATGAAAGTTGTGAGGGATGAACAGATAACCAATGACCTGCTGCTCCCATGCCACAACAGTCCTGACACACTAGCATCTCAATGAATCGAATGGAAATGTTTAGTTTTCCTCTTGGAACATATTCCAAATCGCCATATATTGGGGCAGGCTCTGGGGATACCAGAGCTGATGACATTGAGCACGTAGACTTGGATTAAAGTATTGGGAAATTTGGCGGAGAGCAGTCACTCAGGACAACCGGTGTCGGGTAAAGACGAGGAAAGGCAGTCAAATGATTATGGACTGCCAAATTTTGGGGTTCTGATAGGTTGAGACTTGTTGAGTTCTCATCCTGAAGGTAGAATGAAGCGCAGTTTAAAGTGGTTGCAGATCCCGGGTTACAGTCCAAGGCGTACTGCATTAGCGGGGCTTGGACCCCTTCATGTGCATGAATTGCGGCTCGTCCCCGGTGTGGGGGCGGGGCCAGGACAGGGGGCGCAGGCCACGACGTCAACTCACCAAGCTACGAGACAACTCGAGTCCATGCGAACGCAGCTCCAAAAGGGCGTCCGATCAGTCCACGCTCTTGCTCCGAGCGATGGTGTGAACTGCAAACCGCCTATCTGCCAGCGCGGCCGTGAACACTCAAGAATCCAAAGATGGCGATGGACGCCCCTCAAGTCAAGCTCTCCGAGCTGCTCCGGATCCCGGACGACCTCGACAAGATCATAGCGATGAAGCAGGAATTCACCCGCAAGAAGGGCGCCGTCGATGGGCAACTACGGAGCGGCCTCCGCGAACAGCTCGAGACAACACAGTCGGGCATGACCGGACTGACCGAGGGGCAGAAGGCGGTCCAGCAAATCAAGGAAGAGATGATGAAGATCGACAAGCTATGCTCGGAGTCGCAGAACATGATCAAGGACTTCGCGACCATCAACCTGGTGTCGCAGGCGCACCGGAACTTTGGCGCAGTGGAGGCAATGCGGAAGAACCTTGAGACATTCAACGACAGGCTGGACGGCGTCGAGAACATGCTTCGTGCCGACGAGGCGGACCAGGAGAACATGCCGAACCTTCTTCCGATACACTACGAGCTGACACAACTGCGGAATATCCGAGACGACGCAATCGAGCAAATACAACGAAGTGGGGAACAGGACCTGCAGTCGACACTGGAGGATTATTTCGAGCGGTTGGATGGGGCAATCCAGTGGTTTGACGAGCACGTGGACCTAATTGCTCAAAGTCTGATCAATCTCGTTACTGCCGAGAACAACGGACTGATCGTGCGGTTCGCCGTCATTATCGAGGCAGAGGAGAAGAGCGATCAAAGGGTGCTGGCCCTTCAAGAGGCTCTAAAGGACCACAAGGAGATGGCAACTCGATTCCAAAGCATCACCGACGGGGCCAAGACCGTGCGAGGGTATAAAGACAGGTTCATGAAGGCAGTGAAAGCGTATGCGGATGCGCAGTTCAAGGAAAGCCGGGAGGAGTTCCTCGACGACCCGACGAAACTAGACAAGATCATGAAGTGGTATTTCAACGACCTCAACGCGGTCCGGATAGGAATGGTTCCTCTCATGCCCAAGAAGTGGAAGATCTTCAAAGCGTACGCAGACACGTACCACGGCCTGATGCACGACTTCTTGATCGGCGTTGTCGACGACCCCGAAAGCAGCTCTGCAAACACCCTCGAGGTTATCAATTGGCCGGAAAAGTACTACAAAAGGATGAAGAAGCTGGGCTTCACAGAAGACCAGTTGGTACCACACGTCATCGACAATAGAGAGGCAGACTTGGTCCGTGACTTCCGATCGGTGATCATCAAGTTCCTGGACGAGTGGGTGGACCGTATATTCAAACAAGAACAGAAGGATTTCAACAACCGCAACGTGGAGGGAGCAAACCTGGACGCGGACGAGTACGGGTACTTCCGTACAAAGAACCTTGTGGACATGTGGAGAATGCTCAGAGAACAGCTGGACGGTGCCGCAAGCTCTCAACGAGCAGACGTGGTGGAAGGCGTGGTGGATGCCATGTTCCTAAGACTACGACAGAGGCAAGAGGCATGGCAGAAGATGCTGGAAACGGAAGCAGCCAGATTCGAATCAGGAAAAGAACCAGAGCTTGATGGATTCCAAACCCTCCACGACTGGCTCGTGGCGACCGCCAACGACCAGATCGCCTGCATCGACGACAACGAGGAGGAGGGCCGCTTCGGATATCTGACCAGCTTCAAGCAGAAGTTTGAGCCGCTGGTCACACCGCAATACATGGAACGTGCCGAAAACGAGGTCGCGGCCCTTCGTGACGGCTATGTGGATTTCAGCACGTGGTGTATCACCAAATTCGCCCGTCTCATCTTTGCCGTGGACTTCAAGTCCGTCATGTCAGACTTCTTTACGCCAAAGTGGTACACCAGTCAGACGATGAAGCAGATCATCTTCACCTTCCAGGACTACGTCGAGGACTACAAGCTGGTGCTTCACCACAGCATAGTGGACATATTCATCGAGATCTTCGCGGACGAGCTCCTCATCAGGTACTTGTCATCGGTGAGGAATAAGGGGGCCAAGTTTCGAAGGGCCGACATGTTCAGCGACAAGCTGTTCGACGACCTGTCAGCGGCCTTTGACTTTTTCGACCAGCTGGAGAGGCCGGACGTCGGCGAGGTGATAAAGCAGACATGGCGGGTGACAGAGAACTTCCTCGAGCTGCTGACACAGCCGAAAGAGGCGATCCCCGATGTGTTTGAGAACTTCAAGCAATCCCACTGGGATCTGCAGCTTGGATGGGTGGAGGCAGTGCTGAGGTCGAGGGATGACTTTGAGAGGAGCATGCTGAACGCTGTTAAGAGCAGGGCAGCGTCCATCGTGGTTGACAGGGGCCCGGAGACGATTATGGGGAAGATCAAGTAGCGTTTGGACCAGGGTGACCTGATAAGGCGTCTCGGCGTACAGAGCAATGATCTAGTTGTCTGTGTCGCCGTCGATTGAGTGCGTCCGGCGTTTGCTTTTTAGCAGTCTAATTGCTTCTTTGGTGGGCGCCAAAGGCAAATGCAAAGGCATCTATCTGCCTTGATTTGGAGTTACACTGGCTCAACAAGCTCTAGATTTGGGACTTTCTTTCTATTTGGTTGGCAGAGCGAATACATTGTAATTATTGTCCCACCCTGTTAAGTCGGACGCGAATAAGACGAAGAATACCATTCAAATCCTCTTGGAATTGCGTTTCTGACTTCTACATCATTCTATCGGTTACCGAGGCTGCTTACATAAGTAGGCGCGCAGAGGACCCTTGATGTCTGCCGTCATTGCCTGAAGCTCGGGCAGGCAGGCATACACGTCCTAGGCACGTACATCCCACCGCCTGCATTTATCAGCCCGCCTCTCGGATTGAGGATTGAGGGGCCACCGCTGACAACAACTTCTCGCCCGACAGACGTTTTTGTTCGCTGGTGTCGCAAAACCCAAGTTTGCAAAGATGGATCCTAACGAGCAGCCCCCGAGCATGCCGGACGCTCCTGATAAGGAGAAGATGGAACAGGTACGAGTGACCCTATCGGCTCACTGGCCTCATCAACTGGGGGCGGAGATAACACCGATGGCCAAACTGGATGCTGACCCACCATGCGTCGACATAGATTCGGCGACGGCGTCTGGAGAAGCTTGGGTCCACGAATGCCCCTCCAGCGAGTTCTGAGGACGGCAGCCAGGCCTCGCAGTCTGCTGCAGCTGCCAAACCACCTGCACCGAGCTCGTCCGACGAGGCTAAAGAGAACCCACCGAGCGTCAAGCGGACCAAGATCAACATCACGGCTGCATCGGGGAACCAATCGCCAGCAGCATCAATCCCCTTCACACAACTTGGTGTTGGGTCAACAGGGGGGTCGTCGCCCGCACCAGGTACAAATATCAGGACGAAGCGCTCCTCTCCAGATTCAGACGTTAATCGGCCTCCAGCATCCTCCATACCGCCCGCGAAGCGACATGCCCCCGAGTCCGTCGAAGACTGGTCCGACAAGATAATCAGCCAGATTTTCCGAGTCACACTCGACGAGAGCCGGCAAACGGACTTACACGGCCGCAAGCTGACATTTTTGCCTGGCTTGGCTGCCGAGTTGCAAGAGCAGGATCCTAGCGGGCCACTGCGACTATCATCCGACAATGTCGAGCAAGCCATCCTGGAGGCTGCGAGCAGCTACCCTCAAGACAAGCCGTTGATGGACTACATGCTGGCATGCTGGAAGCGGGTGATCCAGTCGAAGAAGAGCCTGCGTTCCCCAACGCCCGACAAAGAGGCCGTGCTACAGGAAGTAAAGCGACTCTGCATGAGCTACGCCATCTTTGCCATTACTCTGCCAGATTTGTTCAGGTATGCTTCATCGTCGTTGGCGGAGAGTTCAGGACTAATCTTTGCTTGCTAGCCGCGAGGCGAATCCCAAGCACGACTCACTCGTGCCATATCTTCTACGGGACATTGAGCACGAGAGTGGTATCTGCCTTGAGTTCATACAAGAGGCTGTGGCTCGCTTTCCGGAGGACGATTCGATAGTGGAACTGTTTGTCAAAGCCATGGTCGACATAAGCACCCAGCTCTCAACAATGTCTATGAACGACGACTACAGGTCACACGTGAATGTAAGCCGCTCTCCTTGCAAATTACTCTCTCAGGCGCCACCATGCATCAAAAGCTCTGACATTGCATCCAGGCCCTGAAATTGTATTCGAAGTTCCCTCCGTTACTGGACGCGTTAGCCAAGCATCCTGCTTTCCTCATGGCGCAGTCTGCTCCCGGGATCGAGAAGCACACACTGCTTGGCCCCTTCTTCCGAATATCACCTCTCCAGACTGAGGTCACCAAGGCATACTTTGCTGGCCCTCGAACGCTAGATCGTGGCGCTATCAAGAACTCGCAGAGCGCCTTGCAAGTCACACTCAACGCACACCAGTTCGACCTCAAAGACATTGTCAATGCCTTCGTCCGCGCCAGTCTGAGCACGCGGCACAAGCTCCTGGACTGGTTCGCCTACATCATGAACGCTAACCACAAGAGACGAGCTATTCAAGTTAACCCTAAGGAGGTGGCCTCAGATGGGTTCATGGTGAATGTGACTGTTATTCTGGACCACCTGTGCGAGCCGTTCATGGACACCACCTTTTCCAAGGTTGACAGGATTGACGTCGGCTACTTCAAGCGCAATCCGCGTATCGACATCAAAGAGGAGACGAAGCTTAACGCCGACCAGTCTCAGTCCGATGAATTCTACTCTGAGAAACTCGATGGTGAATCGAATTTCATCTCTGAGATTTTCTTCCTGACTCTGGCCGCTCACCACTACGGCAGCGAGGCTGCAAACACGAAACTCAAAACGCTAGACAAGGATATCAAGTACTTCGAAAAGAACCTCAAGCTCATGGAAGCAGAGCGCGTCAAGTTCGTGAACTCGCCCACACAACTGGCTCTATTCGAGACCAGCGTGCGCCGCCACACTGAACTTTTAGAGAGATCCATGTCTCTCAAGTTTGCCATCGAAGGTGTCCTGCTTGATGAGAAGATGCAGGGTAGGTCCCTTCACTTCATGAGATACGTGGCAGTCTGGCTGCTCCGCGTTGCAAGCCAAACAAATTATAAGCCGGACGGGCCACTGAAGCTGCCACTACCCAAGGAACAGGCAGTGGCCTTCAAGTGCTTGCCCGAGTACGCTCTGCAAGACGTTGTCGACAATTTCAAATTTGTCTTCCGGTACCTTCCAGGTATCATCTTGTCCGCTGTCGGTGACGAGATGATTGCTCTCTGCGTGGCATTCCTCGAGTCATCCGAATATGTCCGGAACCCCTACCTCAAGTCCACTTTGGTCACTCTTCTCTACTCGGGAACCTGGCCGATGTATCATTCCAAGAAAGGTGTCCTGGGCGATACCCTTACGAACTCCAAGTTTGCCAATGAGTACCTACTTCACTCAGTCATGAAGTTCTACATCGAGGCCGAGTCAACTGGAGCCCACAATCAATTCTACGACAAGTTCAACATTCGATACGAGATCTTCCAGATCATCAAGTGTATCTGGACCAACGATTTCTACCGTGACCAATTAGCACGGCAGAGCCGTACAGATCGCCAATTCTTCGTCCGATTTGTCAACCTTCTTCTCAACGATGCAACTTACGTGATGGATGAGGCATTGTCCAAGTTCCCAAAAATCCACGAATTGCAGAAGGAGCTGAGGGAGAACCATGGCTTGTCGCAGGAGGATCGCCAGAAGAAGGAGGAAGAGTTGCACTCAGTCGAGGGCCAGGCAACATCATACATGCAACTCGCAAATGAGACGATTGCGATGATGAAGCTTTTCACTAATGCCTTGAGCGAGTCCTTCACCATGCCCGAGATTGTGGCGCGTCTCGCAGGCATGCTTGACTACAACCTCGACACGCTCGTCAGCCCCAAGAGCCAGAACCTGAAAGTCGAAAATCCAGACAAATACCACTTCAACGCCAAGACGCTGCTCCCAGATCTCGTGGACATCTTCCTGAACCTGGGGAGTGCGCAAAGCTTTGTAGAAGCTGTTGCGGCTGATGGTCGGTCATACCGGGCGGCTACTTTCGACAGGGCGTCTGACATCATGACGAAGAAGGCGCTCAAGGCCCCTGAGGAGTTGTGCGCCTGGAACGCCCTGACCGTTCGGATCGCCAAGGCGAAGGAAGAGTTTGACCAGGCCGAACTGGACTTGGGCGACATCCCGGCCGAGTTCGAAGATCCACTGATTGGCGACCTGATGAAGGACCCAGTTATCCTGCCATCCCAGAACATCGTTGACAGGTCTACAATCATTCAACATCTTCTCTCGGATGAGAAGGACCCGTTCACTCGACAGCCCATGGTGATTGGCGATGTCGTTCCCGCGGATGACTTGCGGCAGCAGATTGAAGCTTGGAGGGTAGAGAAATTGGCTGCTGCGAAGGCAAAATCTGCTGGGGCGATGGACACAAGCGAGGGCTGATCCCGGGTGTCGTCAAATACCGGGCGGCACGCAGGTAGGGCTCTTTCTCTCAAGACAGCGTTCCCGCGTATGCAAAGTATGATTTACGGAAGTAACGGGGCAGTAAAACATGCTTTGGTTTCTTGGTTGCATAAATATGCTGGAGTTGGGGCAAGACGAAATCACAGGGCCGCGTGACAGCTCTGAGGAATCATTAGAGGAAAAGCGCGGCGCCACAACGCGCCGCCTATTTTCAAGCTGCCCCCCTCATTGGGCCCTATTTAGGTTTTAGGTAGAGCTTGCAGAGCCCTTGATGAGGAATGAAACGTTGTCACGAATGAGAACTATTCGACAATTGGAATCTTGATGTCATGATGAGCATGGCTGCAGCTTGGTTGCTGCCGAATCTAAGGATCACCATCAAAGGTTAATATAAGGTTCGTGCCGGTGGTGGAACGCGCTCAGATAACCGTACTTGGCATCGACAATCCCCCGGCGAACGAATATTACTATAAATAGAGGGGAGTGCACCCAGATGCATAAGCCATATCGTCATTACATATGATTCACATTATTCGCTCCATGCCTAGGCTCCCTCTTGACGACTCATGCAACATTTCGGTCTCAGATCCCGCAACGCGACATCTGCTCGCCTGATGTTGACCAAGTGCAGGGGCCAAAAAAGACTCGCCCGCACATGCTGATCAACGCGTCAAAACGAGCCCACACACACCGCACACACACGCACAAACATGTTCAACCGGACACGCCAAGATGGATGCCGAAGCTTCAACATCTCCACATGAGCTCGAGCGCTCCATTTCACAAGCGTCTGTCCACTCGACCAAATCGCAGAGATCGGCGACGGTGCGCGCGACCAGCAGGAGGAGAGGCAAGCTGACATCCCAACCTTCCAGCTCGGCCACCTCGATAGCCGAATCAGACAAATCCCTCGTCTCCTTCCCGAGCTTCTCGCCCGTGTCCCCACGCGACGACGCACCCAGCACCCCCTCCTCGCCCTCGCCCGCCCCAGCCCAGGACGGCGACGACGAGGGCACCCCGAGCGCTGCTGTCCCGTACATCCAGCCCCCACCGCCGCGAGAAGATGCACCAGCGCGCCCCGCCGCCATCGTCGAGACACTGCTGACGACTACCGATAAGCCACTAACCTCTTCGACCCGACCACGGACCGCCCTCTTCGAGGATGACGCACCGGTACTCCAGCAGAATCTGCCAGGGGCACTGCACGTGGCAGACGACGCGCACATCAAGCGGCTCATAGAGCGGCATGGCGCCCTTGGCCTGGTGCGCTCGATAGCGGAGGACCTGGCCGCGCGTGACGCCCAGATAACCGCGCTACGGCGGCGGTCCGACGACCGCGAGAGGGCTCTGCGGAAGATCATACTGGAGTGTGGCTTGTCCAACATGGACCTCGAGACGAGGCTGAAGGCCATCGAGCGCGAGGCCAGGAAATCGGGAGCCAGGAAGGGGGGCGTGGAGGAGCTGGTCGAGGACGCCATGTCGGAAGACTTTGTACACGGCTCGGGGCTGTTCGTGGGGGAGAACGGGGCCACGATCCGTGCTAGGAACACGTCGAACGCGGCAGACACCGATAACAAGGCCACGTCGAAGGGTTGGAAAGATTTCCTCTGGGGAACCAGCAAGAACACGAGCAGCAGGGCAAGCAGCGTCAACGGTGATACTGGCAAGCAGACTGTCATTAGGGCGCCGGCTCCTGACCGCAGGCCCACGATACAGGAGGACCTGTTCAGCCCGCCGGAGCAGGCCTCAGTCAGGAGCTCGAGTCGGGCCTCGAGTATCCACTCCGTGAACACCAACAGGAAGACGTCCTTGGCGAATTCCGTGCTGCGGATGGTTGCGGGCGGCGGGGCTACTGTGGGACGAGACTCGGAGTCTAGGGGACGAGCCAACAGTTCGAATGCAGCCGCCTCGCTACGGACGCCATCCGCCTCGAGCGCAAAGACGAGTACCTCTGCCAGAGCTGCCTCTAACCAGGCAGGTCCTAAAGGGGCTCTGGCGGCCATGCGCCGCACCGCTACCCAGCACAACATACAGACTGTTTCGTCTGTGCGGAACCAGACGCAGGAACGATGGGACACCATGGCAACAGATCCGTCGGGTGAACTAGCCACTCGCCCGGAGACGTATGGGCCGGTCGAGATGGACAGCATCCTACCGCCCGAGGAGCAGCCGCCCACACTCACGCGGCTTTATAACAACTACAGCGGCTCAGAGTACTTGACCGACCGGTTCGGGTTTATCTACGACCAACGAAGAAAGAAGAGGCAGCGTGAGGCTCAGCAGGTGGCGAAGCAATTTAAGAGAGGCAGTCGCACAGAAATGCTGTCTAATGGCAGGGCTAACATGTCGCCTGTGTCAACTGAGGACGGCGGCAGCATCAAGTGGGATGCCGGAAGCGACGATCGACCAAGCACGCCGTCGTCGGCGGAGGAAGCCCGAGACGAGAGCAGGCCTAAGAGGTGGCAGGACTATCTGAAGATTGCGACATTCCCCACGGAGCTGCTGTCGCACACGCCGTCGATTAGTGCGCCGACGATCGAGGTCTTAGAAGGCACCGAAATACCCAGGTCTCCTTGCTTGATTCCCGCCGAGGACGACCGCGGATTCATACCACCTGCTATCACCGCCACGGCAGCTGTGAGTGAGGAGCCGGTCACCGTGACGGAGGAGCCAGCGTCCGGCACCCTTGTCAAGGAGGATGCTGAACCGGTCAGAATTCTGCTTCAGCAGCTTAGTGAGGTGCACGACGGTCTACAGCGGGAGAAGACGGTCCGGTGGAATGACTTTCTGCGCAAGGTCAGAGCGGAGCGGCGGCGCGAGGGCGAAGCTGCCAACGCCTCTGCCGCAGAAGCTGCCGCGGCACGGTTCCAAAAGGCCACGGCCATGATGCCGGAGGCGCGCGTGGCCGATGGCGAGCTGATTGGCGTTGCCAACTGGGCCAACAAGGGCAAGGTCGGCCGGGCCAAGTGGAACGAATTCAACCGCCTGGTGCTTGGCGGCATACCCGTCTTGATAAGATCCAAGATCTGGGCCGAGTGCTCTGGCGCGCTTAACATGCGCGTCCCAGGCTACTACGACGACCTTGTCAACCGCGCCGAGGCCGATGACAACCCAGAAGTGGCACAGCAGATCCGCGCCGACATCAACCGGACTCTGACTGACAACATCTTCTTCCGCAAGGGGCCGGGCGTGCAGAAGCTCAACGAGGTGCTTCTGGCGTACTCCCGCCGCAACCCGGAGGTAGGCTACTGCCAGGGCATGAACCTCATCACCGCAAACCTCCTCCTCATCATGCCCTCCGCGGAGGAGGCCTTCTGGATCCTAGTCTGCATGATCGAGAAGATCCTCCCGCCGGGCTACTACGACCACAGCCTGCTGGCCTCGCGCGCGGACCAGCAGGTGCTGCGCGGCTACGTGGGCGAGGTGCTGCCGCGGCTGTCGGCGCACTTTGACGAGCTGGGCATCGCGCTCGAGACCATGACGTTCCAGTGGTTCCTGTCCGTCTTCACCGACTGCCTGTCGGCCGAGGCGCTCTTCCGCGTGTGGGACGTGGTGCTGTGCTTCGGCGACGGGAGCACGTTCCTGTTCCAGGTGGCGCTCGCGCTGCTCAAGCTCAACGAGCAGCAGCTCCTGGGGTGCGACAGCCCCGCCGCCGTGTACACGTACATCAACCACCAGATGACCAACCATGCCATCAGCATCGACGGCCTCCTCCAGGCCAGCGAGGGCCTCAGGCGGGTGGTCAAGCGCGAGGACGTCGACGGGCGCAGGGAGAAGGCCATCGAGGCGGAGCAGGAGCTTGTGCGGCAGCGGGAGGAGAGGCTGAGGGCCTATAAGGAGCGCAAGGCCGCCGCGGCCGCCGCGGCATCGGCCTCGGCCTCGGCGCCGGCTGTGGTGGTGGACAAGGCGGCGGAGACGCAGCCGACCGCGCCACAGGACGAGGACACGGCCGCGGGCGAGACGGGGGCTGCTGAGAGCTCGGCTGTGGAACCCACCGCGCAGGAGCCGGCGCCGACCGAAGAGGAGGCCGGCTAAGCGAATCACGAGCTTCTTTGCAATTGAATACCTCATTTGTGTTTCGGGGAGCATGAGCTCGTGTCTGTGTCCCCCCAACCACCCAACCCCTCGTCGTTCCCTGGACACCAGCTCGGGGTATTTTTCTTGGGACTGCAGCATATCATCGGAGGGCCCATTTGTTGTTGATTTTTTGCACTCGCGCTTGGTTTGGGTTTTTTGCTTGTTTTCCTCTCAGCCAGAGAAACGTCCATCATGCATGATACCCCCCCAACTTTCCCTAGTCGATAAATTCCATAGCCGTCAGCACTCACGAAGCAAGAAAATACACACCAGCCTTTGTTATTTTGTCTTAGATGCTCGTTTTTCCTTTTTCATTTCTCGCATGCATGAAACTGATGCAGCCTGCAACCTGCAGCATTGCGGAAAATCTCTTCCCCATCGGTTGTCGGCCGAGTTGCTGTCTTGGTTGGGTTCCAACCTGCCCTTATCGATGTTGGCATTTGAGGCGACGAGCACGCAATCCTCGCATCCTGGATTCCTTTTCCCCTCCCCCTCGACAACCTCGACTCAAGCAACAGCGGCCGCAGCCAGGCATTGAAGATTAGAACATTCAAATCCCCGCCCGGCTTTTCTCCCCTTTTTTGAAACCGAGCCACACGAGCAAGACTGGATCCAATTTGTAGGTGGATAAGCGCCCATTGGCCCGTCGTGGTGTTGCGCCATATCGCACCTTGTTGCACAATGCCTCAACGCCGGAATACCAGCCGTCCCTCGTCTTTGCGCGTCTATGTCCCGACGTCTTCTTCGCGTGCACACTGCCCCCCACCCCCCACCCGTCCTCTTACGTCCAGCTCAGCCGCTGCTAGATCTCGCCATGCCTGTGGGCTCTTTGCTGCTGCTTCTTAGTGGGCCCGTCCCGTCGGGTTCGATGGTGCCCCCGGCTGTCGTCGCCAGCGGTCGGATGATGAGCTACATTCCGCTGTAGGCATGCAGCTTGTTTGATGATACCTCGCCGCGTGGGATCCCGCCGTTGTGGTGGAGCCCCATGTAATTAATTCCTCGTCTGGTACTGGACGTTCCCAGCGATATTGCGGCCCCCCCCCCCATGCCGTTGTATGCTCAGTCGGTTGTTCCTGAGTCGAGACAATGACGCGCAATGAGGTGAGCCTTCACAACTCGATGATGACGCGGACCGTGAAGTCTGTCCGGGAGAAGGTACTCGAGGAAAAGCCATGGACCAGACCGGCATCCGATTGTGATCCTTCTCATGCGGCCAGCGTCACACTTGATCTGGATGCGACGCTACACAGCACCTTGATCCGTTCTTCCGTTCCTGTATCCCCCCTTCTGGGATCATTGCCGTATACTACCGCTAGTCTAGATCACATCATCCTCGCCGACCCGCGTGCCCCCATGTCCCTTGCCACTCCGACCTGAAAGCCTGCGGAAGTTTCTGCAAGCCCGTCTGGTCGGGTAGCCAAAGGCAGGGGATCCCATCGTCATTATATGGCCTGGGCTTGGGTGATCTGCAGGCGGCGGACCGATTCTGAAGTTCCATATATCAATATGCCTGCTGCCCAGAGTGCCCAGAGTGCTTGTCTGCGCCTACCGTCTTGTGCTCTACCCCTTTAGGCTTCTCGCTTTCAGCCTCCTGTCTTGTCTTGCCGGCACTACTCTAACCCAGCCTGGGTTGCGAGCCAAGATCCAAGTCGTTGCCATGTCCAAGATAACATCACCCTCCCCCGAGGGCCACGAGGCTAAGGACCTCGAGTTTGCAAAGGACGCCGTCGAGACATCGACATCATCTAAGCCTTCGTCCGTGAGGCTCGGAGAAAGCGATGGCGGAGTGTGGGCAAGCGGCGGTGGGATCGAGAATTATAAGCCAATACCAGAGTATGAGGGTGCTCACCGTTATGATCCCACTTTCGAGTGGACCGAGAATGAGGAGAAGAGGCTGGTTAGGAGGGTAAGTGATACCGAGACAACAACAACACCAGTGAACGCATAATCAGAGCCGCCATGTGCTAACTCAGATTCGTGGACTAGATCGATTTAAAGATTTGCGCCTTTGTTTGCCTCATGTTCTTCTGCCTTCAGCTGGACCGTGGGAATATTGCTCAGGCTTTGTCCGACAATATGCTGACAGACCTGGGAATGAGCACCAACCAATACAACACGGGGCAGACAATTTTCTACCTGAGCTTTCTATGCGCGGAACTGCCCTCCCAGATGCTCTCGAAGAAACTCGGCCCAGACGTCTGTACGTGAAATACTCAGCGAATTTCCCCTAATTGGAGTAGGGATATGTGCTTACATTGGCCCATAGGGATTCCAATCCAAATGGTATTATGGTCGGTGGTTTCGATATGCCAGTGCCGTCTGACAGATTACAAGTCATTCTATGCGACTCGTTGTCTCTTGGGCCTCGTCGAGGGAGGCTTCATCCCCGACGTCGTGCTCTACTTGAGTTTCTTCTACAAGTCAAAGGAGCTGCCGATCCGTCTAAGCTTCTTCTGGAGCTCGTACATCACGACCCAGATCATATCCGCCCTTCTCGCATATGGCATTCTGCACCTGCGTGCAGTGACTGGGTGGGCAGGGGTAAGCTCCACAGCTCTACGAATACTGCTGTGTTCCTCCCTCTCTATCACACGGGATGCTGACGGCTTATCTTCTTAGTGGCGCTGGCTCTTTGCTCTCGAGGGGGGCCTGACGACTCTTATCGGTCTCTTCGCTGGAATTTACCTGCCCCCTTCGCCAACGCAGACCGCGGGCTGGTTCAGAGGCCGCGACGGGTGGTTCAGTGAGAGGGAAGAGAAGATAATGGTCAACCGCGTCCTCCGCGATGACCCGGCCAAGGGCGGCATGCACAACCGACAGGGTCTCACGCTGACCCTTCTGTGGGAGGCGCTCTGCGACTATGACCTGTGGCCAGTCTACCTCCTGGGAATCACGTGGACCATCCCGGCAACTCCCATCACCGCGTACCTGACCCTGAACCTCAAGTCGCTGGGGTTCGACACCTTCCAGACAAACCTGCTCACGATCCCCGCGTACGTCCTGTTCGGGATCCAGCTGCTGTGGTGGACCTGGGTCTCGGAGAGGTGGAACAACCGCTTCGGGATCGTGTTCGTGTGCATGATCTGGTGCTTCCCGCTCGTGCTTGCCCTGGAGCTCATGCCCGCGACCGCGAGCCCGTGGGCGTGGTACGCTTGTTCGGCTCTGCTTGTTGGGTATCCATATGTCCACGCTATTATTGGTGAGTCTTGCCATCGTCGTCCGGACCGCCGGCCCGCCTGAAAATAAGTATCAATATGCTGACGGGCTCTTCCCTAGTGGCGATTACCTCGCGCAACGCAGGTTCCGTTCGAACGCGAACTGTGGGCTCAGCCCTGTACAACATGACTGTGCAGGCCGGCAGTATCATCTCTTCCAACGTGAGTAACCTCTATCTCGCAGTTTTCTCGCTCACGCCCTCGTGCTAACAGAATACCAGATCTACCGCACTGACGATGCCCCTTACTACCGAACAGGCAACAAGGTGCTCCTGGGAATTGTTGTATGGACAGCATTCCTCATCATCGCTATCAAATTCTACTACAAATGGCGCAACGCCTCGAGAGACAAGATCTGGAGCGTTATGACGCCCGAGCAGAGGGACGAGTATCTGAAGACCACAAAGGACCAGGGCAACAAGAGGCTCGACTTCAGATTTGCGCACTGAGAAAAGGCATGTGCAGCAGTGGGGACTGTGCAGCAGTTGGTTGGTACCTTGATGTCTTGGCATAATGCAGAAATTAGAGCAACCGCAACTGCGCACGCGTGTGGCGCGGGGCCCAACTCACTTGCCTACTGGTTGACCTTATTTAAAAGGAGTCTTGCTAACCGTTGCACTCCATCCAACACCCGCGAAACGGCCCTTCAACAATTTCCTGCAGTGTTGTTTTCCGCACTCGCACCTTTTGCCACAATACCTCGAGAGCTCAAGCTCCAACAGATCGTCAAGATGGCTGGCCAACTGCCGACTTCATCTCTGGCCATCGCTGTCACAGCCCTGCTCGCCACGAGCACCTACCTCCTCTGCACTAAGCTTTACCACAAACGATTCAAGCAGAATGCACACATCCCTCAACTCCCTCCCTCATTTCTCTGGGGGCATCTGATCACATTCTATGAGTTCACCAAACGAGGCATCTCGGATCGTCACCCAGGCTAGTGAACTTGACACTTTCCTTGGCCCCGCCATCACACAACAGTTACTAACATCAGCACGCGCTAGACGCAATAATCGCCGATATGCATGACGCTTTGGGGAAACCTCCGATAATGCTGCTTGATAACTGGCCTGTAGTTCCTCCCATGGTCGTGGTTGCCAGTCACGAAGTTGCAGAGCAGGTATCCAAACCTTCGAAGTACTTCCCCCAATACAGCGCACCAAAGGCGCCATCAGTAGACCGTATTGTGAGCTTGATCGGGCCCAATTCCATACTGTTCAAACAGGTATGTACTCCTTCAGCCGATGAGACCCAGACTTTCCAGAAAGATCACTGACCAATTCACACAAGAATGAACCATGGAAAGAGGTTCGCAAGAGGTTCAATCCAGGCTTTGCGCCACAACACCTCATGACCTTGTTGCCCTTGATCATTGAGAAGGCCATGCCTTATTTTGCTGTCTTGGATGCATATTCCAAGACGGGACAGGAATTTCCACTCGATCAACCTACGACGAACGTTACTTTCGACGTGATTGGGGCAGTAACCATGGGCGAGGATATGAATGCTCAAGACTATGGTTCTTCTGGTCAGGGCCAACTCATCAACATGTTCAAAGAAATGATAAAGAGTACGAAATCTACCAAGCATTCAACGCCAGTCATTGCTAACTTCGAAGCAGCATATGAAGACGACAAATTGCAGCCTCCCTGGTGGCTAACACCCCTTGTTCATCTGAAGCGACGTCGTCTCGGCACACGGATTTCCCAGGAATTGAGGCAGATTGTCCGTCGCAATTTCGACGAAATGAGATCGGCGGACCATGGAAGAGCGTCTTCTGATTCACCTCGCAGCATCTTGGCGCTCAGCTTGCAGGAAACAGAGTCTTTGACCCCCCAGATAATGGAGGAGACCTGCGACCAGCTCAAAACCTTCCTCTTTGCTGGCACTATACGACAAGTACCACGATAATATGGACTATTTACGAATTGTTCAGAACTCCTCGTGCTCTGAAAGCTGTCCGAGACGAGCTAGACACTCTTTTCGGTCCAGCGACAGGCTCTGCCTCGGTCCAAGAGAAGCTGTTGGCTCCTGATGGCGGCGAACTCATCCGTCGCATGACGTACATCTCTGCCGTCATCAAAGAAGTTCTCAGGCTATACCCTCCGGCCGGTTCGGTCCGCGTTACCAAACCAGAGGCCGGATTTGTGGTTTCCACGCCGCAGGGGGACTACAACCTCGCCGGCAATTGGATCTATCTCAACCACAGCATTATTCACCGCGATCGTGCAGTATTCGGAGAAACAGCCGACGACTTCGTGCCTGAGCGCTGGCTGCAGTCCGATGGTGCTGCCTGTCCATCCAGCGCCTGGAGACCGTTTGAGCGAGGCCCACGGAGCTGTATCGGTATGGAGCTGGCGAACATTGAGGCTCGAGTTATCATTGCCATGCTTGTACGCCGCTATGAGTTCATCAAGGTCGGTCTCGGCCAAACGGAATTGGACGGTAGCGGTCAGCCCATCGTTGACGACAAGGGCCAATTCAAGGTCAAATCTGATCTATACTCTGTAAGTATACAAAGCTTGCATGCTGTAAGACGGAAATCACAAGTACTGAACCTTAGTTCACAGACCATTCGAATCACAGCGAAACCTGTTGACGGGATGATGATGAAAGTGAAGAGCTTGGGAATCTAACTAGATTCTAACAGGATATAAGTAGACCAAAACTTATAAAGGGATTGAAGATGAAACTGATTTGAACGAATGTGGCAGGCTAGTGTGAGATGTTTGTTGTTTTGAAGTGGGCGTCTTGGCGAGAGACTGACTGTAGTTTACCACTGTGTGAAGGGACCGTACACCTTTGAGATGTATATGGATTCAGAACGAACCCGCAAAATTCAATTATAATATGTATGAGATCGAAGATTCGCACAGGCAAAAACGGAGGGTATACAGATGCTTTGTTTACTTTGTCACTGTAGCCAATCAGAACACGCAATTTGAGCAAGACTGGTATAGAGCGCCCTCGTGTTTGTAAAGTGACTAGTAATGGGGCTCTGGATAAGTGACCAGTCTCCTAGAATAATTGCAAGACTGGTATTGGGGTCTGGATGGGTGACCAGTCTCACCGGAGGAGGGCGATGACTGGTTGCTGTGAGGAAGTGGCTTACTAAAAGGTTGTGTGCTATGTGATTGGTCTGAGTTTCGTGCCTTTCGCTGCCTTTCGGAGCATCCCTCTCCTTCACAAACACCTTGCTACAGTGACCAGTCACTCAATCACGAACTCCATGTTAAAAGCGAGGTGTCTGAATCGGCATCAATTTATTCATTTCACTCTCCACTACAGAATGAGAACTATCAAACATTATACCTGCCGCATCCCAACCAGCCTCTCTTGAGCGAGCTTCTGCTTTCCCAGCATCTTTCGCTTTGGCCGCGATACGAGCTAAACGTCGCACAACAGGTGCTCGAACCTTGCCGTTGTTGATGGTTATCTTGATGCGTCGCGACCGCCTTGGCCCAGGCCGTCGGCACATCTGCTTCTTGGCCTTCTGCGGCCGATGCGCTGCATACCGTTAAGCAAATACCCGCGACTAGGGATCCATGGAGGGGATACTTATACTCTCGTCAGCGACGGACCAGCTCCGTAAACTCATCCGAGTCGATAGCAGGGAACTCATCGTCGCTACTATCTAAATCCGGGTTCTCATAGGCAGCAGGACAATCAAGTTGGTCAGCCTGACCGTGGTTGTCGCCAGAGGTGCCCGATTTGACGTCCAGGGTCACAGCCTGAATGGAGTTCTTTTCCATGAAAGTATAGGCTTCCTTGGCGGAAGGTCTGGTGTAGAGTACCCTAGGGTATGGTGGCCCCATCCTCCACATCGTAATCCGTGATATTCTTGCCGAGATTGACCAGCTCATTGAATTCATTCAGACTCAAAGAGGCCCCGAGCATATCATCAATTTCCATCTTCTTCTCCAAGTCCTTAAGATCCTCGTTCTTGAGATACTCCAATATGGCATCGGCAGCACTGCGTACAACCTCTTGGGGCACGTCGCCCAATTTGTTGGCCACGATATTCAATATGAAGTGAAAAGTTGCTAGCGTAGCCTGGGTCCGCGGTCGGTATCTGAGACGCTCGACCAGGGCTTCTGCGCCAAAGTCTTGCACAGAGTGGTCGTCCATTTTTGATATATTTATCAATGTTAAAAGTTTGTGGTTGTATTGTGGCTGTGGTCTCTTCAGGCTTATCGTGGTGAGGGCTTCTTCGGGAGCTTGTGTGATCTTGTAATTTCTTCAGATGATCTTTTTCGAGTGTGTGTGGATGTGGGATGGAGAAGTTAACCGGGACTGCAGCCATGGAGTCTTTTTATACAAGGCATTTGTGAGACTAGATCGCTTGCCGCGTGATTAATTGCCCAAAATTGGCACAGGCCGGTGATGGGCCACTTGTGTCGACGGATCTAGTCTGCCGGCGGTCTCAACTAGCCTCGTCTGTGCGGCATCACAAGGCTCCCAAGGTTTAATATTATATTCACATATCACATAGATTATTACCATAACACCGCCACACTTTCCAAAATGACACTACTTCATGTCAAAAAAATGCTATGGCTTGACTATATCCTACACAGCAAAAAGTGTGGCTTACATATAGCTCCACGCCATTTATCTACTTTCATAACTCGAAAAATACCTTCCCATACTAAGAAGCTATTCACGATTTTTAGGAAATTCCAGGATCGCCGTGGGGCGATAGCACCACGGCCTACACGGATCCATCAGTAGATACCATAGCTGCGAAGCAGACACCCGAGGCGAAGCTTGTTTATTATTATTAGCATTATATACTTATAAGTTTGAAAGCTGAAAGGAAGATCTTCTAATAAGGTAATTTGCTCACCATGTACCTTGAGATGACACATGTTCATTAAACCTTCATGCAAATGAAAGAGTACAGGCTTGGCAGTACTAAGTACCATCCTTCACCTCAAGTCGCAGTGCTGGATCCAACGGCTACTTGCATGGTCGTCGTACCTTCACATCTGGTCCTCGGCTGACTTATGTAAGCAGGCCAGACTTGGGTTATCGATTAAGCTGACTTGCCTCGGCTACTTGAACTGCCGACTGGCGGCCCGCTACACCGGGCGGCGCGCCCAACCAACCCGTCACCACCAACTAAGCGATTCACTGACAGCAGCGGCCTTGTGTATCGCAAACAGTCTCAGTATCGTGACGGGCTCTGTGACCAGTTGCCTCCGTCGCCTACATGGTCTCCTTACAGCTCGAGCCGGCTGAAGATGCCTCCTCCAAACACTCCCAATGAGCCCTCGGGCGCGAGCTCGCCGACCTCGACTCGCCCCTCTCGAACCCACACAGAGCCTTCCCGCACCTCGACGCGCCACTTCTCATCAGAGAATTTCGTGCGTGACCTCGAGACCATCCTGGCGGGTCCGACCAGCCCCGCCGGCTCAACCTCCGGATCAGCGACTCCATCCGCGTCCACCACACCGATCAGCGGCTACGAGCAAGAGTTTCCGGGAGTGCGCTTTTCACAGCTATACGACCGTTCACGGCAGAATTACCGGGGGATGGATTTAGACTCCTTGATTGGGCCAGGGTGGACTCCTGCATACCTACCACTTCAAACCCCAGAGGAAGAGACGGACAGCCAATCCCCTCCTGCCGAAGCAAGTTCAGCAAGCAATTCCACTGCTTCCTCGCCTCAAATAGATTGGCAGTGTCTTGACTACACCAGTCAGATTGACGACAACCTGCTCTGTGGAATTTGCAAGACCCCCTACTACAAACCTTTGACGACCAAAGCCTGTGGCCACACCTTCTGTGAGGTTTGCCTCTACCGGGCGCTGGAAGAAGCAAGAGGCCGGTCTCGAAGTCGCGCACCTTGCCCGTTATGCCGCACGGAGCTTAATATCGGGGGAGAACGGGGCGCGCGCAGGTTTATTCGCGTTGTGGAAATGAGCGCCCAGCTGGACCGACTCGAAGTCAAATGTCCCAACGACACGCAGCTCTGCAAGTGGGTCGGTCCACGATCGAACGTCGAGGCACATGTACGCAACGACTGCGACTTTACGCTTTACCCCTGTGCAGACAGCAGTTGCGGGAAGACAATAATCCGCAAGAGCCGCGGCAGCGTCTGTCGGCATCACGAGGGGCCGTGTGCCTACTGCGAGGAGACTGTCGATCTTTCCACCGAGGTCCAACACCACATGACTGTTTGCGCCAAATTCAAGGTACCATGTGGGTACTGTGGCAAGGAGGTCGCGCGAGACCTGCTCTCTGCGCATCAAGCGGCCTGTGGTGTTGAGTTGGCTACTTGTGCACACTCGAAACTGGGCTGCTCGTTCTCATCTCCGCGCAAGGATATCCTCGACCATCAGAAGACTTGCGACCTTGGCCCCTTCGTGAAACTTATGGAGGGCCTGGAGGTGAAGTTCCAAGCCGACTTGGCCCAAATGAAAGAGTCCTTGACAGCCCAGATGGAGCAGAAGATACAGCTTCAGAAACGGCAGATGGATAGCAAGCTCCAGGGAATACAGGAAGAGCTGCAGGAAGAGGCACGGAAGCGTGAAGAACTCGCCCAGAATTTGTCAAGATTCGAGAGGAGCAACAACCTGAGGCTGTTGCGATACAGAGACCCAGCGGCCGGTAACTCCACAGCCGACGAGGCCACGAACGAAGCCGGCCAGTCCTCACTGCCTCTCCCGGAAGGCACCGACTTCGAGCAGGCCGAGTACATGTTTCGCATGTTCGACGAGCTGGACACGCGCATCTCCAACATCTCCAAGGCGCTGATCGACCAGGACGCCCGGCAATCAGTGAGAATGATGACCGAGCTCATGCCCGTCAAGGAGCAGCTAGTCGAGGCCCGCAGCCAGGTCGGCGTCATGGGCATGCACGTGCGCTGGCTGATGGACCTGCAGCGGTCGCGCCAGAGACAGACTACCGACGTCGTGGGCGGCTTGGGAGGCGGCTCCTCCTCCAGCTCTTCTACCGCCAACAGCAATGCGCAACCAGGCTCGGCACAGGAGGCTTCCGGGAGTAATGGCGGCAGTGGCGGAAGTGGACCCGCGAGCTCCTCTATTGGCATCTCACGTCGTATGAGCGATCGTGTTAGCCCTGTGCGCCCGAGTTTGTGAGGTGATTGGACACTCTCGAGACATCGATGAGACTCTGTTCTACGACCAGCCGCTCGTTATGATGATAATTTGCCGTTCTTTCTTTGGTCAAGGACCTGTTCGGATTGGGATCCAGGGGAAAGTTGACATTGCTGATATTTCTTCAGTGCTTGGGGCGGGAAACTTGCTGGCGTAAAAAGGATCACGGATACAATATTTGATAGGATGATACCCCGTAGCTTGACGAGAAAAACAAGTTTTGATGATAACCTTGCTTGATCATGCATGTGGACAACGGAGAACCCTCTTGCGGCTGACGCATCTCAAGAGCTGTATCAGTGGTTGGTTTTTTGTCTTGCTATGACCAGAGTGTCCCTCGGCAACTTTCAAGTCTGCTCATACATCAAGACATGTGTGAGAATAAATTCAACCTGCTATCAAAGATTCTAGAGAGGTATTTCTGCCCAAGTAGATCGAATAGTCCGCCAGCTGCCGGCGAACCACAAATTCGGAAACGCGGTTCCCAACCACTCGCTTCGGGGTACAACAGCCCGCTGCAAGCCCAGCCCACACTGCACGGCCGCATGTAAGCAGCCCGCAGCCCACTTGTCCTCCCGCCACATGTCCTCCAGCACCCCAGGCCGCGCCCCCCGTTTGCCCTTACACCTTTGAGAAATGCAGGCTCTGGGTGTAGCAGTAGCTGAGCAGGCCCTGCTTGCCCATCTCGCCGCCGATGCCGCTGTCCTTCATGCCGCCGAAGTAGGCGTTCTCGTTGGGCAGCTCAAAGGTGTTGATGTAGACGGAGCCCGCCTCGATCCTCCGCGCCAGGCTCTCGGCGCGGGCGAGGTCCTTGGAGTACACGGCGGCGGCGAGGCCGGCGTTGTCCAGGTTCGCGCGCGCGAGGACGTCCTCCTCGTCGCGCCACTTCAGGATGGGGATTACTGGGCCTATTTGTTTGGGGTTGTCACGGTCAGCTATGGGGTCTCATCCACGCGAGTGTGACGAGTTCGCCTGAGGCGGGGGAAGGGGGGGCGGGGGTTGGCACAGTGGAAAGGGAAACTCACCGAACTGTTCCTCCTGCACGACCAGTGCGTCCTCCGGGGGGTTCACGACGACCGACGCGGGGACCCAGAAGCCGGCGGCGGGGACCTTGTCGGCGTCGACTTCCTCGACGCGGACGTCGCGCTGCTTGGCGTCGGCGATGTGCCTCGTGACGGTGTCGTACTGGAGCTTGTTGGAGACGGGGCCGAAGACGGTGGGGACGCCGGCGTCCTCGACGATGCGGAACTTGTCGCGGGCCTCTGCGACGAAGCGGTCCACGAAGGCGTCGTAGATGTCCTCGTGGACGTAGATGCGCTTGGTGGCGACGCACATCTGGCCCGCGTTGAAGAAGGCGCCGGTAGAGGTCTTGGTGACGGCCTCGGCGACGTCGACGTCCGGGCACACGATGGCGGCGTCGTTGCCCGCCAGCTCCAGCGTGACCTTCTTGAGCGTCGAGGCGCAGCTGGCCATGACCTTCTTGCCCGTGCTCGTCTGGCCCGTGAAGGAGATCTTGGCGATGCCCGGGTGGGTGGTCATGAGGGCGCCGAGGTCTGCGCCGCCGTTGACGGCCTGCAGCACGCCGGGCGGGAGCACGGGCACGCACAGCTCGACGAGGCGCAGCACGGCGTAGGGGGTGAAGGGCGAGGGCTTGACGATGCAGCAGTTCCCCGTGATGAGGGCCGAGGCGATCTTGAGGGTGGACAGGATGACGGGGAAGTTCCAGGGGCAGATGGCGCCGACGACGCCGAGGGGCGGGTGCGTGGCGACGATCTTGACCTTGTCGTCCTCGTGCTGCACGTGGTCCTCGAGCGCCTGGTTGATGATGGCCTCGATCTGCCGGCCCGTGTTGCCGATCTCGATCTGGCCCATCAGCGACGACTTGCCCGTCTCGCGCATCGCGTAACCCGCCAGCTCGGCCTGGTTGCCGTTCACCACGTCCACCACCTTGCGGAGCGCGTCCTGCCGCTCCGCCACCGTCGTCCGCCCCCACGTCTTGAAGGCCTTGTTGGCCGCCTCGATCGCCTCCTCCAGGTCCTGCGTGCTGGCTATTGGGGCGTCCCACAGCGCCTCTCCCGTCCGCGGGTCCGTGACCTGGTGGGAACTCGAGGCGGAGCGCTTCTCTCCATTGATGATGTTGTAGAACTTGGGGCTCTCGAGGCTGCCCATCTTGAAGCTGGTTCTCTCTTTTTTGTGTTTTTTGTGGTGCGTGAGGGATTTCTTGAGAGCTTTACCTTCCTGTGTGATGGAGACGAGCGAGAAATATTTTTTGATGCTGAGCACAAATGGTCCTTATATTGGGAGGGAATAACTAGCTTTCGATGAGAAATAGGAGGTGAGGTCTCTTATGCAGTTCAAACCGCGGCTCCCAAACATATTGAGCTTCATCGGGCGTCTGGGCAATATGAGACTCATGCACCTTGACTGCCAGGGTCCACTGGCGTCGTATCCACGGGCTCGGGACCCTAAAGCTTCCCAATCACCCGCCCAACGGCAAAACAGGAGTGGAATTTCATCTATTGCCCTCCTGGTCCTGCCGATAGTATCACGCGGGGTAGTTTGGATCGGGGGGTAGATGTGCCGCCGTGTGTTTCTAATCCCATAGCTGGGCGCCTGAGCCATTAGTTTCAACTCTAATTTGCTAGATCACAGCTGTGGCATCTCTGGCGCTCTCTGCTAGATTCTGGGGAGAAGGTTTCCTGAAACCTGGGGAACGGCTCCGCAGCCCTATCCCTCTGAATTGCGGCTGGCTGGCGCCCAGGCAATGCTTGCTAGAGCCTCCCAGGGGCGCTTGAGGCACTGTCGGGAAGTTAATCGGCCCTCGATTACTCGTCGGGATGGGCGGAGGCTGGTTGTGGGTGTTGGTGCCGGGCCCTTTCTTCGCGCTCAAGAGTCATTAGTCCCAGGCGGGCGGGACATCTTTCATCCCATCAATCTGCCTGGGTTGTGGGCCGTGCCAGCCCGTGACCCCGAGCAAGGAAGATGGCGAGGAAATATATGTCAGCTCTTGAACTCTGGGTGCCACATATGATCTGCCAGGGCCCGATCGAAGCTGAGATAGAGTGACTCAAGCTGAAGCAAAGCGGGACATTTTGCGGGTAGAATAATGGGAGGGTCAGGGGTGGGGGAAGATTGCAGAAGCGTCGCAAGTCAGCGCGCGCTGTAGTGTGGATCTGTCAAGACTTAAGGAGACCAATACGTGTATCGAGAATCCTTGGTATGGCATAGAAACATATAAGGTCAAAGTCTTGTGTGTCAGTGTTCCCTCCTGATCTCATGCATGCGCCTTCGCTCCTGGCGGGCCTGCACAGGTGGGGCGACATAAATATTGTGCTGATCGATTGCCTGGCGAAGGATGACTGATAGAGCTGGTTAGGCCATAGGCTGGTTAGGCCATAGGCTGGTTAGGCCATAGGCTGGTTAGGCCATAGGGACAGCCCAGGTGGACGAACCTCGTATCATAATGTGAGTATGGGTGAGTATGTGTCGTGGGAGGGCAGTGGTTTGTGGAGGATCTAGTGGGGAGCCAACTCTTTAGAATGCAACGACTTCTGGAGAAAACAACCCTCTGGACAGCCAGACAGGACAAGCAGGGCGAGTCGGTGGCTTCCGGACCGCAAGTCGGCCGGTCGCCGCCGGACGGGGCTCCCACCGCCGGAGTACAGGGGAGCTGATGGGTGGGGAGGGGTGCTCCCGTAACGGACCTCGGGCTGTTCGTGGTGGATCCTTTGGAGGTGTCGCTGCTCTTAGTGCCATTGATAAGGAGGTGCTTAGCCAAATGCTGAGTACACCCTCTCGATGATTGGTGATGGTATTTCAAATGAGCTAGTGTAATAGCGTCCTGTCCAAGGGACAAATCTGCTTCAACACGCGCAGGCACTGTTGACTTTCGTAGATGATTAAGGGCAGATAGATGTGAAGAAGGAGCAGCTGTACAACGGACCTGCACCGTATCTCCCGTCCCGAGGCAAGCCGTTGCAGATCCGGGCGGCCATGCTGGTCCGTCTCCAAAACCGTCATCTATCAAGCCCGAGCTTGACCCCAAGTTCCTCACTGTTATTATCAAAACGGTCGACTAAGACGGCCGGCCGACGGCCAGATCCCGTTAGCCTTGTTTGATATCAACGTCGACCTTGTGATTGCTGGTGCATTTCTGACGTTGGACCTCGCGCCTATCACCCTCTTCCTTCTCGCTTGCCCGCTGCTTCTTTTTTCTCTTCCTCTACCTATAGCAAGCTGTCTTGCATTCTGTGCCCTTACCCTTTCTGTTACTTTTGCTTCTGTTCTTGACCTGTCCTCACCGCCCGGTCCGGTTTCACAGCATCTAGCCCGGCACAGCACGGCATAGCTTAAACCAATGACCTGAATAGCCTACACCATCGCAAAAGGGTGGCAACCAACCATCATCGACATGGCTCCCATCGCTCTCTCGCCAGAGCGTGCTGCCCCGCATCTGGACTCTCTCGCAATAAACTTCGATGATACCATTCGCTTCTTCTTGAACGGCACCCGTGTCGTGCTCGACGAGGTCGATCCCGAGGTTACCCTGCTGGAATATCTCAGGGGCATCGGGCTCACAGGGACAAAGCTGTAGGTCTCAATATCTTTCATTGCCCCCTTCGCCAAAATGTTGAACCTTCCATTAGCACAACCCAGCCTGACTGTTTTCTAGCGGCTGCTCAGAAGGCGGCTGTGGTGCCTGCACTGTAGTCGTGAGCCAGTACAACCCAACCACCAAGGCCATCTATCATGCCAGTGTCAACGCCTGCCTCGCTCCATTGGCCAGTGTTGACGGCAAGCATGTCATCACAGTTGAGGGCATCGGGAATGTCAAGTCTCCTCACCCAGCCCAGGAACGCATCGCCAGGGGCAATGGGTCCCAATGCGGATTCTGTACGCCTGGCATTGTAATGAGCCTTTATGCCCTACTGCGTAACAATGATGCCCCCACCGACGAGGATATTGAGGAGGCATTTGATGGCAATCTTTGTCGATGCACCGGGTACCGACCCATCCTCGATTCGGCAAAGACCTTCAGTACGACCGCGGGCTGTGGGAAGGCCAAAGCCAACGGCGGGAGCGGCTGCTGTATGGACGGCGCAAATGGGGATGGTGCTGGTGCCGGGTGCTGTAAGAGCAAGAGCAACGGCCCGAATGGGGACGATCAACCGATCAAGAGATTCACTCCGCCAGGCTTCATCGAATATAAGCCTGATACCGAGCTCATCTTCCCGCCAACCCTCAAGAAGCACGAGTTCAGGCCTCTTGCGTTCGGAAACAAGCGCAAGAAGTGGTATCGACCAGTCACGCTGGACCAGTTGCTTCAAATCAAAACCGCCTATCCGGCTGCCAAAATCATCGGCGGAAGCACTGAGACACAAATCGAAATCAAATTCAAAGCCATGCAGTATCCGGTCTCGGTCTATGTTGGAGACGTTGCCGAGCTGAGACAGTATTCCTTCAAGGATGACTATGTTGAGATCGGTGGAAACATCATCCTCACTGATTTGGAGAACATTTGTCAAGAGGCGATAAGTCACTACGGCAAAGACAAGGCCCAAGTATTTGATGCCATGTACAAGCAGCTCAAATACTTCGCCGGCCGCCAGATTCGCAATGTCGGCACCCCTGCAGGCAATCTTGCCACTGCCTCTCCCATCTCCGACCTCAATCCTGTCTTCATGGCGTCGGATGCGGTCTTGTTTGCGAAGTCTGCCGAAAAGACCACAGAAATCCCAATGTCTGGGTTCTTCAAGGGGTATAGGCGGACAGCCCTTGCGCCGGAGGATATCCTCGCGTCAATTCGCATCCCGCTTACCGAACCGGGTCGCGAGTTCTTCAGGGCGTACAAGCAGGCCAAGAGGAAAGACGATGACATTGCCATAGTGACAGGTGCCTTGCGAGTCAAGCTCGATGAACAAGGCATCGTGGAGCAGGCCAATCTTTGCTTTGGAGGTATGGCGGCATGGACGACAGCTGCCAAACAGGCGAATGACTTCATGGCCGGCAAGAAATTCGCAGACCTTGAAACCCTGGAAGGAACCATGAACGCACTTGAGCAAGACTTCAACTTGCAGTTCAGTGTACCTGGCGGCATGGCATCTTACAGGAAAGCACTGGCAATGAGCTTCTTCTACCGGTTCTACAACGAGGTGATGCTCGGTCTGGGTGATCACAAGCACACTGACGAGCAGGCCGTGGAGGAAATCGAGCGAGAAATCTCAACCGGAGAGACCGATGGCACTGCCGCTTTGGCTTATGAGCAGACGATTGTGGGCAAGGCCAATCCTCACCTCGCCGCATTGAAACAGACGACCGGTGAGGCACAATATACGGATGATATCCCGAAGCTGGCCAACGAGCTTTCTGGTTGCCTTGTTCTGTCGACCAAAGCACACGCAAAAATCAAGTCGGTTGACTATTCTGCCGCATTGGATATTCCAGGCGTGGTGGATTACATTGACCACAAGTACATGCCAAGTAAAGAAGTGAATCATTGGGGTGCGCCACACTTCGAGGAGGTTTTCTTGGCCGAGGATGAGGTCTTCACCACCGGCCAGCCCATCGCTTTGATTCTAGCGACCTCGCCACAGAAGGCTGCTGAGGGTGCAAGAGCTGTCAAAATTGAGTATGAGGAGCTTCCAGCTATCTTCACCATGGAGGAGGCAATCGAGAAGAACAGCCTCTTCAACTTCTTCAGAGAGATCAAAAAGGGAGACACAGAGGCGGGGTTCACAAACAGCGATTACACCTTCAGTGGCGTGGCTCGCATGGGTGGACAGGAGCATTTCTATCTCGAAACGAATGCATGCGTCGCAATACCGAAACCGGAGGATGGTGAGATGGAAATCTGGTCGAGTTCGCAGAACTGCAATGAATCTCAAGCGTACGCAGCCAGAGTCCTGGAAGTCCAGGCCAACAAGGTTGTTGTCAAGGTGAAACGTCTTGGTGGCGGCTTTGGTGGCAAGGAGACGCGGTGTATCCAACTGAGCACGATCCTCGCACTCGCGGCTCAGAAAACACGCAGACCTGTGCGGTGTATGCTGACGCGCGAGGAGGATATGGTCACTTCCGGCCAGCGCCATCCCTTCCTAGGAAGATGGAAGGTGGGCGTCAACAAGGACGGAAAGATCCAAGCTCTGGAACTGGATGTCTTCAACAACGGCGGCTGGAGCTGGGACCTGTCAGCGGCCGTGTGTGAGCGCGCTATGACGCACTCAGACAACTGTTACCTGATCCCGAATATCCACGTGCGTGGGCGGATTTGCAGGACAAACACAATGTCAAACACAGCCTTCCGCGGGTTTGGTGGACCGCAGGGGCTGTTCTTTGCCGAGTCTTACATGAGTGAGGTTGCTGACCGGCTGGACATACCCGTTGAGAGGCTCCGGGAAATAAATATGTACAAAACCGGGGACGAGACACATTTCAACCAGAAGCTGACGGACTGGCATGTACCACTTATGTACAAGCAGGTCCAGGACGAAATCCAGTATTCAAAGAGAAGGGAAGCAATTTCGGAGTTCAATGCGAGTCACAAATGGCGGAAGCGAGGGCTGGTAAGTTTTCTCGTCCCCTCACAGGTGTTTTGCAAGCACTGACTGGCAACATGTAGGCCATCGTCCCCACCAAATTCGGCATATCCTTCACTGCTCTCTGGTTCAACCAAGCGGGTGCCCTAGTCCACATCTACCACGATGGATCTGTCCTGGTGGCACATGGCGGCACGGAGATGGGCCAAGGCCTCCACACGAAAATGACAATGATCGCGGCGGAAGCTCTCAAAGTGCCCCTAGATAATGTCTTCATCTCCGAGACAGCGACCAACACTGTAGCCAACGCAAGTGCCACAGCGGCGTCAGCTTCATCTGATCTCAACGGCTACGCGATATTCAACGCATGTGAACAGCTCAACGAGCGCCTTGCCCCGTACCGGGAGAAGCTTGGCCCAGATGCAACCATGAAAGAACTCGCCCACGCGGCATATTTCGACCGGGTCAATCTCTCAGCACAGGGCTTCTACAAGACACCTGAGATTGGATACACCTGGGGTGAGAACAAGGGGAAGATGTACTTCTACTTCACACAGGGAGTCGCGGCCGCGGAGGTGGAGATTGACACGCTCACGGGAACGTGGACATGCCTGCGAGCAGACGTCAAGATGGACGTTGGGCGGTCGATCAACCCGTCCATCGACTACGGGCAGATCCAGGGGGCGTTCGTGCAGGGCATGGGGCTCTTCACGATGGAGGAGTCCCTGTGGCTGCGCAACGGGCCGCAGGCGGGTGCCCTCTTCACGCGTGGCCCTGGCGCGTACAAGATCCCCGGGTTCCGCGACGTGCCGCAGGTGTTCAACGTCAGCCTGCTCAAGGACGTCGAGTGGCAGGACCTGAGGACCATCCAGCGCAGCCGCGGCGTGGGCGAGCCGCCTCTGTTCATGGGCAGCGCCGTGTTCTTCGCCATCCGCGACGGGTTGAAAGCTGCACGGAGTCAGTACGGGGTGCAGGCCAGGACGGTCGCCGAGGGGGCCGCCGATGTTGACCCGAGGGACGACGGGCTGCTGAGGCTGGAGAGCCCGGCGACGACGGAGAGGATCCGGCTGGCGTGTGTGGACCCCATCATGGAGCGGGCGAGAGTGTTACCCCAGGATGGGGAGAAGAGCTTCTTCATTGCTATCTGATCTGGAGGGATGGGGAAAATTATTGGGTCGTAGCATTCGTCTGTTATCAAATACAAGTCTCGGTAATGCAGTATGGCCGGGGTTGCATCCCCACCGGCATCCAAAATCCACTTACTATAGCAAGAGCATGAGTTGGATTCCTGGGCGTCTTACGCGAGGGGCAGGCATCGACTCATCCGTGCAGCAGACTACATTGGCGGTAAACCGGTTGGTTGGGCCTCGGCAATACGGCTCTAACCATTGGGCGTGGCAGAGATGTTTAACTGACGCAGCGCTCTGTTGCACATGTCAGGCAGGCTCGGGTACTCAGGGTGTGACTCTGGTGAGGTAACTGAATGCTAACATGTGTGTTGATTTGGGTGGTTGAGATCGGTTGCAATAAATGGGTGGACCGAGGAAGACGACCTTTACCTAATACACTGACCGGACCCCATGGGCAGTTGGGCAATTGGGCAATAAGATGCAACGGTCTGCTAGCCCACCTAGTCCCGTTACGGAGCAGAAGACAGAATCGTAGCTGCGTAGCTGATTCCTCTTCCTTTTTTCACAGGCTTACGGCGGCGGCGGCAATTGTGGACTTGGCAGACCATGGCAAACCGAGCAGGGGAGCCCCCAGACGCCTCCACACCCCAAGCGCTGCTTTTGCTGGCACGCTGCCGCTGCAATGCACCTCTGGAGGCCCAGTGATCGAGGATCGACTGCGCAGCCAAGCTTCATGGCATCCGAGCCCTGCGGTTGCCAGAGTCTCGGGTCCCCGTTCCCACTGTCATTGTTGCAGCGTCGCTGGGTAGCAGGGCAGCCAGGGCCAGGCTCGCCCGGGTGGCAGGGTGGATGGGGTCCAGGTCGCGCGCCGTCTCAGATCCATCACATCACGTCGCATTGCATCGCATCGCATTGGTTATTATGCCCGCCTGCTCTGGCCCATCTGTTCGCCAGCAGACCCAGACCGCGGGGCAGCTGAGGGTGAGCGTGAGCGTGAGTGAGCGTGTAAGCCGTGCTGATGAGAGAGTCAGAGAGAGACATTGATTACTATTACGGCAGGGAAGGGCAGTGCAGGGAAGGGCCAAGGTCCCACGGCAGGAACCCCAAGTCATCAATTATCTCGTGTCGGTTCCCCCAAGAGGACAAGAGGGCCCCAACGTGGAGGATAAACGTTGTTTTCCAGACAAGGTTTGAACTCTGTCCACCACGCAGCGCAGGCCCACCCCCACCCCCCAGGCCGCAGATTCAGTCAGCGCTGCTGTCATCGCAACTTTCCCCTGCCTTCCAAGGTTCGATGGGGTACCTGGAAGGCAGTAGGTTACCTTCCCCAGTAGTAACGTAGGTGCGTAGTTGGTGGAGGTCTCAGCCCGGCAGCCCCACCCATCCGAACCTGGAGAGCCCCGGCTTGCCGCTCCCATTAGTAGACGCCTTCCGCTCGCGCGAGCCGGGCGGGCACAGGATCTTCCAGCCTCCTTGCCTCGCCCTGTTTCGCGCCGTTCCTTTTACACTGTAGGCGATTGTTCCTCTCGACTGCCGTGCCCGATCACCACTCTCCACAACATCCCCAAGCGCGCAATTGGCGTCGCACAGCCTGGGCGCGCAATCCCTCCCTCGTCCAGCGGTCCTGCCTCGCACGCACGCACACGACCCCGTCACGAAGCGCACTGCCGGCGCACCGGCCCCTGCGCTGCCCATCTTTCTCTACCACGGCGCGGCCGGGTTCCCAAGGGCGATCTTCGCCGCTGTGGATGGGGACGCGACCTTCGGGAGGCTTGTGGTCGAATCATTCCGCTGGAATCCTGCAGAGAGCCGCACTCCCTGCTCAAATGAGCCACGATCTCGACGCCCACTGCGTAACGTACAGACCCAATGGGACGAGGGCGCATTGAGTAACCCAGGAGCTGGAACTGGGAACCGGAAAGCAGGCAGGAAGAGAGACCAGCGAAAAGAAAACAAGGGCTGAACCCAAAGAAGGGTGTACCCCACGGAGGAAAAGCCCAGGCCGGACGGCAGGAAGGACTGCAAGGAACGGGACCGGAACTCCAGCTATGGACAGGAAGAAGAAGAATGGCGCCAACGTCAGCGATGACCAGGACGGCAAGTCCGAGAGAGACTCCAGGCCTCTGCCGGCGCACACCGTGTCGGGCGATGGAGATAGGGCGAGGGCCAGCACGAGTGCGAGCAGCGACAAGGACAGCAACAAGGCCCATTCGCATGCGCCAGACGACGCCAACAAGCAGGGCCCCCAGAAAAAGAGGCGCAAGGTCACTCACGGTACGGCCTTCCTCTCCTGCTGGCTGCCCAGCCCCACTCCCCTTCCTCCCGGATTGCCTCGTCTTTCGTTCGCACGCTAACCCTGTGTCGCCGCGTTCCTACAGCTTGCGTATATTGCCGTCGATCTGTAAGTGAGGAAAAAGCTCCCCGGTGTGGCCGGGCAATTGGCTGCCGTCGGCGTAGACTATTGCCATGGTCGAGGGCTACAGCAGCAGGGTGCCCAGTGGCACGCATGCGGCAGGCCCTTTTTGGTTGGAGTGGGGGATGGTACCAGCGCATGGCTAATACTGTTCTTCTGGACTGCCACAGCATATGACATGCGACCTCGTATGTAAGACCTTTTTTCTTACGTTCTTCCTTGACCCCCCTCCTCAGCCCGTCAAGTGCTGTTATGTCGTGTTGCGGCTGCACACACACACACACTGCGCGAAACGGCACGGCACTGCCCTGCGCTGGAGCTGCACTGTACGTATGGGCGAGGGCGAACACGACATTGACCGCTTGAACAGGAGAGACCTTGTACGAGATGCATAAAGCGCAACATTGGCCATCTCTGCCACGACGAGCCCCGCGAGCACGACTCCAAGAAGGCAAGGGGCAGCACAGCCGCCGGCTCAAATATGGACGAGACCGAGTCCCAGTCGGACATCGCGCACAGTGTCATGGACCAGTCCACAAGCGCTGCGGTTGCTGCCGCCATGAGCGCCCCCTCCTTCGACGGGGGAGCGGCTGCTGCAGCCGCAGCTGCTGGTATCACGGCTGGTGGTGCGGGCTCACTGGGCCGGGCCAGCTCGATACAGCTTGTGCGACCGGCACAGCTCTCTGGGATGCAAGCCAGCGGCCTGGGCCGCGGCAACATGAACCAATGTAGGTCTCGTAAAACTACACAATGCGTGTTGTCGTTCCTGTATCTCGCGTCCCCAAAACTGAAAGAACATCTCATCCACAGTTGCCGGCTTCTCGGATGCGTGGTTGACTGCCCAGAACCACCTCCAGGACGTGCACAACTACCAGTCCAGCTACTTGATGGCCCCTGAGGTCAGCAACGAGTTCAATCTTCTCAACGAGTTTCTTAACAGCAGCCTCCTCGATGACGGCGGCCTCTTGTCGGGCGACCTAGACCAAGGCACCACCAAAACGCAGAACGACATGTTGCCAGGCTATGGCCTCAACCAGAACAGCCTGCTCCCGCCGAGCGCACTGGCCGCAGGGTCCATGCCGCCACCAGCTGACTCGGAGCAAAACACCCCCGCCGCCCGACCGGCAACAACAGCAGCAACTAACCCGGAGGACAAGAAGCGGCGCGAGGCCGCCGAGTTCTACCTCCAGGTCGCCGACCCGTCGGGCAACGACATGCCCGAGAAGCGGATGGAGCGGGTGCTGCTGTCCAAGTACGAGGCCGGGCTCCTGAGGCCCTTCAACTACATCCAGGGCTACAAGCGGCTGATGGACTACCTCGAGTCGCACATCCACGCGAGCTCCAAGCAGAAGATCCTGGCGCAGATCAACCGCTTCCGGCCAAAGTTCCGGGAAAAGGTGCAGCAGCTGACCGACATCCAGCTCGTCTACGTGGAGATGTGGTTCGAGCGCACGCTGATGGAGTACGACCGCGTCTTCGCCAGCATGGCGGTGCCGGCGTGCTGCTGGAGGAGGACGGGCGAGATCTTCAGGGGCAACAAGGAGATGGCGGAGCTGATCGGGGTCCAGGTTGAGGACCTGAGAGACGTATGTACACTTCGCATCCACCTTTTGTGTGTGTGGATCACCGAGTCCGAGCTTGACGGCTAACGCTCTTTCTTTCCAGGGCAAAATTGCGCTGCACCAGATCCTCACAGAGGCGTCGGTGGTGCGGTATTGGGAGGAGTTCGGCACGATTGCGTTTGACCCATCACATGATACCCTTCTCACGGCGTGCGAGCTCAAGTCCCCCATCGACGAGGGCAAGTCGAAGACCAAGTCCAAGGAGATTAAATGCTGCTTCTCGTTGAAGATCAGGCGGGACGACGCCAAGATGTAAGCTCGCCCAGCCACCCTCAGGACGCGACAGAACGCCGTGACAAGCTGACACCTCCGTCTCTACAGACCGAGCTTGATCGTCGGGAACTTTCTGCCCCATGACCCTTCACATTGAGTGCCCGCATGGGTCCATAGGTAGAGAGCGGGCGACCAGCGCCGTGATTCCTCGACTGTACATTGATTGGAAATGGAGATAGTATACTGGACGGATGATGACAGCCCCATGATCACGATGACTATACCTTTAATGCCTTAATCCCACGAGATGTCGCGGATAGGGAGGTGAGGCAGCGGAGGGCCAGAGGAGAGGCAGAAGAGAGGCAAGGAGAGAAGGCGGGAGGAGAATGGGAGGCATACATTGCTTGCATGTTATTGCATGGAGTTTCTGGGCCCAGACAGACTCACTCACCTCGATCGATCGGCTGCGAGCTTTTGAATCTTGGTTGCTGAAGGTGGACATACAGACAGGCCTATATCGTATATACAGATATGGCAGGAACGCCGCCCGGGTCACACGCCCCGTGCCTTCCCGTTGTGAGAGGCACAGCGGCTTCTGCTCTTGCTAGAAAAAATACGCATCTCGAACTCCTTGGCTCTTTCATTCTGCGCTCTGCCTTTCCAACCTTTCTGTCTTCTGCGCTTCCCTGATCGACTTCACAAGAGACGCGCGCCTGATCGGGACTTCTTGCCTCCTGCGGTGCACTTGACAGGACATTCGCATCCACCCAGCTCTGGTCTTCTTCTGCATGCCTCTGATCCAATCAACGCACCGCTGCACAACCCGCTGGGCGACTCTTCCGACTGTTTGATCTCCCAATAGTCCGTCTATGTCCAATGCAGGATACTCCACCGCCCCAGATGGTTGAAGGCTCATCGTATCATTGGTCTCCCCCATTGTCCAGCCTGCACGCCCTCCTCCGATCCCATCTTGAAGATTGAAAGATCCCCTTCATGATACACAGTGCTACAGGCACTCAGAGGCGAGTGTGCTGAGACTGTGTGCCCAAGCAGCCCCAACCGCAGCGGAACTCAACTGAACTCTGCAGTTTTCTTTGGGGAAGAGTCACCAGCCATGCCAAAGCCCACTAACACCGCGACCGGTGGTGATGCTGCTTCCGGAAGATCCAAAAAGAAAGAGATACTCTGTATGGTCTTCACCTAAAAACCTCTAGCCCAACAGACCTGTCGCGCTCACATTGTCCTGCTACAGCACTCGCCTCGGACCTCCGCAAACGTCTCCCCACCGACAAGGACGACTCAGCGGCATCACAGACGCTGCTCAGCAAGGTCCAACAGAACATTCAGTCACTGGAAAGGTGCTCTGAAAAGCCGCAACATGGCATGCAAAAGGACGAGGAGTTGGACGAGGAAGGCACGAAGCTCTGGAACGTCTGCACGCGACTGAGCCGAGAGAACCCTACCAAATCGTCTGCAGGACTGAAGCTTGTACTCTGTAGCAGAGTGCTCGCTTTCCAGATCTTGCATTTATGTCAATGGTCGGCCAAGTGCACAACACAAACCGCCTCGCGCCTTTTGGGACTATCTCTCAAGGTAGCGAAGTTATGCATTGGTCTGCATGCTCCTTAGTCTTTGCTCCTACCAGAGAGATGTTTCATTGTATAGCTGACCTGGTCTATGCATGGTAGATGATGACGACGTTCAGAACGCAAGGCTCATTCTGCAGAAAGCCGCTGACTGTCATAGCCGACTGCAGAGCATGTCACAAACGATGCAACCTGAGGATTCCGACACGGCTTTAGAGATGGAGGCTGAATGGACAGTGTTACGGATTGCTCTAGTGCGTGCTCCTTCCTACAATCACACGACAGTGCAACTGACGAGCGCTCTAGGCTTGGAGAGACAACCAGCTCGATGTCGCTGAGCACCTATTTCCCCAAGCAAGCGACTTACTGCACAAGGCCAAGCCGGTTTCAGCAAGTGAAATCGTTGACACTTATTTTCAGATCGGCCAGGGAATGCTCTCGAAAGGGGACTTGCTAATGGCCGAAAAGTGGCTTCAGCGCGCTTGGGACGCCATCAACAGCCAAAGACTACAGGAACTACCGCGTGATGCGGTTGAACTCCGCATGGTAATACTGCAGTCTCTCGTTACCGTTCTTCTCGGCATCCAGACCAGTGAGAGCAACGAGAAAGCCCAAAATCTCGTGAGATACGTTGAGTCTGAAGTTGGTGATCAGCCAATTGTCTTGCTGCTGAGCCTGGAAATTCTCAACAGGTCGCCTGCGGAGGTCTTTGACAGTGAGACATACGGCAGCATACTTCGAAGAATGATTCGGAGTTTCCAGCCGAGTGAGTCGAGTTTCCAAATATTAGCTCATCATATCCGACGGCTTCATAACAAAAGCCCTGGTCTCGGCTGCGCCATTCTCGATGAATTCCTGTCTTCTTTGATTCAGACAGGTCAGAGTGTTTGGATTGACAAGGCCGTGGTCACTCGAGTTTTCATGACAACAAGTCAGCGAGACTTCGCTGGAAGTATTGATGAAGCTGAGAAGGCTCTGTCGAAGCTGGAGCCCATCAGCCCCGACGCCAGTTTCTCAGCACAGACCTTGATCTGGAAGAAGATCGAAGCCAATTACAACCAAGGCCAGTATGAAATGGCGGAGAGATGGTGCCGATTGGCGCTCAGCCCAGCGTTTTCCACATCTGGACCTCTTAACAGTGCCAAAGTCCAGAGAAAGCTTCTCCTATGCGCAATGGCACGAAACGATGTCGATTCTGCCAAGTCGACATTCTACATCATGCCAAGGGATGCTCAGAAAGACCCCATGACGCAGTATTTGATGTACAAGACTACAGTACGAAATGGTGATCGGGAATCGGCAGCAGGGCATCTCGAAGCACTGGCAAAGGCGTCACCTGCACATATTCATTTATTGTACGCTTGCGTGGCGGAATCAAATCAAGTCAACGACAGACTCATTGCCATCGATGCCCTGAAAAAGCTCGCGGGCGTGTGTGACTTTCTACATCCAGGGCCAGTCCACTTGCCGGCTCTCCTCCGTTGTACTATTATGTTACTTTACGGGCTCCTGGATAGCGGAGAAGAAGCACAGCGGCAATCAGTCATCAACGATATGTGTGCTGCTTTCGATGCAGGTACGAGTCTCTGACTCTCACTTGATCAGAATGGGCAAGCTGACCGAGTCCATACTACTCAGTGGCTACAGCAGCCCACAAATCACCAGAGGATGCGAGCGGGAAGAAGCTATTCGATGTTCGAGAGCTGGAGTGGTTCTGCCAGAACTCATACAACCTCGGTCTGAAACATGCGGGTGATTGGAGACTCCAGAACGTTGTCCAAATCTTGACGGCGTGCGTCAACATCATTCAAGCTTTCCCGAACGGCATGGGAGCAGAAGTGGCTGCGGATCTGTCCCTCAAGTCAATCTTTTGCAATTTTCTCATCTCATCAGCACTTGTGGCCCATGCTCGATCCCAGGACAATCTAGAGGAGCAATTACAAGACTATCTTCTCATGCGAAGACATATCGCAGCGGCTGACACGGGTATCCAGGAGCGAATGGAGAGCCACAGTCTTGACGAGGTTGCATCAAGAGACTTGCTCAGCAAGCTTGCACTGCTGCTGGCGTTCGACTTTGAGGCAGCCGTGGCTTTAAAATGTTGGAAGGACCTCCGAGAAACCGTGCTCAGGGCGAGTGCCTGCCAAAATATTGAGTCCTTTAAGGCCATGGCAGACTGCGTCCTACGGGCCCATGTTCCTGCAGACGGTGAGTTTGTCCGGACTCGAGCTCGTTGAAGGCTTTGATTCAGGTTCTCATTTGTCACAGAACTGTTCAGTGTCCTACGCAATATCATCAATCAGATCTCGGCGCTGGAAGACTGTGATCCGGCTAAACTTGCCAAGTATACCAGATGTCTGTTTCAGGTAGTTGCCCCGAGCAATGAAGATCTCGCAGGGATACTGCTTGACGAGGCCTCCAGTATGGCGAGGGATGCTCACGGGGTAAGTGGTGTTCGCGGTGTTCAGCAGAAACGGCGGGCGACAATTGAGATACTGACCGTCTTTGCTCACAGACATCAGCAGCGTGGCCCTCGGAAGAGCTGGAATGGATGGCATCAATGGCCTACAACCACTCGATTGACTTGTGGGGGCAGGACGAGAAGAAAGGCTGCATGTGGTGGGCGCAGAAAGCCATGTCTATCGCCCATTTTTGCGATGATCGGGGACATCTGGAGGAGATGCTGCAGAGCAACTACGCGAAGCTGAAACTCGATACCAATGGCGACTAGATCACCTCAGATTTGAGCTGTGTGTCCATCAAACTGGCAAGTCAATGTCTTCGCTCATACCATGGCCACTTAAAAGACATTCGTAATCAATTGATCTACCGTCAGGCTGACTTGGTAATGTTTAAGGCGGTCTCCGATGTGCCGTCTCCTTTCGTGCATAATCTCCTTCATTTGCTGCATATCACTGTATTGCCTCTCAGTTGCCGGTCATGGCTGTCCAGCAGTGAGCTAGCCGATTAGTCCGCACAAATGCATGGCGCAATCCCCCAGGTCCCTTGCGCTACTGTGGGCTTTCCGATCCCGGAAGCCGGGGCTTGAGCCGATGTTGATGCCGAACTCACTCGGCTGGCAACGGAGTCAATCACAAGAAGTCTAATAAGCAAGCGGGATTAACTGGGACTTATTTGTTCACTGCGGTCACATTTAAAGTCTTGTCCTGTGATTCTTATTTATTTCTGCGATTAGAACACATGCGGGCGTTCGTCGGTTCGGTTGGCGGTTCTTTAGGTAGAAGCATTACACAGAACCTTGCCAAGACAGCAACAACAGCTTCAGCAGCATCATCGTCGCGCAGATTGTACTCAGCGATGGCTACAACCCAAAAGATAAAGCCCGCTGCTCGTGTGGCGGGCAACAGGCAGGATGTGTGGTGAGTACAGTACAGGCTTACTTGAGCACTTCCCTTGTTGAGGAAACTCTCTGACGAGGCCCAGGACCATCATCAATGAGGCAGCGACTTCGTCGCCCAACCAGCCCATCATCAACATGGGCCAGGGATTCTTCGGGTACAACCCTCCCAAGTTCATCCTGGACGCTGCAAAGGAGGCGCTGGACCGCGTGGAGTGCAACCAGTACTCGCCCACCAAGGGTCGACCTCGGCTCAAGAAGGCCATCGCCGACGCCTACTCGCCGCACTGGGGCAGGAAGCTGAACCCGGACACGGAAGTGACCATCACGACGGGTGCCAACGAGGGCATGCTGAGCGCCTTCATGGCGTTCATCGAGCCGGGCGACGAGGTCATCATCTTCGAGCCCTTCTTCGACCAGTACATCAGCAACATCGAGATGCCGGGCGGCAAGATCGTCTACGTGCCCATGCACCCGCCCAAGGAGGGCGCGACAAAGACGTCGTCCGCCGCGGAGTGGACCATCGACTTTGACGAGCTCGAGCGCGCCGTCACGCCCCGCACCAAGATGATGGTCATCAACACGCCGCACAACCCCGTCGGCAAGGTCTTCTCCAAGGCCGAGCTGCAGAGGATCGCCGACATCTGCCTCAAGAACAACATCATCATCCTGTCCGACGAGGTCTACGACCGCCTCTACTACGTCCCGTTCACGCGCATCGCCACCCTGTCCCCCGAGGTCGAGAAGATCACCCTGACTGTCGGCTCGGCTGGCAAGAACTTCTACGCCACCGGCTGGCGGGTGGGCTGGTTGATGGGCCCGGCCGAGCTGATCCAGTATGTCTCGGCGGCGCACACTCGGATATGTTACTCCTCGGTGTCGCCGCTCCAGGAGGCTTGTGCTGTTGGTGAGTGAACCCCCCCCCCCCTCCTTTCCCTCACAGATGGCTCATTACAGTATGACTGACCGCTCCTCACCCACCCAGGCTTCGAGAAGGCCGAGGCCGAGGGCTTCTGGGACGACTGCGTCAAGGACATGAAGGGACGTGTGGACCGGTTCAACGAGGTGTTCGAGGAGCTGGGGCTGCCCTACTCGGAGCCCGAGGGCGGCTACTTCGTCATGGCCAACTTCTCAAAGGTGAAGCTCCCCGCCGACTACCCGTTCCCGCCGCACGTCGCGAACCGGCCGCGCGACTTCAAGCTGGCCTGGTTCCTCATCCAGGAGGTGGGCGTGGCCGCCATCCCGCCGACAGAGTTCTACACCGACGCCAACTGCAGCATCGTCGAGGACTACCTGCGCTTCGCGGTGTGCAAGCCGGATGACGTGCTTGAGACGGCGAAGGAGAGGCTGAGGGGGCTCAAGAAGTATATTCAGTAGGGAGAGGCTGTGGCTTTGCTTCTGTAGCTGAATAGGGCGAAAATAAATGAGTAGTATCGCATCGCCCAGGTCCTTTGCCTTGATCTTGCAGTTCCCTTGTCTTCACCGTCTACATTTCGAGGAGCTCTTTAATACTGTGTATCGGCGACCTTGCCACCCACAGACATGGGGCATCAGTTTCTGGTGAGAACCGGGAGAGCAGGAGCTTGAATTCAATGCTCCTTCCTGGCACCTCTTGCAGCCTACTTGGCTGCAATTCCATCGATTTTTCTAGTTATAGTTTGCACACCAGTGGAGTGCCCGGTACATTGCCTCACCAAGCTGGGCTGCAAGCTTCGATGAGAGCTCCAAATTGAAGAAAGGAATGAAAGGGTTTCCAAGGCAGCAACTCGATGAAGACCCACGCTTGCCTTGGTGCCATGCAACAGACTCGCAGTCTTTGGAGTGAAGTCCAGTTTAAAGTGACCCCTCTGTCACTTTGGAGATGGGCCTGCTCGATGCAGCTTACAGATTGTCACGAGTGTTTGTGCAATCCTGGGGCACCCCCACGACTTGGACCATATCGACCACAACATTGCGGAATTAATCACGATCTCGAGTTTTCAGCCAAAGAAACTGCCTGCACTTTCTTGGTTGTTCATTGGGGTTCTTTCTGAAGTGCGCATCTTTCTCTGCTGCTGTCCAAAATCGGCAGGTCAACCAACTAGCACGCCCATCTTCGTTTGCCAACAGCGAGCACCAGAACCTAAACCTTTATGCCTGTTGCACAAGTACACATAGAAATTGAAGTGAGGACGTCAACACTACCGCAGTCACCTCCCAGGACCTTTGGAACCCTCTATCAGTGGTGATGAGCAGCCTCAGAGCCGAGAGAGATGTGTGGCAGCGGGCGGTCCAGCGCACAGGCGCAAATGGAGTTCAATTACCACGTGTGTTCCCAGAGTATATCTACGTCAACCTGGAGGACTTCATGAGGGCAGCAGATCCCTTCTGGGAGCCTGATCGCCCAACCACCTCCAGTCTGTACAAGGCACGAGTGGGTGCCCAGGGCCGCATCTTTTGCACAAGGAGGATGCAGCGGTGGCTTTATAGCCTCCCAGACCGGCCTGAGGCTCGCTCTGAACCACTGCCTCCTGGGCCCAGTCCTGGTCCGCCTTCCTTGCCCGGGCCTCAAGCAAGCATCAGACCCAGGGCTCAGTCTGCACCTGCGTCGGGACCACCTGCTGCTGGACTAGGCACCGATCTCTCCATGTCACGTTTTCGTTCTGGGCATCCCAATCCACTCTCTCAGCACCCGGTCCAGCTTGAACAGCACCACTCGCAGCCTGGCACGCCTGCGCCTGCGCAGCTTGAGGAAATCGGCTCCAGGCTTGAGGACCGCCCAAATCTTGAGGTAGTCCATTCACAGCTTGAATTCCACCCGCAGCTTCAAAAAGTACCACCTCGGCTTGCAGTCCATCCTCAACTTCGAGAAGTCCCGCTGTGCCTTGAAGATTGCCATCTTCAGCCAAGGATACCCCAGAGAAGGTCTTCCTTGTATTTCAGTTCTCAGCCGGCCTCTCATGCCCAACCATTGCATCAGTCACCAAGCCAGTTCGAAGACCTCTTCCAAGGGCTTGAACGGGTCCAGGTCGGTGAAGAAAAGACATCTGGATCAGAGCAATCTCCAGGACTGGGGGAATCAAGTGAAAACAGAAGTGTTACGTCCCAGCCAAAATGCGAAGCCAACATGGGCATCCTCACTCGCCCCGCTAGCAAGCGGCACACCATCCACTTTGGCTCGAATTTGGGTGAGATGAAACACAACATGCCTGTTGAAAACCAAGGGAAGGACGGGAGAGCTCAGGTAGGTTCGCAATCCTCCACATCCGTGAGGAAGATTGGGATGAAGCGACGAATCTGACCACAACGCGGGTGACGCACAGAGCATGGCGCTCGCTGTTGATGACGAGCGGGAGAAGCGCCCCAGAAGCCTTTTCGGCTCCATTCGGAATCGACGCTCAGCCTTGGGCAATCCTGTGGCAGATGTGGAGAATGGCAGAAAGAGTTCTGCTTCGGTCATGTTGAGAGACATTCGAAGATCTTCCAGGGATTTCTTCAGCAAGCTGGCCGTGCGGAAGAAAGGTATGGACCTACCACCCACGAGATCCGTGTCGCTCCAGTACTCACTACCGATTCAGAAGAGTACAACCTCCGGGTTGCATTCATCGGAAACCAGCACTGTGGCAAAGACGTTCTGCTTTCGTAAGCGAATTCTCACAGTTCCCGATAGCTGCAAGGTAGCGTATGAATCTGCTAACACGGACAGTCGCTACACTCTAACAGCAAACATCGGTGTACGTCCAAATACAATGACGAACAGGACGGAAGACGTGGGCTGATATCTATCTCAGAACATTATTTACCGGCCCGATGTGGACCCCTTCCGAGTCAAGCTCACTGGTGTCTTGTCGGTCGACAACTACAAGGCCCGCACCGAGATATGGGACATTGCTCATCGAAACGTGAAAAAAGGTCAAGCCCACCCCCTGGCAATGGCATCCTTCGACGTGGTCGTCATCTGTGTTGATATCGGAGACGAGCGCAACCTGAAGTCTGTCGCGAGGGTAATGATACTTGACTCCTGAAAATCTGAGACTTGATAATACTGACAACTGGAAAAGTGGCAGCGCGTGGCCCAAAGATACTGTCCAGATGTCCCATCTATCATGCTTGGCCTGAAGGCCGACCTACGTCCTGACTACCCAACCTTGCGACTAGGCTTCTTGAAGGAATCGAACGCATTCACCGTCGGACAGGTACGGAGATCCTGACTTGACACCATCTTCGTGATAGAAAAGTTGACATCGGGCACAGGGCGAGGAGACTGCGCGAGAGAACAATGCGTCGGCCTATTTCGAGTGCTCCGCTAAGACCGGCGAAGGTGTCACAGAGTTCTTCGAGTCTCTGGTTCGCTTCTCGGTCCAGGCAACCCGGACCGGAAGCAAGCTGCGGCAGAAGGCAAGCCGCAGGTTTTCCAACCTGTTTCGTAAGAAGTAGAGGCCATGAGGCCTCTTGGCGACTCTTGAGCACTTGGCTCAAACGAGACCATGAGATAACTGGACTGACACGACCTATGAGACCGGCATCGGGCAGTGTCCTTTTGTACCAAGATGTTTGTTCGCTACGGATGAATCCCAGAGTCTGGGAACGGAACAGAGGAACTCCTTGTTAGTATTCGAGGAAGAGTCAGGACAGCTTGTAGTCTTCGGATAGGATGTCACGATTCAATCCAAATCCTCAGATGACAAGATACCAAATACGAATGCCTGGTGGCTTTCCATTGTATGATTGACCAATGGAAAACGGTGGTGGAACGGCCTTATCAGAGTGAATCCTATGACTGGCTCTTGAGAATTTCAGTACTGAAAGAAACCAATCTATGGGCAGACTGTGCAAGAACGAAGCCTGAGTCGTGCCAGTGTGTGTCATGCTCAAACTTTAAGAATCAGTACGAAGTGTGAATGCTTCACTCGAGGACGTCCCGTTAAATTGGTAGGAGTTCACATTCGTTTCATGCATATCTAATCTTATCGCTGAAGCCTATCCACTACATGCACGTCATCTTCCTGATCACTCCCCATCGACCTGACCCCTAATTCTTCCCAAACGAGGTGCATCGAGCAATCACCTTGTGCACCATGTGCCAGAAAATGGTACCACTGATCGCATTGTCATTATAGCCAAGATGAGTGGAGGCGGCAGCAGTTCGTCCTCGTCGCCCACGAAGCCACGCCACCAAAACCTCCCACCGCCGCTCAAGACGCCCGCGCTCCTCTCACCACACCATGGCGGCCCGACACCCAAGCCGCAGTACACGCCGCCCCTCCTCCTCACCGTCCGCTTCTCGACCTCCATCCCCGACCTGCTGCTGGACATCCCGCACCCGGGCCGGACCACCGTCGCCGCGCTCAAGCACCTGATCCGCTCGCGCCTCGAGCAGCCCACCTCGCAGCGCCGCCTGCGCTTCATCCACAGCGGCAAGATCCTCCCGGACACGGCCGTCCTCGGCACCGTCCTCAAGGTCCTCCCGCCGCCGCCGCTGTCCGCAGCAGCGGCCGCGGCCGAGCACGATGCCAAGGGGAAGGGCAAGGGGAAGGCGGTCGAGGGAGGCGGCGCGCAGAGGGTCTACGTGAACTGCAGCATCGGCGACCTGCTCACGGACGCCGAGCTCGACGAGGAGAGGAGGAGAGCCGAGGAGCCCGTGCCCGAGCAGCAGCCGGGGCCGTCCTCGCCATACCCCTCGAGCCACTCACCGCTGCTGGGCGCCGGCGCAGCAGGGCAGGAACAGCAGGGTCAGGGGCAGGGGCAGCAGCAGCAGCAACAGCAGCGGACGCCGCGCGGCTTCGACAGGCTCCTCTCGGCGGGCTTCACGGCGGCCGAGGTCAACCAGCTGCGGCTGCAGTTCCGGTCGATCCAGGAGGCGCGGCACACGGCCGACACGCTGCCGAGTCCGGACACGCTGCGGGGCATGGAGGACGCGTGGATCGACAACAACAACGACGCCGCGCCCGCCGCGATGCCGGCCGGCGGTGGCGGCGACGAGGCCGAGGCCGCAGCCGCCGCCGGAGGGGGCGAGGAGTTCGGCATCGCCGGCGTGCTGGACATACTGCTCAAGGGCATGTTCATCGGGTTCGTGTGGCCGCTCGGGGCCATCGGGTGGCTTGTGCGGGACGAGGAGAAGATACCCAAGCGGATGCGGGTGTTTGTCTACTTTGGGTTCGTGCTTAGCCTGCTTATTGGCACGATCCGGGCTATTGGGTAGTTTGCCGCCCAGCTGTTCTACTCGGACGGCATTCGGTATGGGAGGGCTGAGGTGTCTGGTCATGACGTGGCACGATCAGTGCAATGGCGATATGTCAGAGGTACTTCCATCGGAGGACATGAGGGGATAGCAGTATCGCACGAGACAGCACCCGATATTCCGAAAAGTCACTTGAGTTGGTCGCCCATGACCGAACGCCCATCAGCGTTCCAGTCAGTCAACGACTGCATTCGGTTCATGCTACGTAACTGTCTACCTCGCATTACCTACGCCGCTATGATCAATGGTATTTTCCTGTCCGAAACTCCTGTTGAATGGGCACGAGCCAAAACCCCGAGGTGGCGGCAGTAGCCCAAACGAAATGCTTCCTTCCATCCATGGCATAATCAAAGGTACAAGCTCTGGGCCGCCACGATATCCCTCTTGATCTTGTTGAGGGACTCTTCAAACTTCTTGCTCAGCTCCTCACTGCCCATGACCTTGCCGGCCTGGGCCATCTGCCGCAGCAGCTCCTCCAGTCGTCGGAACAGGCGGATAAGTGAGCCCTCGTAGGCGTTTGTCATTTTGCTGCGAGACTGTTAGCATGATATACATACACAAATAACAACAGGCAAATGAGATGTTTTGAGGGGGGAGGATGTCAAGGTGGAAAGCGCCTCGCAAAATAAACATACCAAATCTCTGCAAACGGCCTTCCCTGGGCCCAAGCGTAGACAGTCTCCATCAGCTGCCACTTCAGACTCTGGACATACTCGTCCTCGTTGACATCAAGCTTGCTCTCCTGGCTGACCTTGGCGATGATCCTGGCCTGGCGCTGTATCTCGCGGTACGGCTTCATGAGCTCCTCCTTGAGCTCCTGCGTCTCCACCTTCTCGTCGAAGATGAAGACGCTGAGCACCGACGCGCACACCTCGGGCGTCAGCTCGTTGAAGAAGCGGTTGAAGAGCAGCTCCGAGAGGAGCAGCTCGTGGCCCTCGGTCGACGAGATCTCGCACGCCACGCGGGCCTTCATCTGCACCACCTCGGCGTCGTTGATGAACCCCAGGCGGCGGAGCACGCGCTTGCGCGACTTGAGCTCGTCGAGCTGGGCGATGCTGTGTGCCTTGGCGATGGCCTTTTTCTTCTCCTTGATCTTGTCGGCCAGGGTCACCTTCTTGGAATACTGCTCCCACAGCTCCGGGAGGAGAGGGGAACCGTGCAGGGGGTTCGACAGGAGCCGGGACTCAAGAACCTCGATCTTGCGCATGAGCTTCTTGAACGAATCATCCGTGATGCCCATGTTCTCAATTGGGTCGAGGATGGGGATGCCATCAGGGAATCGTCGCTTGGCCTCTTCCAGGTTCTTTCCGCAGTGGCCCATCTCTTGCTCCGTCTTCAGGTCTCCCTTCACAAATAGACGGATCTGCCCGAAAGCCTTGACACAGTTGAGAAGTACCGGCACAACCTCGTACCTGCAGGTCTTGGACCTGCTCTCCACGAATGGGCGAACGCCAGGCGGCATGACGCCGCTTGCAGGTTGGATGCGCTTGACATCGTTGCTCTCCCCATCCAGTCGCAGCAGAACATCGATGAAAATCGACTCTTGGGGCAGATGTGGTGGCTCGCCCGCCTTGGGCGACCGGCGAGAGATGAAGTTGATGATCACACCCCAGTCGAAATCCTCACCGCTCGGTGTCTTGATTTGTACCAGTCGTCCGGGTTGGAGGAACTCGGTGCAGTAATTAGGGTGCTGTATTACCGCGACCATGTCCTTGGTGTAGTCTTCGATCTGATTCCGCAGGTTGTAATATTCCTTGACTGTGTTCTCATCAGGGATCACCATGTTGTCCCGCTCCTGCTGCATAGCGATGAGCTCCTTCTCCAGGCCGGGAACACTGGCAGCATTCTGGAACTGGTAGAAACAACGCTCGAGCATGAACTCGGGCGAGATGGTCTCAATACGTTGCAGATTGAGAACCATGTTGTAGCCCAGGTAAAATGCCGAGTTAAGCTTGTCTTGCTCACCAGCCACAATGCCCTTTGCCGTCTCGGGCTCGAGCTTGTCGTCGATCATCATGATGACGATACCGCGGTCGTCGAGACCTCGACGTCCAGCACGGCCCGACATTTGGATGTACTCGCCGGTGGTCAGAGGTCGTTGCCGCACTCCGTCGAATTTCATAACTGACGTGAAAACGACAGTCCTGGCCGGCATGTTCAAGCCGATGGAAAAAGTCTCGGTAGCGAAAAGCGCCTTGATCAAACCCTCCTGGAACAAAATCTCGATGGTTTCTTTCAGAATAGGCAGGAGACCAGAGTGATGGACACCGATGCCCTTTTCCAAAAGGGGAAGAATGTGGGTGATTTGTGGAAGAGTCCGGTCCTCCTCCGCCAACTGGTTGATAGCGCTCTGGAACACCTCTCTGACCAATTGCTTTTCAGATGCGTTGTTGAATGTCATGTGCGAGATGGCGAGAGCCATTGCCTCACAATCACGCTTGCTAAAGTTAAAGACGATGACAGGGTGGAATGACCTCTTCATGATCATCTTAATGATCTTGGAGATGTCTGACTGCGAGTCAGACTTCCCGCCCTTGTTGGTTTTCTTGTTCCGGCCCTTTCCCTTCATTTGCGCGTTAGGGTCCGCAGGGTCCGCGCCTTTCTTTTGCTCGATAAGGGCCATGGCCTTGTTGAAATTGTTCTCCTTAAAGTTGCTCTTCTCGTCAACGACAAGGAAGATGCCCTCGCCGCCGGCTGGGAAAAAGTAGTTCTGCAGAGGCGTTGGTCGGAAGTCGGTGTACACGACGTGACATGCTTGACGGTGTATTTTGGCGATCCACTCCGCAAACTGGAAAGCATTGGGGATTGTTGCGGACAAGAACACATATCGGACCTTGTCTGGCAGCAAAATGATGGTTTCCTCCCACACGACACCGCGGCTCTTGTCTCGGAGGTAGTGGATCTCGTCAAATACAACCCATGCCACCTCTCGCATAATCTCAGAGCCGCGGTACAACATGGACCGTAGAATTTCGGTTGTCATGACCAAGCAACTTGCAGTCGGGTTGATGGTGACATCTCCTGTCATCAGTCCGACATCTCCAAAGTCTCCCTGGAAGTCTCGGTATTTCTGGTTGCTCAGCGCCTTGATGGGACTCGTGTAGATCACCCTCTGTTTGTTCTTTAAACATTGTGCGATGGCATACTCTGCGACCACTGTCTTTCCCGCACTGGTATGAGCTGAAACGAGGACAGACTCATCTCTTTGGATCGAAGCCACAGACAAGCTTTGGAACGGGTCAAGCTTGAAGCTGTAGGTCCTCGCGGGCTCTGCGGGTGGCTTGTGACTTGATAGCGGAACGTATTCGTAATCCAGATCTGGCGGCAGGGCGACCTGATGTTGGATGTTGTGTGCAATGGTGAGGGCTTTGTCCGCCTCCTCTCCTTTTGCCGGTGCGAAGCCTTCGGCCGCAGCAACCTCTCTCGACTCGGCGGTGGTAAATGTGTCTGCCATTACGGGATCCGCCTCACTCTCCTTCTTCCGTCGCTTAGGGTCCTGGGCTTTGTCGTCGCTCTGCTCTTCGTCTTGTCGTTGCTCGCCATCCTCGTCTTCGTTAGACTCCTCTTCGCCGTCGGCCATTTCGACATCTGCGTCACCAGACGTGCCATTCTTGATATGGCCATCTGCCTTCCGCTTCTTGCTCTTGTCCCTCTTCCTGTCCGTCCTTTCCTTCCTGGATGACTTCGACTTTGCAGACGGGGACGTCGTGACTGGCTCGGCGCCGGTTGGGGAATCTACGGCATCGGCCGCCTGTCTAGGTGGCTCGTCGAAAACATCAAAGAGCTCGTCCATGATGGGTCGGATCGCTTCGGAGCTACGGTCAACTCGGATCCCAGGCGTACTCGTTAGTGACAGGTGGGGCGGGCGCGATTGCGTTCGCAGGGATTTTCGGCCGTGGTGATGGCTTCAAGCCAGAGGCGCCAGACAGATGGCGCGTCCCAGAGTCCGAGAATCTGGTGTGGGAGCGGCTGGAAAGTTTATTAGCCCCGCAAAAGGGCTGTCAGAGCAAGTTATGGCCACGGAGGGGCGGTAGGATGACAATGAGGAAGCTTCTTGAGGTTGGAGGGCGCCAATTACACAAATTGAATCAACTGCAGCCGCAGCTGCATCACTCACCCGCGATGGCGCTACCAAATCTCGATTCGAGCTCAACTTTTTTGCGATAGGCAGAATTGATAAGCTAGACAGGGAGGGCGGTGTCCAAGCGGACCCCTGACTGCGGGACTCGACGGGACCTGCCTGAACTTTCAGGCGAAACTGGGACCCGAGCTCTCTCGTACGACTTCGACTTCAGTCGTGAGAACGGTAAACCAACGTCACTGCTCTTGAATCACCCGCCCCCCAGCTGCACCCCCACAAAAGTACTCTTCAAGGTCAGTCCCCAATTGCAGATTCGAATTTAATTGAGGTGCAATTGATGCTAAATTGGTCGTCTGGCCCCAGATGTTCTCCCGCGCCGCTGTCCGCGCGACCACCCAGGTCGCTGGCCGTCGAGGCTTCCATGCCACCCGCTCCCAGATGTCCTCCCCCTACCATTACGCCGAGGGCCCCTACAGCAACCTGCCGTTCAACCCCAAGAAGAAGGGCTTTCCCATCCTGTTCTGGGGCTACTGCGCGACCGGATTCGCTGCCCCCTTCCTGATCGCTGGTGCGTCATGCTTATTCGCGTGGATCCCAGACACGTTTGCGTGTGGGTTTTTTCTAACACATTGCAGCTTGGCAAACCTACAAGCCCCGTTCATAGAAGGCGAAATCGAACTTTCCTGCGATGGTGGCAATGTACATCCCGACGATGAGATGCGCCGTGGGCTAGTGAGACGAGTATATGGAGCGCGGATAGAACCGACAATAGACAACTTCAGCAATCGAGTTTCCTTGAGTTCCGACCTCAGCCATCCCTTTCGAGCACACAAGAGTCAAAGGGAGGGGCTGTGACTTCACGTAACAAGTATTCCGGCCTTCCGGTGTCGGCAGAAAGAACTTCCTACAAGAAGGAGCGGCAGATGGGTGAAGCAATGCGCTGCCATCTCGTCTACCCATGTTATATGACCGTGTTACCAAGCCATGACTTTGCGACTCTTTTAACGCTCCAGGCTATCGAGTAAATAAGGGATGACCCAAGGGACGGCTTCAGGTTCAGACTACCCATGTCCCAGCCGATTGTAGATTAAACCCTCGAAAATCTTGTATTATCTGCTAGCTGCGGCATATATTCTCCTGGCAGTACGCCTCCGTGAGTTCTAAGCATATGCAGCAATCCAGAAGTTTGCGTATGATCGACATTTCGCATCCGAACCACAGGCTTTCGGCAAATGAGCCGATGAACTCATCTCCGAGGCAAACCCACATCCTCTATTCCGGCAAATGAATCTCGAGGCAATGGCGCCGCTGTCAAGTTGTGGGGAAACGCGCGCTCTGCGCAGTGGAATATTCTTGATTTGTATCTCCAAACTGGTGATTGTCTTGAACGTGGACGAAGGAGGCCAGGCGCCTGGAATTGTCCTGCGTTATATGGATGTTCCCACCGTCGACCTCAAATGACAGTTTGTTGGGGGTTTGTAGAAGACATATATACCATTGGCCACGCAAGTGCAATCACCAGACGAGTCTTTCACCGGTCTTGAGACTCCAAGATGTACAACGGGCACATATGCCCAGATTCTGCATTTTTACAGGTGGTATCATAGATGTTCGTGAAATTGTTTACAAGACCTTTGACATTCCAATCAGTCGTAGTTCCAAATCCCGGCCTTCCCAAACATGCCTGTGTCTTCATATTTCTTCGCCTGTTCGCCAGCCTCGAAGAGATCGACCAAGAACTCCTCAAAATGCTCGACATCCTCGGGCTCAAAGTCCACCTCACACCTTGGCTTGAGATCTGCCCAGACCTCTCTGACCCGCTCCCCGGTATTGCACCTGCGGAACGCCCGGAGGATCCATTTCGCCATCCACACGTCGACGTACAGGCCGTGTGTGTTCTCGACGAGCGCCTGGGCGAAAGCTTCCCATACGCTCTCGAGCCGCTGAGGGCCCCAGACCTGCCCCTCGGGCCCGCCGTAGAGGCCGAAGCCCTTGAACAGCGCGAGGAAAACGGCACCGTGTAGGGGGATCTGGAACCACTTCATGTCGTCGAGGTAGTGCGCCACTTTGTCGAGGGCGGACAACTTTACCGCATAGTGATTCAACAGGATACGGTATGTCTGGATGTCGGGGACTATTGGCGAGGCCTTTTGCAATTGCCGGCGGAGCTTGGGGTCCTTTTTTGATATCTTTGCAAACATCATGAGGACTTTGGTGATGGCACCGTCGTTCATGTAGTTCCGGTAGGGCATGGCGGGCGCTCGCTCATGTGCGGCCTTCATGCGCTCGTAGACGCGCTCGGCGGCGTATTCCTCTCCGCAGCGGAGGAGTCCAGCAATGACGCAGTTGAGCACCGTGGTGTCAATCATTTCGCCGTCCTCGACCATTTCCTTGTAGGCGGCACGGATGCCATCGCTGTCCATCTTCAGCCCAAAGAAGTGGATCAAGCTGACATGATGGTATCTGTTGTATTTGAAACCGCGCTTCTCCATCTCCTTGTACAGCATCTCTGAGAGGACAAAGTTGCCGGCTTTCGACGCGACATCGAACAGGATGTTGAAGGTGACAGGATTGGCACTGATGCCAGCGTCGTGCTCCATCTCCTTCCACAAGTTCATGGCTGCTGCTGCCTCCGTTTCTGTCGAGTGACCGACGTACCGGGCCGCAAAGGACAGGGCAGCGTTCCACTCAGGCCTGGTCAGGCGTAGGCCACTGCTCTGAATGTCCGCGACCACGGCAAAATAGCGCAACATGGACTTGGAGTTTTTCTCCTCGCGGCCGAGGCACTTCATCAAGCCGTGGCGAATTCTGGCATGCAGATATTGCATCGGCGGCTTGGGCAGGCTCTGGTACAGCCCGTAGATGTACTCGATGTCGGTTTTGTAGGGGTTCCTCAGCCGGCGCTGTACTGCACGCCACAGTTTGGCCAGAATCTCCTGCTCGTGCTCGCCTCCTTGCGTCGTCTCGTAGAATGATGGAAAGTCCTTGTCATCTCGGCGGTCCGAAACGGCCAGATCGGGTCCGTCTGCTGGCGCATACCCTCGCATGTATGGGTCTCTGTTAATTTGCAGATGCTCATCAATTGTTGTATCTTGAGTCTGGTCAACCAGAGACAGCAATTCTTCCTTGTTCAAGCCCTGTGGGCCTGTGACCGCTTTCCCCTCGGCGCTCGAATGGCTCGATCTTGTGGTATTCGGGGCGTTTGAAAGCCTGAAGGTGCACTCGCCGGTTCTCGTTGTGTAGCGGAATGGGTTCAGCAGGACCGGAGGCGGGATCCACGAAGAGAAGAATTGTGTTTCAGCTGAGCGGTTTGTCGAGGCATTGTGACCTCGGCCGCGCTCCTTGCGCAGCTTCGGCCGCAGTTGCCATCCATGCGCAGCCCTCGCCCCATACACGAAGCTGATTTGCGGCCCCAGGCTCTTCCGGAACGGGAGTATCGTGCCGCATAAGGACCCTTCAATTCGACTAGAGATTTTCATGAGCTGTCCCACATCATGCCTTTGCTACCGCCGTGTCGTCAGCATGGAATAACGAGCCTGGCGGCGCGAATGTTGGCGGCGAACAAAAGGAAGGGAGCAACCGGAGCTTCATATGGAGGGAAGCCGTAAAGTCTGGGGAAGCTTTGAAAATGCAAGCTCTGCAATGGCGCGCCGGGTCGTTGCGGTGGGGATTGATAGCACCGATAAGCTCCCCTGCAACCCGCAGCGCATTAAGCTTGGATGAGCCGCATCATAAATTTTGGACACCAAGGATCTCGGAGCAAGCAACTCTAGAGTGACAACGGACTTCCAAAGCGACAATTACGAACCCGACTGGAGGTGCCCTCCTGCCATTGACAGCCCCGATCGAAGGCAAAGCATCCGGACGCGCCTGCACTCCCACGAACCCGCGTCATGGGCCGGTCCTTTCGGCCCCAGCGGGTCTACCAAAGGGCCAAGATCAACCTGTCTATCCCGCGCCAGAACGACCATTCTCAAGTCCCCCCAGTATGGCTCAAAGTCATTGAGAGGATACCGCCGGCCGAGCTCTTGACACGTCCAAAACCCATACCGCACCGCGAGCCGAACCCACGGCAGCGCCACCCACGCAACATCTTCAAGCCCCAGCAGATCACGTACCCAGAGGACGAGCTGCGAAGGAACTTCTTCAAGGACCACCCGTGGGAGCTGGCACGGCCGAGGGTGGTGGTGGAGCTTGACGGAAAGGATTCGAGATATGTGGACTGGAGCAAGGGCCTGAGCCAGCCCGGCGTGCCAGTAACGGGCGAATCGTGAGTGCCGGACCCGAGCAACCGCCGCGATCGGTGACGAGGCTAACAGCGTTGCAGGGTCGTTCAGAGGCAGCTGTGGCTTATGGAGAACCGGCAAGACATGTCAAAAGAGCAGGCCTACGATATTGCGCGCAAAGAGCTCTACGACATACGGCAGCACCAAGACATCCAGAGGCGTATTGCCCAGGAAGAGGCCCGCATGGTTGGAGCATACTTCGGCAAGTCGAGGCTGGAGGTCAGCATGGAGCTGGAGAACGCGGTATACGAGAAGTGGAAGAAGTGGGCAGAGGGCGAGGCCCAGAAGCTCCAGGCTGAGCGCGAGAATGCCTATGCCAACTTCGGTGGCAACGAGAAAGAACTCGAGCTGGAAGAGGCTCAGAGTCTGTGATGAGCATAAACGTCTTAATCGCCTGAAATGGGCCCAACTGTAGATAAGAGATCACCCTGAAGTGCAGACATGCATTTGCCTTTCAGCCTCAGAGGAAACCTCGCGGCAGCTTCATGAAAATTACTACATGTTGGGCTTGTGACTCCGTCGGCTCTGAGCCAACATCAGATTCACGTTGCCAATGTTAGGCTTGCCCACAATCTTAGAAAGCTTCTCAGACTGAACGACAAACACATCAGGGATGTCGGTCCAATAGAACAGCTTGCCGGTGAGCCCCAAGTTGTGGGTCCTTGCCCATGTCTCAACAAAGACTACCCTTAGACGATCTTGTGGAGCAAGATAGAGGACCTTGAGGATGTGTGCCATGAGGCCCACGATGAACCCCGTTCCTGGCCCGTTTGTGACTATGACATGAGGGTATTGGAACTCCCTGCCGTTGGTCGTGCCGGCGCGCTGGGCCGGTATCGTCGTCAAAGCCACCAGGATGTCGAGCGCGCTCCTCAGAGATGTATATATTGATGATGCATACGACTGGTAGACCTTCCGAGCCCGGGGGACGACAATAGTGTCGTATGTGCCAGCAGTTTCACCAGTACACGACCGGTGTATCAAACTCTCGAGATCTTTCTCCTTATCCTGAGAGTGTTGATCCCCATCCGTGATAATATACCGACGATGCTGGTTCTTGTTGGCCTTGAAGCTCAGCTTGATCAGTGCACTCATTTCTGTGGTGTGGCCGCCGGAGCCAAAGACATATAAGTATGAGACAGCTGGCAAGTGCGACAAGTCCGGCCCGGGAATTTTTGTATCTGTGGCCACATCGATATGACTTTTTCTCTTGGTTGTGTAAAAATGCCGAGTCTAATGAATGTCAGTTCATGAAGGAGCGTGTTGCTCTATCAAGCATCGCCAGGCATTCTTTGCAACGTACCGCAATCAGCAAGCCAAGTGAGATCAATCCACTGATAGTAGTTGCTAGGCCCAGGCAGAGAACGCATAGGCCGGTGACCAGAATTATCAAAAATACTGTTGTCGTAATGAAGAGGCCATAGAGAGCCACAGCATCAGAGATATGTGCCAGGTGCAATTCATCATCCAAGGCTGGTTTGGTGTCAGGCTTGGTAGAAGCCTCTGGTGGCAATGTGGGCGCCATATCAAATTGATCTCCAACGCAGACTCATCAAAGGGAGCTCTGTCAAATCAGCCTCCAAACGCAATGGAAGTCCGCAGTCTGTTTGAAAATTAGCCAACTGCCTGAAACAGTGTCTTTGTGGAGCAATACAGGCCTTCAGAAACAGCTGCCTCACCAGATTTTGTCCTTCGTTCTTCAATTCCCCGAACGATCAAGGCGATTGTGTGGTCGAGGCATGGATGATGTGCCTCGAAGAGCGTTGGTGACTTGTCCTTGGTAACTTAGTCCCAGCACAACTTCACCTGTCTTCTGCGGCTTGGGGGCCTAAGTGATGGCCACAGCTGAGGCTCCACAGGTGGTGGTGGCCTGTGCGAGCCTTGCCCCGGGCTGCTAGGCTACCCGCTGCTTGGGCTGACCTCATTGTGCAACCAAAAGTTTCGGGCACCTTGATGAGGCGACTTCGAGCCTCGAATTTCTCCCCGCCAACAAAGCCTGGAGAATACAAAACATTCCCGCGGGACGCTCCACCCGCCAACCCACCCCTTCGCTCGAGTTTCCTATGCTCAATGCGAAGGTCCGGCCATCACGATGGCGCCCCAGACCAGAAAGCTCAACAAGCCTCTGACCTGCTTCTATTGCAACCGCAGGTCCACGACCAAGTACGATGGCTCCATGCGCCGTTTCGAGTGCAGCAACTGCAACGCGACCAACCATCTTGACACCGTGAGTAATCGCGACTCACACGCATCGTGGTATTCTTTCAATATCGACTAACAAATCACAATCCAGAAAGGCGACATCACCGATGTTCCTGCTGCCAGGAACAGTACCGCGGCCGAGCCGGCGCAGTTCGCGATCCGTCGAGATCACTCCACGACATCCAGCCGAGTCTTTTGCGACAAATGTCTGCAGAACCAACACCTGTTCATATCCTCTCTGGCCCAGTACTTTCCCGAGGACCCTGAAGATCCAGAATACGCCGTGCGCGAGAAGAACTATTACAAATTCTACAAGGGTCTCATGATGCGATATCCCCAATGTTGCGCCGACTGCGAACCGAAGGTCCGCGAACAACTCGCCAGGGCGGCGTATACTGCAAAGACGGATCATCTGCGGCGCTTGCTCGACCGTACTGCCAAGATCCGAGTCGTCACCACTGATTCGCCTGTCTACTATTGTCATTCGATGGGCAAGTGGCTATGGGCCCTCTCGCTCATGTTCCAGCTACTGTGGCACGTCTGTCTCATCAGCCAGGGACTCGCTGCCCAGAGCAGACGTACCAACAACACAGCATGGTGGATGGTCTCCGCCAGGGTTGTGGCTGCTGTTTTCGGCTTCTTTCCAGCTCCAGGCCAACTTTTGAAATGGAGTTTCTGGTTATCTGCTGTGAGCATCTGGTGGAATCCCAGATGGGTCGACACATTCAAGAGCAACACCAAACATTTGGTCGGAATCTCTAATTACTATTGCTACCAAGCCTTGATCTTCGCCATTAAGCTCGCCGCAACGTTATTGATTTCACCATTGTCCGACGTGCAGGGACCAGGACTCGCGGCCCGAGTAACAGCACACGTTTCGATGGCCGTATCCATGCTATACCTGTACTACACTGCGCGCAAGCTGATTCGCGTCGACCACACTCCTCTGTGGACTACGAAGGCCAGCAGCATCGGAGCTACTCCAGCGTCTCCGCCGCCTTTTACGCACACCGAGTCACGAGAGAATGAGGAGAAGAGTATGGCGACTATTCTTGACGAGATTTTACATGAGCCGACTCAAAACACCCAGCCTCAGCCTCTGGCGCTTATGTCGCAGTTCTCTGAAAGATTCGACCAGGTTCAATCTCTCCCAGAGAAGAGCGCATTTAATCCCTCCTTACGGCCCATGACTCCGAATCCTTTTGCGAATTCGCCAGTCAAGCGGCCTCAAAGCTCTGGCGTTGGTCTCTCCAGCCTCAGTCTTTCAGACACCCCCCGAGCAAATAATCATGAGACATTCGACTACTCGCCAAACATGGAGTGGTCGCCCACCCAGTCCAAATATCGAGCCTTCAATACCTACAAGCCTGGGCAATCCGAGACCAGAAAGTTCGGCGAGACCCCTGTCAATGACAAGCCGGGCGCATTCTGGGCCAAGGTCCCCCCAGCACCCAAAGCTCCCGCGCAGCGCTTTCTCAGCCAGCAGAACTCGACGCTGTTAAGAAGGAGTCCCCGACTAACGCAGAATCCAATTGTGTTTCGGGGGACCAAAGAGAGCACGGTCGGCGCGCCGCAAGCAGAAGCTCCACCAGCGACGATTTTCGCGGAACCTACTTTCCGCCCTGCGCAACCTAGGGATGAGCGCGACGATCTCCTGGACAAGTTCGCCACGAGCTTCACGCTTGCATCGGAGCAGGCAGAAGAACGCCCAGCGGTGGAACGCCAGGACGGAGGGAATGTAACGACAGGCCAGCCCCCACAGCGTAATGGGAACGCACTCAAACAAGGATTCCTGTATTTGGTATGCAGTGTCTTCCTCGCTGTACTGGCAGGACGGGCCTACAAGGACTTTGGCTACCTGGGAAAGGTTTTGTCCATCCAGGGGAGATGAGCGTACTTGCTCGGGTCACGGGACAACTACATACCCATCCCCCGCTGTAAGAGCAGCCAATGAAGGCACCGAGTGATTCGGAAGGCGAAGAAACTAGATTGGTCGACCGAGGCCGGCGACTTCCACCCCACAGTTCGGGGAACGACGCCTTTGCCCACATAAGAGGCATGAGCCAGCATGTGAAAGTCATCAGATGGTCATAAGATTGGAGTTCTGGGGGTTCTGGTTCATTTAGTTTAAGTAAAGGGGCATTACACGAGAGGCACACGGCACACGGCACAGCATAATTAGAGAAGGCCACATGAGAAACGAGAGATACCCTACTGTACCAATAGAGAAAATGGTAGAACAGGCGGTGATTAGTGGGACTTGTCAATGTTGAAACCCCTCGAAGCCATGTGAAGTCTGAAATGATTCGTCTATTCAAAGTCAAAGAGCTTGTGATTCATTGCATGAAGTATCATGTGAAGTCATGAGGACTGATCCAGCTGCATCTGCCAAAGAACTGTCACAGCCACATGGAGACAGTGCATGTGTTTAGGGTTGCGTGCATTTCCAGTCTTCCCTGCGCATACATACTCGTTTTGGTCACCGAGAACGAGCAGCGGCCGGGCTCAAAGACAAGCTCCGTGCCCACGGGGAAACGTCCATAGTTCCGGATTACAAGGTAGGCCTAGAAACAGAAACGAACCAAGCATCGCCGCAGGATAGGCTGACTTCGCAACTGGATGGTGGTTGGTGCAAATGCCGAGCACGACTGCGAAGTCCAAACCGCCGCGGACGAACAAAACGAACAACCAAAAAACGAAGGAGAGAGAGGGTGTGGGTACGGACCTGTGATCGGCACGGGCCGCGCTGTGGGGTCGCGCTAGCATAGCAGAGTATGATTTCGCCAAGAGCGTGAATCTGTTCGCCTGTCAAGATGCAAAAGACAGATTTCCCAAGAGGTCTGAAATAACCCAAAAATAGCTTCTAATAATAACTATTTATTTATACTATAGTGGCTTATTCTAGCTAGTTTCTAATAAGGCCTCTATAGCTATAGATAAGCCCCCTAAAATTACTAAATTCTACTATTTTAGATATTTACTACCTATAATTATAGGGGGGGTCTCTTAATAAAGCAATCTATAATAATAAATACTCCCTAGTAGTATTATCCTAAAATATAGTAATAAACTTTAGTCCCTATAATATATAATACTCTCTACCTAATTACTTCCCCTAATTAACTAAAAGCTCCAACTCCTAGTTCTTTAATATCAATATTTCTTCCTATAAAATTACTATCTATTTTAAAAATATTTTCTATTCTCTAAAATAATTCTATTTCCTTTTAGTTTCTTAGTAAAATCCTTATATTATAATTCGCTTATAAATAAGTATAGGCTTTTAGATCCCTTATATAAATTTTCCAGATTCCTCCTAAATCCTAAATAGGTTTTACCTAATATAATATATCTAAAATATAATTAATAACTACTAAAAAGCCTATCTATAATATATTAAATTTTAAGGTTAATTTCCTATCCTTATTTACTTTCTCCTAAACCTATTATTCTTTAATATAAACCTTAACTAGTTATAGAGAAAATAAAAATCCGTTATTACTATATTATACCAAGGTATTAGTATAAGCTTCAAAATCTATATTTCTCTCTTTTATATAAAGGCTAATAATAATAGGAATTATATAGCTTTTATAATTATTAGAATTAAGGAGGTATTAAGTTATAGTATTTAAGGTAACTTTCTTCTAAAGATTAAAACCTATAAAAATACAGTTAAGGGTAAAACTAAGGGAAGGGATAAATTTAGTATTAATATTTAGGGCTAAGGAGGGAATAGCCAGGTTTTATTTATTTAAATTTTCACCCTTTTAAAAAGCAGCTTATTTTCCTAATTATTATTTAACTAAATATACTACTTACTCCAATATACTAATTAAGCTTAGGTAAAATACTAAACTAAATATTATCTTAATACTATAATACTCTATAATAGTTTTCATAATTTTATTACAAAAATAAAAGCTATTATTAGAATATATTACCCTTAGCTAACTAACTAGGGGGCTTTAATCCTTTATCTATATATTTACTATAATAAGGCTATCCGTATACTTACTATTCTTAAAAAAGATAAATTATAAAAAATAATCTATAATAACTAAAATATATTATAAACTATTTTTTATAGGAGAGTTTACTAGGCTAATAAAATTTATACCTATAAGTTATATAAGTTCTAAAGATATAATTAATATTAATCGGGGGTAATTAACTTTTCCCCTAAATTAGGCATAAATCTAATAAAAATAGAAATATTCCTTATTATTTTTTACCTAAAAAAGCTACTAAAATCTTCCCTTAAGATATATAATATTAATTACCGGGGTATAGTATCTATATTCCTTATAAGCCTAAAAAAGAATATTAGGTACTTTAAATTTAGAAATATACTAAGCTAGGAAACTATTAACTTTTTCCTAAAATAAATTTCTATTAAATAAGTAAAATTTAATTAATTTTCTCTTAATATTTTTTCTTTATTATTAGGGTTTTAATATTAAACTATTTTCTCCCTAAAGTAGAAAATTAATAATATCCCTATACTATTTTATTATTTTATTACTAAAAAGCTTCTTTAATTTATTTATATCTATTTCTTAATTCGTAGCTAGTTTAAAAAGTATAGCTAAATAAATTTATAAGTTTTAAATTACCCAATTAATTAAATATAAAAATTATAAATATCTCTTAAAATATTATAGAATTTTAAATTCTATATATTCTCCTTTAGTTTAGCTTAATTTTCCCTAAAGCTTAGGATATACTTAGAAAAGTTTATTTATAATCTTAATAAGCTTATTAGTATTTAGTTAATAATAAAATTAAAATTAAAATTTAGTAATCTTATCTATTTATTTTAATACTTTACTATAAATTTTACCTATATTTAATATTATTTAGATAATAAAAAGGTAGTTTATATAAATTCTTATAGGAAAAAGTAAGTTTTTTAATATCTAGTTAATTTATTTAATAGCCTTAATAATAGTAAATATTTTTTTCTTTAGTATTAAGTAATATATCTCTAAGTTACTTAGTTTAAATAAAAAAAAAATTAAAATTCTTATTTTATTAAAATATTTAGTATTATAGTCCTTATTATTAGGGAGTTAGAATAATACTCTACCTAATTTAGTATCTAAAGTATCTATAGCTAGGTAAAAAAATAAAGAATAATCTACTTTATAAAATATATTATTCTAAACAGCTTTATAAATTTTATTTAAAGTTTTTTATTATCTCTCTCCCTAATCCGGAATCTCTTTTATAATAATTAAATTTTTTATTAAAACCTTTCCCTTAGGAGTTAATATTAAATTACTCTTAAAAAAAGCTATATAAATAATTCTTTTTTAGTTTACTCTCTTAAAAATAAACTTTTTTAGGAAAGGTATAAACTAGAGAATATCTTAAATCTCCTTAAATATTTTTAAAAAATTCTCTTTAAACTTAACTACCTAGTTAATAAATTATTAGTAATATTTTATTAAAGGTAAAATACAGCTATCCTAGATATAAAAACCTATAAACTTTAAATTATCTAAAAATAGTATAATCTTTTCTCCTATTAAAGGAATAGGCTTAAAAATAACCTAGGGGAAATATTAAGTAGTAAGGAATAAATAGTAAACCTTAAATTTTAAAAATATAATTATATAATTATTAATATAAATTATATAAGTATTCCTAATAATAGAATTATATCTAAAAATTAATTTTAAGCTATAATCCTTAAAGGATAAATTAAAAGGGGGAAGCTATTTTAAGTAAGTATTACTAAATCGGTAATAGGATTATATTAAATATATAAGCCCTTAAGTAATTATTAGGTAATATTAAAAACTATAAGGAGTTATAAATTTAGTCTTTTTTTCATTACTATTATAAATTAAAAACCCCTAATATCTATTTATTATATTAATTTTAGAATAAATATAAGAATTACTATATATAATACTATTTAAGTTTTCTTTTATATTATAAACTGGGTATTAGTTATAAATAGTAGCTAAGTTTACTAGCTAAAAGTTATAAATTATTTAAATTTTATTATTAGGTTTAAGGTAAAAAATTATATTAACTACCTATTTACTATATTTAAATATAGGGTAAATAATACTAATAGCTTTTATAAATAGGAAAAAAACTTTAAAATATTTTTAATATTATAGCAAGTAGCGAAATTATCTATAATAAAATAGTTTCTTTACTAGGTTAAAATCTATATAATAATTATATAGATTAGTAATAATTATATTTTTAATTTATAAAATAAAGTAATTTTAAAAAGTATAAGCAAGAGCTATTATATAAAGCTTTTTTTTATTAATATTAATAAAATTATTAAGCTAAATATTAAAGCTTTTAAATTAGGTATATATCGCTAGCTTTAGGGAAAGAGTAATAGGCTAGGTTATAAGTTACTACTAAATAGTAAAAAGGTCTTCGTAAATATTTAGTTATAAAGGTAAAATATAATTTTCTAGTACTACTAAAAATAATAATAATAAACTAATATATAAGTTAAGGGACTTAGTAAAATTCTAAATTATTAAATTTAGCTAAATTTTAGCTTCTAAAAAATTTTTAATATAAAAATTAAAATCTAAAAGGGTCCTTTTAGAAATCTTAGAAATTAATATCTTATATCTCCTTAAATTACTAACCTTTAATAATAGCCTATATTATATTCCCTTTTTTAAGGGCTAATAGGATTTAAAGAAATTTAACCCTCTACTTTTAAGGGGAAATTTAGAATTAAAAAAGGCTTAGTAATCCAAAAATAATTTAAAGAGGTACCTCTTAAAATCACTAAATTTAGTATTTTTACCTTTAGCCTTTAAGGTACCCTTAATATTAGGCTAATAATTAATATTATAAAAGCCCTTTTTATTATTTAGAAATTAAGTATCTATAATATATTTAGTACTAAAATTTTAACTTAAAATTTATTAATAGTTTTTTTCTAGTAAAAAATCCTTTAACTAAAATTCCTTCTTACCTATTTTACTCTTTAAGAATTTCAAATCTAGTAAATTATCCCCTCGTTAGCTATTATTAATATTAGGTAGCTATATTAAGGCTTATAAATACTATAATAGCTAAATTAGCAATTTTAAAGGTCCCCCTATTAATTTTATATTTCCTATTAAAATTAAGTCTTTTATATTTTAGCCCTTAATATAGCCCTAATAATACTTTTATCCTATAAGTTTTTATTAATCTATAAAAATTCTAATAATCCTTAGCTCCCTTAAAATTAGTTTAATAATTTCTAAATTTTTAAGATATTAAAATTCTTTATAATAAATATTATAAGTATTTAAATATTCTAACTATAATATAGAGTATAGTATATTTATTTATATTAATACTATAATACTTACCTTAAGTTTATAACCTTAAAGTTATTTATTTTCCTATCCCTAGATTTATAATATTTATCTATAATTATTAAAGCTATATTATACTTAAACTTTATACTAGGTAGTAGAAATTATACCTTTATAGTATTTAATCTTACTTTTCCTATAACTCCTTAATTAATAGGCTAAATTATTATTAATATTAAAACCTTTATTATTAATTATTAGCTCGGCTATTAATAAAGTTATAGGCGATTATTAATTATAATAATATTATAATAATAATAATTTTATAGCTTTATTAGCGGTTATTATAATAAGCTTAGTATTTAATAGTATTAAAATAGTTAAGTAAATATTAGCGGGTTTTAAGTTATAAAAAATAAAAAGGTTAAGTAATAATTTATATATTATATCCGTAACCTATAAAAAGTTACTAAGCCTAATACTATATAAAGTTCCCTCGCTTAGGAGCCTTAAAAAATAAAATAAGTTATTATTAGGATTATTACTTTAGAGGGTATTACTATTTAAAAGTCAATTAATAATAATATACCCCTAAGTTCCCACACTAACTAAAATACTATAAAAACTAATTTCCTTTAATAAAATAATAACTTTCTTACTAAATAATATATAATACTTAGCCTTATCCTCTAAAGCTTATAAAGACACTAATTATTCTCTTAAGCTAATTTATTTCCTATCCCCCTATTATACTTATTCTTATCTAAAAATTTAAGTATATCTAATAATTCCTAAATTAAATCCTTTTCCTTTTTAAGCTATAAATTTTTATAAATATTTAAATACTTATTTAATAATAGTTTATAGTATATTAAAGTTCCTATTCCCTTATTAAATTTTATATCTATACTAACTCCTATTTTTCTATATATTATAAGGATTTTATATCCCTAATCCTAAATAACCCTAACTTAGTAATACTAACTTTATAAAAGGAGGATATTAAAAGTATATTTATCCCCTAAGATATATATTATTAAGTAATAGTAGATTCCTTTAATCTTAATTTTAATTAAGGTATATTATATAACCTATAATACTTAATTATTTACTAACTTAATAATAAAAAATATAGCTAGTTAATAAGGCTTTACTTTAATTTACTTTATAAATTAAAGTAATATAAGATTTATAAAGCTTTTATTATCTAATATTATATAGTTTATATTAATACTATCTATTAAGGTATTTATAAAACCCATATAAATAAGGGGGATCTTATTTAGATTAAAAGCTATATTAAATATTATAACTATATCTTTACCTATATAAGGATTTATTTATACTAGTATTATTAAGCGTTATTATCCTCTATTATTCTTAATAAACGGACCTATTAAGCAATTTAAATTAACCTAAATACTTAAAACTACTTAAAAAAAGGCTATAAAATTTATATTTAGGCTTATCTTTAAAAGCTCACTACTAATATTAAAAAGTTAAATATTATAGTCTATTATACTTTTAATTAATAGGCAGTAATAAGGCTAGGGAAATTCTATTTTCTAATATTTTAATTTAATATTATAGAGAAATTTCTTAATCTTTAAGATATTATACTTTCCTATAATATCTTAAAAGGGTATTTAGTTATTAATATTTAAGATTCTTCCTAAGACTATAACTAAAGTTAAACAAACCTTTATAAGCTAATATAAGGCTAAGTAAACCTTCTTAACTTATTTATTCTCTATTATAGTTATATTATAGGGAAAAAAATTAAATATTTCTCTAAACTTATTATATTTTAAAAGCTCTTTAAAGCTTATAAACTTTAAAGTTTAATTAGTAATATTTTTTTTACCTTTTAGAAAATAATAGAGAATAATCTTTATTTTAAACTTAGTAATTTTTCTATCCCTTAAAATAAATATTAAGGGCTAATCTAGGGATTATAAATATTCCGTATTTTAAAATAGATAAAATTTATTATACTCCCAGATTTTATTATAAAGTAAAAAGAAATCCTCCTAACTTAATTCCCCCTAATTTATAATAACAGCTAATTAGCCTATTAGGTTATTAAGGTTTTAGTTTTAAAAGGTATTAAAATAGGTTTATCTTTAAATAATAGTATTATTATCCTAAAGTTATAAGTATTTTTATATACTATATCCTTATTTTCTATAATTAAAATAGAGAATTTTATAAGGGGCTTAAATTCTAGTATTAGGTTATTAATATTATATAAAATTAGATATTATTATAGTAGGTATTTAAACCTATATTAAAAAAACCTAATTTTCTAATTTTTTTATAAATTTAGTAATAATCTTTAAAGTTCTCTATAAACTCTAGCTTTAGTCCCTATTACTATCCTTATTAATATAAAAATTATTATTTTTATACTATTTTCTATAGGAGCTTATATAATTTTTAATAAATATTAATACCTAATTAAATTTATATTCTTTTTTAATACCTATATATTCTAATAGGAGATATCCTTAAATAAAAAAAATATCCTCTATATAAATCTTTAAAGTAAGGTTAACTTTCCTATTAGGTAAATAAGTAATAACTTAAGATATAAGTATTATTCTAAAATTAATATTTATAATCTTATAGTAGAATTTCTTAATATATTTAAAAAATTTACTTAAAAGTTCTTTATTTTTATACCTAAAATCTATAATCTTTTAGGTTATAGTAAATTATAAAAATATATTTTAATTATCTATTTCTAGGAATTTTAACTTAAAACTTTTTATAAGTTTATTTTAATTATATCTAATATTTTAATTTAGCTTTATTTAATACTATTTTAAAGCTTTACCCTAAAGGCTATTCTTAAATATAGCTTTTTTAATAATATTTTTCTTTTTAGTATTTTAAATATTACTAATAATAATAAAAGCTAAAATAGAATTAAGGTAATTCTTAGTAGATTCTCTATCCTATCTAAAAAAAGTAATAAAATAGTCCCTTATATTTATAACTCTATAAAAACCGGCTATTATAGGAGTATAGGGGGAAATATAGTTAAAAGAAAACTATTTTAATTTCTCTTTAAGGGCTATTACCTTAAAATTCTCTTTTAAAGGGGAAATTAGAAATATAATTTCTTTAAGTAATTTAATAAATAAGGATAAAAATATAAAAAAAACCTTTAAAGCTAAATAATAATTCTTATATTTAGTAATAAGGTAATTTAAATCCTAATTTACTAGGAATAATATAAACTAAAAGTATATTAATTATATTTAAAGCTAAAAAGTAATTTTAAAAATCCAGATTTTAAATTTATTAAAAAAAAATAGTAATAATAAATAGGACCTATTAGGAAATAGATAAGTATTAAACTAGTAAGTAAATTTAAATACCTAAAATAAATATTTTATAGGGGTAGGAGTAAAATACCTAGTAAAAAAATTCTCCCTATAGGAATAAAGGATATCTAATTTCCTAGGCTATAAAGTAAGTAATTAAAACTCTATAACTTTATAAAGTATTAGGGTGGAAATAAATAGAAGTATTTAATTATTCTTAAAGTAAATAATTAAAATAAAGGTTATAATATTAAATTATATAATAATTCTTATTATTTAGTTAGTAGTATTAGGCTAAGTTATTATTATTTTTATTTTATTAAAGGAATAGGGAAATAAAAGTATAATAGCTATTATATAAGTTTTTCCTTAATAGGCCTATTAGGGGTTATAAGGAAGTAATAAAGAGAATTAATACTATTACTTAAGGTAGAAAATTAATTACTAAAAAAAAAAGGTAAAATATTCTAAGTAAAAGGTAAAAGATTTTAAGAAGGAAGTAGCTTTTAAGAAAAGAGCTTTAAACCTTAGGGTAAAAGTTAATTTAGAAAACTAAATTATAATAGAAAATTTTAGTTTTTAAAATTAAATAATATTAGCAATAAATAACTAATATTAAGGGGTACTAAACTTAAAGGATTTTCTATCCTTAAAAGCTAATAAAATTTTAAAAGTTCTAGCTTTAAAATTAAAAAAATTTCCAATTTTTATATAAATTATTCTCCTTAAATTACTAATATCCTATATTAGCTAATATTAATTAATAATTTAACTTAGGTATTTTTAGGGCTTACAGTACTATTCCCTTAAGCGCCTACCTAGGGCGGCTATCTAACTTAATAATTTCTTATATTTAGTTATTTAGTATATTAAGAAACCTTAAATAATTAATTTTACTCTATTTTAAGTTTAAGAAATTATTAAATTTACCTTTTATAAGTTAGAAGGCTTTAATATACTTATAATAATAGGAGTTATAAAGGCCTAAATTTTAAATACCCTAGGTTATAACTACTTATAAATAAAATTTTTAATTATTTTAGCTATTTTAATTTTAAAATATTTTCTACTTTAAGTCCCTTTAGCTAGCTAAATTTCCTAATTTTAGTAAGTTATAGATATTAGGCAGCTGTATTAAGGCCTATAAATAGAATTTAGTTTGAAACCCTTCAATTTTTAATTTTAGACCTCCTTATACTTTAATATAGGCCTAATAATTTTGGCTATATAGTATATCACGCCCTTAGCTCTTTTATTACCCTTATCTATTCTCCGTAGTATTATAAATCGGGTATCCTTTCCTAGCTAGTTTTCCACTTAATTAAATATTATAGTATTTTATAGTATTAAAACTAATAATTCCTCTTAGTATAGTATTTTTATTTCCATTAATATATTTTCCTAATTTATCCTAATTAAGGGAGTTTTCTAAGTTAACTTTATAATCGGCTTATAGGGGAGTAATTTTGTATTAGTCTAGTATCTATTCCAGGCTCATATCTGGGTTCAAGAGTTCTATATTAGGCTAGTATTTATCCCAGATTTATATCTAAGTAAGTAGTTCTGTGTTAGGCTAGTATCTATCCTAGGCTTACATCTAAGTAGTAAAGAGTATTATAGTTATTATAATCTCTATATTAGTCCTTTATCTGGACTTTTTAGTAGTTATAGTGGGTTTATAAAGTTATAATCTAGGTAGTCCCGCACTAGTTTATTAAATATTGTTTTATATATAGTAATTAAGAGGGGTTGCAATCTTTATTATACGGGCTTAGAAATATTTTAAATTAATTAGGAAAAACTTAGAGAATAATATAATAAGTAATCCCTGTACGGTTTACTATAAAATAACCTAAAAATAGCTTCTAATGATAACTATTTATTTGTACTACAGTGGCTTATTCTAGCTAGTTTCTAATAAGGCCCCCGTGGCTACGGATAAGCCCCCTAAAATCACTGGATTCTGCCGTTTCAGGCGTTCACCGCCTACAGGTCCCTGCGGGCTTTGCGAGCGCGGGGCTGGGCAGCTTCGGCCCCCCGGGACTCGTTGTCTTGTGGGTGACGAGAGGCGGGATGTCACCGAGCCTTGCAACCAAAGTGAGCCGTTGGCAAAGAGGCCTGTTGGGAGGGGGAGGGGAGGCTATGGTCGCCCCCCGCCACCATTTCCCCTTTCCCCAGGGGCATCAGCCCCGTTCAACCCCCCTCCCCCCTTCTGGTTGGTGATCGCCACTTCTCCAGATGTGTGCCCCAGATGGATCGCCTAAGCGCCTGGGGGAAGCGAGATGCGAAATCTCGCGGGGAGGATAGGCGAAGGGCGGGGGTGCCGTATTGAGAGATTTGGTGGGATTCATCTCAACCCCTGTCAGCCTGGCAGCCCTGGATATGGCGTGTCTGCTGGGTGCCTGGGCCAGTCCTGGTCTCGTTCTCAGACTGTTGCCGAGGACGACGCCGGCGGGTCGAGGCGGCCTGGGGTTCTTGGTTGCCTTTTCGGCTTGCCCACCCCTACATAGGTGCCCGTCCCACGAGACGGCGCGATGCTACACGGGAGTACGCAGGTGTGTTTCTTCAGGAGGAACCCACCCGCTTCACATACAAACAAGGGGCGCTGGGTGTCACTCACAATTGGGTTCTGGCTCGTGGGACAAACCACCCCCATCGGGATTTCCGAGGCTGGCAGGTGACCTACGGGGGCATTCGAGCAGGTGCTATGGCGCGAGACGATCCCTTCTGAGAGACACTCGGAATGCTTATGCAGCACTAGACTATCTACTGTGTATTGTGTTTGGAGGCATTGGTGTTCTCCCATGTTTCCTTGCACAGGCGCGACCAGAACAGTGCCACTTGAAACGCCGTCCCAGCTGTTGACGAACTGCCTGTCTGGCCTTCCTACCCTGCCCTACCGGGCCCCCCACGCCTGGGGACGGTAACTCAAGATGAGGCTTGGGGCATCTCGATGTGCACCCGGCGGGGAGTCAAACTATGCCACCCCCCGAAGCAACGGTGACCGGGATGCGGTGAGCTGGAAAGCATGTCAGCGACATTTCGCCGCAACACCCCATCCTCCCAGTCCCCCACACCCCGCGCCTCTTTTAGTTTAGAGACCGACTGCCAGAGCCTGAATCATAGTCTAGGCCCTTGTGTTACCACGTAGCAGGTCTCGTGACGACGGCTCCCCAGGAAATCGCGGGAGTTCAAAGTTTGACCTCCACGTTCCTGAAGGAGTGTAAGGCGGGCGGCCCAATTAGCTGCCACACGCTACGGCGTCACGCGCACCTGCTCTGTGCTGGTCAACGAGAAGACAGACAGGCGTGGGGTTGCAGTGTGTTGGCCGGCGGAGTTGGAGTTGGATTAGTTGGATTTGGATTTGGTAGGCTGGCGTGCGCTCGCAGGCACGAGAGGCAGGCGAGATCTGTGTGCTCGGCGGGCGTCGAATCTACGAATCCGAAACAAAAACCCAGGTGCAGGGAACTCTACACAGTAATGCACGACGATCTCCTGGAGCAACTGGGGTACCAGAGTACCTGAGTACGGGAGTACCTCAGCGTGCTCAGTCAGTAGCCGATGGATCTCCTCGGGAGTTGAGCGAGGCCTGAGGCTGGCTCAGGGCCAGTCAGCCTGGCAGCCCTGGCAGGGAATCTGGAGTAATGCATCTGCGGTAATAATAACTTATGGAGTGCATGACGTCGGCAGGCATGTACAACCATCACGCGACACACGCCAAGTGCGACAAGCCAACGCAGGGAATGGACGAGGACGCAAAAAAAAAAACGTGGACGCGGCTGGGCTGGTGGGTTGTGGAGATGCGTGCATTATTAAACCATCACCCGCAGATCCCGCCCCCGGCCTTGGGGGTTTCTGTGCAGCCCGCTGCGTAATGTGCGTTGTTAAGCTCGCTTTGTGCACCGACAGACAGGGCAGGATTAGCCCGGCCAGATCCTGGCATTGCGGGTGGGCGGGCGGTCGAACGAGTGAGCGAGTGAATTGGCGAGGTCCCAGTTCCCCCAGGCCGTGACAAGAGACACCAAGAACCAAGACCGACCCGCACCAAGCCCTGGGACGCCAGGGACGCATGGAAAAAGTCGGCTGGGAGCGTGTGATCTACGCAGTAAAGTGTGTTGTCGACGCTGAGGTGGCCGCGACGATCAGGTCACAGCTGCTTCCGAGGCTGCCACACACCTGCACAGCTTTGCTGCTCTGCACAGGCAGATCAGGTAGTCTAGAGATGCACACACTCACACTCATACGCATACAGTACACACCACACGCCACACACCACAGCCTAGCGACTAGCACCCACGCGAGAGGAACCGCGCCTCGCACCACGCTGTGGTAGTGGACAGACCCAGCAGGCGGAAGCGGCCGGTGTTAGTAGACGATTTTTTGCCTGCTAAATCCGGCCCCGACCTAAACTGAGCCGGGAGACCGAAGCCAAAGAAGCAAGAGGTGATCAGCCTTTTTAGGTTTTGCGGTTAATAATCAGCCTGGGCTGGCTCGCTCGGAATACTGCTGTCAGCAGCATTTGTAAACACATCCAAGTAGGCTACCAAGGCTACCTACCGGACGGCCAGAATAGGATGACCCAGAATAGCTGTGCATGTATCTACTGTGGATGCAGCACTCTGATGAGCTCGCTCTCGCTGGCCTCGCTGGGTGACATGTACAGGGGCGGCCAAATGATCAGACTGATGTAGAGTACCGCATAGTGCAACGGCTCCAATAATTCATGTACCTGTTGGAGCAAGGACCCGCGAGCAGCATGGATGGCCATCTCATAAGCTTGAGGTCGGACTTTAGCTGACACGCCACTGAAGTTTAGGCTGGAGCCGGCGAGTTGAACAGGGTAGGGTACTTGCCTAGGTACGTACCTGGGATTGTTACCGACCTTGGGGACGTGCCCACTCTTCCACTTCCATGCACCACCCTCCGCCCTCCCACTGCCAAACCAAGCGTCCCACTAGTGGTCGCCCCTAAATCCGGGCTGCCTGGGTGGTCGAATAAATCCCCTGCAGTCACCCTTCCTGTTCCTTCCCTCCCACGCGTGCCTTGCATCAAAGCTGGTTTCCGACGTCAAACCCACCCTCCAAGGTTCAATCAGTCCTCCCATACACGTACACAAAAACACCCCTCTCAACCTGGGACGCGCCCGTTCGCTTCCCTTTCCAGGTCGCTCTTCTACCCACAGGCCTCAACGTCCTTCAACACCTGGCCCGTCGCACTCTGGCTCGTGTTAGTGCGTCCGGACACTGTCTTTTCGGCCAATTTCACTCTGTCTTTTTTGGCCAATTTGTCTGGCACAAAAACCTCTCCTCCCGCCGCCCGCTTCCCATCAACCTGACAAGATGGACAACCAAATCTCTTGCGGTCTTTGCACCATTGCTCTTTGATCGAGAGCCCCGGGCCCGACTGGGACTACATACATAGTCCTGAAGGATCCCTCCGCCATAACAACACACTCATCACCCACTGACTCAATCCTCCACGCTCGCCTCACCTCTATTCAACCTGTCACAGGCGCGCTATCCTGCCAGAGCCTCAGGTCACTGGATACCCCCACGCTCCAGCAAAACTCATAACTCAGATCACTCCCACCCTTCTACCACCCCGTATTTGCCCTCACCCCCAGGAGTCGACTATTGAAACCCAAACAATCACCCTGTTTGCGGAGCATGAACTTTGTCTTGATACTCTTCTTGGCAAAATTGGTCGTGGCTATATCGTTAGTGGTTGCACAGATTATCCTGTTACAGAGTCGGACAGGCAGTTCTTACCAGGACTGGTGGCGGAATCACATCGACAGGGTCAGCATACGCAAGGAATTCGGAATCATGGACGCATCAAAGGGCACAGAGCCTACCCGGAGCAGTAAGGGTCTGAGAGAGCGGAAGTCCTTTCTCAACACCACGGAGCAGCAGCACGGAGTGGAGCAAGCAGAAGTTGAACTGGAGGAACCAGATGTCCCCCCTCAGAGCATGGAGATGCAACGGTCACAGTCGGGGCAGTTGTCCCTCAAGAGTCTGAGGTCAACACCGTCCATCTCTTCTCTGGCCACCGAGAACAGCGTGTCCAAGGAGACAGTTGGAAGCAGAAACATCCTTGGCCAGCCGGCCAACTTCGGAACCGTCGCCCCAGGCATCTACCGGAGCAGCTATCCCAAGGATGCCGATTATGCTTTTCTTCAGAAGCTGAAGCTGAAGACTATCATGTGAGTCCCGACAGCCCACTGCTACCTATGCGCACCGCACTAATCATCCTGCCAGCACACTTGTCGACAAGGAACTACCTGAGACGTTCCTCCCTTTCATGGCGGCCAACAACATCCAGCATCGCCACATCACTATGCAGGGGACCAAGAAGGAGACGATACCTATTCAGACAATGGCGGCCATTCTTGAGGTCGTGCACGACAAGCGCAACCACCCTCTCCTGATCCACTGCAACCATGGCAGAGTATGTCCATCCCTGCCAAATCTGGCCTGTCTCGTCCATACTATTTTGAACCAGAAGCTAACCTAATTGCAGCACCGAACTGGTTGTGTTGTCGCCCTGGTTCGCAAGATCCAGAACTGGGACTCGGAGCGCGTCCTGGACGAGTACAGGGCCTACGCATCGCCAAAGATCCGAGACTGTGATGTCGAGTATATCAACAAGTTCCAGACTGCCGAGATCCAGTACCTGGCTCTGGCGCCCCTTGCTGAGTCGTTTCCGACCCAGCCTGTGATGGACCTTCGTCGAATCCGGTTCATGCTGGCTTCGCTTTTTACCCTCTTCATCTGGTGGAACACGTTACGATTCTTCCGGCGAAATGGCAGTCAGCGCGATCCAGTGTCGGGCCTTTGACGCTGTCTCCCACTTCGACGCGAATTTCTCACGGATTTGCTGCCGCACTTCGGCTTCGCTACGTGTCTACTGGCCCACGGAACAGTCGACTCGACCTCGGCACTGCTGGACAGCGATCCTTTACCTGTTTCATGGATTGACGTTGCACGTCACTGCTTTATGTGTAGAGCACCCTTTCTCTTTGATTCGGTCGGAACCTCTCACAAGGGTATAGACAGGTTATCTTTGGAGGCTATCAAGAGCTGAGATGTCCTCCTGGCGTTTTTGGGGCAGGGTCGGCTCTTTGATTACAGAGCCGACGTTTCTTTTGTTTACAGGCCCAGTGTACGGTACAGACTAAAAGATGAGAGCTGTTGTGCTATAGAGTCCTTGGTAGAGGCTCAAGGACCCAGATGGGATAGTTTCAGAAAGCGTTATACCCGGGCAACCTTTTGATGAGGTCCCGTTTGGAGAAATGCATACACGGTGTTACTGCAGTTCTCAGTCTAATTATGTACTTGAAAGTGTGACCGAGCACCCAAAGTGACAGGACTGCTGTCCCTAGCCCCTGGACCGGCGGCCTCGAACGTGTATTGTTTCTTGTACCATCGCAGCCGGGACGGAAAGGCGACAGCCAGCCTGTAATCTAGAACCAATCCTAACAAGAACACCCACACATGCAATTGTGCCCCAGCAAGCCCTCACTTTCCGAACACATCAGCCCAAGCGTTGGCGTCCCGAAAGCGAAAGACAAGCACCCCCATGAAGAACATCCCTCACCCCACGTCCTCACTGCTTCTCAATACCCCACCGATCCCTCTCCTTCCTCTCGACGCGCTCAGCCTCCCTGTCCCCAACAGCATAGGCGTAACCCCCGCCAACGGCGTTGACGAGCCCCAGGCCGATGGCGGCGCCGCGGACGGCGGCCCTGGCGGTGAACCTCTGGCGCAGGGACGCGACGGGCCGCCTGCGCGCGGCGAGCAGCACGTACAGGCCGGACCAGGCTGCCGACAGCCCCGCGGCGTCGGCCTTGAAACCCGCGACGCTGAGGTAGCTGCTCAGCAGGAGCATCGGGGTGAAGACGAGCATGGGCAGCTTTTGGAAGGGGCGGAAGTGGAGGGATGTTATTAGGGTTGCTAGGCCCATTGGCGGGAGGGAGGATACTGTTTGATTTTGTTAGATGTGCATGTGTGAGTTGAGGGTGAGGGTGAGAGAGGGTACGTACGACCCCAGCCGTTGAGGCGGGATGCTAGCGACCTTGTTGGCTCTTGCTGGTCTTGTGTTGCCATGATTTGTGTGTAGGTTGGTACGAGAGAATAGGGACGATTTCTCCTGACTGTGAGGCTCAATGACTGGGTTGTTCAAGATGTGCCTGGGGACTTTTTTCTGTTGGAGTCTGCGAGAAAAAAACAGTGACGTGATGTGCACCGGAGATCTTGCAGGGATCCGAATAGTCTGAAAGATCAATAACTGCCCTGGCCTTTCTCTTCTAGGATAGCCTCTTCGCTGGACAACCTCTTGTATCTCGTGAGAATTGTAGAATTATACAGATTTACGGTCAATGGTTGAATAGGCAGGCCATCTTGGTCCACAATAAAAGTCCAGGTATGGACCTTGAATATTCCTGCCATACACAGAGCTTCAGGGTCCTCAGCAGAGCTGCATTGGGGTTGCTTCTGGCAGGGGTCTTTGATACGGACCAGGCCAAACTGCTGCCACAGTCTGACTGCAGGGCGGTTGTCGGTTGGCCGGCAAAGTCGGGGCATGGCAGCAGAGAACATGGACTTTTTGGATGCAGCTTCGGTCCAAGACATCGTCCGAAGGCTTTTTCGAACTTGCATGCAGCCAGCATCTCCATTGCATTTGCAGGTGCAATCCCAAGAAAAGCATTGCCGTTCTATTGTGGCTTGCTCAGTATCCATTTAGCATCAAAACAGCGTGTCCCTTGCCGCCTGTGTTGAATTGACACCGCTTGCTTTTGGCCAAGTTTACCCCGAAGAAGCCACCTTCCCTGACGCCTATCGTGCACCACCCCACGGCCCGTCGTCACCAGACAACCGGGGCAACTCGCAACAAACAACCCGCCAGCCCGCGCTTTCGCAACCTCAACAATAGCCCGTGGCTGCTCTGCCAACATCCCGACGCCTCAGTCCGATCTATCTTGCCATCCACTTGCTCGCTGACCCAAGTCCCAACCTTATCCGTCCCGTCAGCCGACCAAGCGTGTGCTGCCAACGACCGCCAGCCGCAGAAACACAACCTCGCCCATCCCTACCGTCTCCCGGCCGCGACGACAACTCATCAAAACAACTCGCCGCACCCCGGCTAAGCTATAGCTACAGCAACACCAACCACCACCTGCTGTCTCGGGGCAGAGACACACGCCGCCTGACATCATGCCGCCCAGCGCAACCGCCTCCGGGGCGGATGCCTCCAAAGACTCTTCCTCGGCCCGCAACCGAGAACACACCCAGGGCAACCAGGAGCGCAAGTACACAACCGAGCAGAAGGCGGCAGTCCTGCGCATCCGCCGATGCAAACCCACAGACTTCTACGATATCCTCGGCATAGAAGCCGTGCGCAAGACCTGCACGGAAGCGGACATCAAGAAGGCATACCGCAAGCAGTCCCTGCTGACACACCCGGACAAGAACGGCCACGAGCACGCCGACGAGGCCTTCAAGATGGTATCGAGGGCCTTCAGCGCCCTCGGCGACAAGGAGAAGAGGGAGAAGTACGACAAGTTCGGCGGCGACCCGGACAGCAGGTTTAGCCAGGCCCAAGCGCAGAACCCCTTCGCCGGGTTCGCGGCCAGGCAAGGCGGCGGAGGGAGAGGGCCCATGGGGGGAGGCGGCATGTGGGAGGACGAGCTGAGCCCGGAGGAGATGTTCCAGCGGTTCTTCGGCGGCGGTGGGTTCGGTGGCGGCGGCGGCGGCCCCTTTGGTGGTGAGTAGACACACTCTTTGCGCGCATGTGCGAAAGTCTTCGGAGGAGCAGCGGCACTAACTGGCAAGGCTTCGACACAGGACCGCAGTTCGTCTTCAACTTCGGCGGGCCGGGCGTCAGGGTACATCAGTTCGGCGGCGGGAGGCCGCGCAGGCGGCCGCGCGAGAACGAGCAGCAGGGGCAGCCCGAGAACAGCCTCTTCAACACGCTCATGGGCCTCCTGCCCATCATCTTCCTGTTCCTGTTCCCGCTGCTGTCGTCGCTCTTCTCGGGCGGCGGCAGCACCCCCGCGGGGCCCGACATCGTCTTCGACGCGCCCGACGCGCAGCACACGTCGGAGCGGATAACGCCCAAGCTCAAGGTCAAGTACTACGTCAACCCGGTGGAGATCAAGGCCTACACCAAGACGCAGATGTCGCGCATGGACAGCAACGCCGAGGTGGTGCTGGTGCGGCACCTGCAGCACGAGTGCGAGAACGAGATGCTGCACAAGCAGAGGCTGTACGACGAGGCGCAGGGCTGGTTCGTCCAGGACCCGGACAAGATGGGCATCGCCGAGAGGTTCCCGCAGCCGAGCTGCTCGAGGCTCAACAAGCTGGGCATCAGGACGACGAGGTGACCTTCGTCCTTCGTCTTTCTTCTTCATTTCTGCTTTTTCCTCGCTTTCTTCATCAGCCGTCAAAAAACTCGGAACCCATGGAGAGGCTGCCTGTACAGGATATGGCGATAGACAAGGAGGCGGACTGTGGTTGCATTTGGACTACGAGACCTCCGATTGGTAATGAAATCTCGGCTGTTTGTATTCTTGGACTATCTGGTATCGTGTTGGCGTTGGGCGGAGAAGCATCATTGACATAGCGGCTTTTCTGGGAGGTGGAGGCATTGGATTCGACGTGTATGCTGCGTGAGGCTGGAGGTGCTCCTGTTGCCTGCTGCCTTTCGCGCCGGCGGGCTACGTTTCAATACCAGACATTATCCGACTGCTCTGTAATCCATACTGAGGGGCGTCGAATACAAGCGCCTGCCCTTTGTCCTCATGTTATTCCGCCTCCGGGAGCAGCATCCTTAGCCTTGTCAGCACACGCGGAACATCAACCGTTCATGGTGCTTGGTATGCCAGATTGGATGGCCACGGGCCATGTACATCATACTTTAGAATAGACACTAGAGCACAGAGGATACGGTTCGTATAACCTGTTTCTTTCCTCGAACACAATAGGGAATATCTTTGTTAATGTCAACTGGTCCCCTTGATCTCGTACGGTTGGTATCAAAGCAGGTGACAGGTGCGAGCTTTAGAAACACGTACACTTGCTTATAGTGGCAGATCCATACTGGCAAGCAACTCACCACACATAGGTAAAGTACCTGTTCTAATGAGAGCTGATTTAACAATGAATGGTCCATCAGCCTATGCATTTATTTGGAGGACTCCAATTTTCTCCACAACTTTTCTACCCTCAAGCTGCGGACTGACTCAAAACATCTTGAATGATTTGACAAGTCCATTTTTTTTTTGAATACATATTATTAGCAAGCTCAACAGCTTCGTATGGGCCAATCTCCCGATTTCACTGGGAGCATAGGTTTGCCTTGGGACAGTTCATGGATAAGGCGGCCCAGGGGGGCACCAATGGTGTGGCAGATTGATCCTAAGCTTGCGGAAGTTTGGGCGGCAGCTGTGGCCGTGGGCGATACTTCTATTGACATTGATGGGAGCTGAGGGCCGAGTTGTCCGGGAGAGAACATATAGTACAGTCGGTTACAAGTCGCTCCAATTCTAAGGCGACAGGGGTACATTTTGGTGGCACCTGAAAAAGTGCCCAATTGTTAACCAAGCTCAAGATCTTCTACAAGCAGACTTTTTGGTGTTGTGTCGCAGATTTGTGCCTGGAGATTCCACAATGCCGATGTCATCTTCATGGGAATCATACTTCATGAGTGATTTATTACCAAGCTACCAGTGAGAGAATCTCACATGAAATGGATGGAGTTGTGTATTTCGTTGTATGCCAACCACTTTATATTTGCATGCACGACTGGGTTGTTATGAGTGACAACTTCACAGAATCACAGCTCAGAAGAAGCTCATAGTATGGGATGAGAATAAATCTGTATAAGTCAACTGTTGTCCATAGGCCTTGGTAATTACTCATTTTTATGAGTGACTTACGCTTTATACCTATGTAGGGAGCCACTGTATCTTGATCATACACCTCTTGGCCCAAAGCATGGGACTTTACAGCCAACAATCATTTTGCAAATTTTGTGTTAGAAGCATACATAGGTATTGTGTTGACAATCGCCTTTCAATAGGTACCAAATTATGTGAATATTATTGAAATGAGAAAATGACATAATTGAGAGAGTGAGTCGACAGAGTTGACAGACAAAGACCTGCAAGCTTGCAGAGGCCCTTGTGTGTTGTGGAAGGTGACTATGAAGACTTGATAGTATCATTCAGCAGATTTATCTCCAAATATTCCCTCTACTTCGCGCTCTAGTCATACATAGACAGCATTCATCCGAAATCCATCAAGCTCATCAGTTCCTGAATGTTTCCACAGCAGAAATCAAGGATACCCGGATTCTCATCATGGCCGTGGAGACCCCCAATGGCTGCAGAGCTACAACCCGAGTGGGGGCAATAACGTAGGTACGGAGTACCCAGCAGATCAACGGGGTTGCCTCCAACCGAGCTCCGCCCCTGTCCGTTGCGTCACCGATAGAGTGGCTGGGGTTGCCCCCAAGAGGCAGCAGGCAGGCTGGTAAGCAGCTTAGGAACAGCAAAATGCACGCGTGTCCGCATCATCTACTTGTTATTGATCATGAGAATACATGTGCAGAGAATCCATTCATTGCTGCATTATTAAACAAGGCAAAGATGCATGTAGACACAATGCCAGCATGTCAATGCCAGTCAATGCGAGTAAAGATGGGACAAGCCAGCTTATCGATAGTCAGAGGTCAGTGAGTGGTGTCTAAATGGTAAATACCTCTGCCGGGACGAAGAGGTACAGGGGCAGCAGTGGCGGGATGGCATGTGACAGAGGTAGTCCTTGCTCAGCTTCTTGTAGCTCTCACCCCGAGACGGATCCAAGCTCCCCCAGTCACTGGAAGTGGGCTGCCTGTTTCCTAGCTTGACTTGACTTGGCCTGACTTGCCTCGCTCTACTCTTGCTACTGGGAATGGCAACGTTCAGTTGAGTTGCATACAGACCAGCAACCTCACAGCCCCCGGCCAGGCATTATTGTATCACCTGGGCCGACTGTCTGCATTGCCGGCTTGCTGTGTCACTACTGACCACTCTCCGTTCCATTCCTACCTTGACGAGCCTATTTGATCTCCATGCCCCTACGATCCCTCTCTTAACCCCTCACACGAACCACCCAGGAACAGACCTCCAACCAAGCCAAGTCCTGCCTCGCTATAAGTATCGCAAGCCGCCGAGTCGCTGCTTGCCCTCTCCAACCACCTCCCGCCCAGACGGAAACCTTTCCGGAACGTTCAGCGCTTTCCACGTCCCACGGACCCGTCGCGCAGGACAGCCGCCCTAGTCCCGAGTCCCGCGGAGGCGTCAGCTAGACGAAGACCCTCTGTCCATGACCCCCTCGTCGCGCGAGGCCACCGCTTAAGAGATGGTGACAAGAAAGCCGCTGCCGGACAATGCTGTTGTCCATCCAGACGTTGCCCCGGGCTCAAACTTGGACGGCACAGGCGCTGACCCCCAAACGGCTGCTAAGTCGCAGACCGTTTCTGGGCAGAGACCTGTCGACGATGCTGCGGACCTGTCAGACACCGATAGCTGGGAACGGGATACTGACAGCGAAGACGAAGAAGACAGGCCATCTCATACGCAGCATGGCCAAACGAAAGAGAAGGGAATCGCGGTAGCAGACAATGGCGACGTGGCAGACAAGGACAATGGCGGCAGTTCCAATGTACTGCAGCCGGCTACGACAGGAGAGTCGGACTACCTTTCAACACCGACGATCGAACCCCCTTCTTCCGGGACCGGGACAGAGGAGACGAACCCTTTCAGGAGGAAGATGTCGCAGTCAAATGGACAGCGCAGTAACGCGGTGCCGCCCATGCCCAGCGAGACACCTCCAGTACCTCCCTCGGACGCCTTCGCGAAACTGGATCTCGACGAGACGAGCACAAACCCTTGGCAACCTGCGCTGGGTGATCAAAATTCCTTGGCGCCGCCCACGCTCACGAATGCGGTAGAGCAAGAACCGGACCAGCAGGTATGGGCATCCCAAGTGCCATCCAGAACAGCATCGACGGGCCCAGCCTCGAACTCTCCGGCAATACAGTCGCCTACCCCGGAGGAGAAGGGCACATGGGGTGATGATATTCCAGAGAAATCCTCCATCGCGGTACCCCCGTCGTTTAGAGCGTCTCTCGAAGACCAGACGCTGGAACAAGACAGCCATGCTTGGGATGATGTGGCGACCTTGGACAAAGGCAAAGCACCCGAGAAGCCTCCTCTGGCCACCGAAACTCCCTCGGGGGGCTCGATTGGAGCCGAAGACAATCTCATCGACATTGGACACGAGCCCAGTCCTGGTCCGTCGGGGCAATCATTTCAAGCCGCCGGGCAGCCCGAGGATGCTGCACCTTCACTCCCCCCCAGGCAGTCAGAGAACCCCCAAATCTTGCTTCCCGCAGCGCCAGTTTCTGGGAAAACAGAAACCTATCAGATCAAGAACATCACTTGGCACGACGCTAATACAGCCAATGCCATGCGCAAATCCCCAATACTCGTGCAGAATGCCAACGGTCCATGTCCGCTGATGGCGCTTGTTAATGCTCTCACTCTGACGACCCCGGCGGACGCAGGGGATGCGGTCCTCGTCAATACTCTGAAGACGAGAGAACAAATCAGCCTCGACCTTCTACTTAACGCCGTTTTTGACGAGCTCATGTCTGAGCGGAGAATAACGTCTGATCAGTCTTTGCCCGACATCACCGAGCTCTATGCATTTCTGAAAGGCCTCCACACTGGAATGAACGTCAACCCTAGGTTCATTCCCACAGAAGAGACAGAAAAGGCCTTCAAACGAACTTCTTTAACTCATCTGCATCCCACCGAGAGGGGTGATCTCATCCCGGGCACGTTCGAGGATACGAAAGAAATGTCATTCTACAGGACCTTCCGAATACCTCTAATTCACGGGTGGCTGCCGCCACAGTCGGAACCTGTGTATGAGGCTTTGAAGCGTCATGCCGAGTCGTATGAGGATGCTCAAAATATTCTGTTTAGAGAAGAAGAGTTGGAAGACAAGCTCAGCAACACATCTGGGGCAGGCCTCTCTGAGGAGGAGCAGGGCATCTACCAGGACATTCTGAGCATCAAGTCTTTCCTCTATTCAGCCGCGACACAACTGACGCCATGGGGCCTCGAGGTTATTACCAAGGCAATGCGCCCCGGCTCTGTGGCGATTCTCTTCAGAAATGACCATTTCTCTACATTGTACCGGCACCCACAAACCCTGCAGATGTTTGCCCTTGTCACCGACGCTGGCTATGCGGGGCATGATGAGATTGTCTGGGAGTCCTTGGTAGACGTTAATGGCGAGAACTCCGAGTTCTTCTCCGGTGATTTCCTCGTGGTTGGTGGTCCATCGCAGAGCGACGAGTACGCGGCATCGGGCAGCGCGTCCGCATCGAATATTCAGAAAGAATGGACGACTGTCCAGAGGAAAGGAGGGAAGCAGACCGAAGCCGAAGGGCCTCCAATGTCACCTAAGGAGCAAGAGGACCGTGATTTGGCACTAGCTCTGCAGTTGCAAGAAGAGGAGGACCAGCGCCACCGCACAGAGCAAGCCCAGCGACGCCGGGAGACCCAACTTTCCGAGCAGTTCATCGAGCAGCAAGCAGTGCGACAAGGCCCTGTAGGCCTCCGACAAACCAACAGCAACAGTACCACTACCACTAGCAATAGCAACAATGTGCCCGTCACCACGGGTCGCCGACCATCGACCGCCAGAGGTGGTGCCGTCGCCAACGCCAGCCGCGGAGGAGCACAGAATTCTTCCCCTCGACCGGCGCAGCAGCAAGTGCGCCCGCTCGTCCCTCCCGTCTTACGCTCGCGAGGCGTCAGTCGCCCTGCTGACGACGGCAACGACGATGCGCCGCCATCATATGAGGACGCTGCTCGACAGAGCCCATATCTCCCACCTGCCGGACACCCGAGTCACCCAGCCTCGAGCTCAACCCCATCAGTGGCCAGTGCCACGCAGAGCCTGAACAACCCGAGGCTGCCTGGCTCGCGAGCACCGGGGGTCGCGTCTGGCTCCAGCCCTGGAGGACAATCCCCCGGCGGGTATCGAAGGGGGACGAACCCTGGATACAGACAAGGTGTCGCACCTACTGCGGCAGGTGGGGGCGGCGGCAGCAGAGATAAGGATTGCGTTGTTATGTAGGGACGTAATAAGGACGCACAGAGGAGAGCGAGCCAGGGAAAGGAGCAGGGCCCAAGGTCCGACATGCTCCGCGAATTGCGCGAGCGCTGGCGATCTACGAGACGCAAACGCTCATCCTCGGGCCCTAGAGAGTCCTAAGCGGCATTCGGTGCCCTACACAGTACGGCAGCGACGACAAGTAGGGAGGAAAAGGATATGCATGGCGTTCAAGGGGTTCAGGTTGGGGTCCGGGTCGGCTCCAACGAGTACATAGCAACATTCTTTGATGCGGCCCCTCGCGGGCGGCGACGTATCGTAGCATCGCTACTCGAAATCAATTCAAGGCATTTCTGGGGCGTAGCCCGTTCGCCTAAGAGGAGCCATAGAGGAGGAGAGACGCGAATCCCCTCGCCCCCCCCCCCCCGTCAGCCACCATTCCTTCGCCGCTCTAGTCGGCTCGTAGTCTGCTCGCTTCCAGTGTACACTTCACGAGGCTGACTCACATGGCTATGGCTTCGGCCGGTCCGATGGCCATTCCGAGATCGATCCAGTGCCGAGCCCCACGAACTAAGTCCGTGCTAAGCATTGTCGACCTGGTATTCGTCATTGACGACTGTGGCTATTCTTTTCCATGGCTCGCCAGAAAGTGTCGCTGTCTTCTGGGGCAGACTTCAAAGGGGCTTGCTTTCAGACACTGAACGTGACATTTACTAACGACGAGCAGGCCGTAGTTAGTGCCGAATAAGAATTGTCTCAAAGATCGCCCCGGCTCGTTTTATCATATTTCTCTTTCTTCAAATTCCAACTAGGGTCTTAGTCGGCTGACCCTAAATTTCAGAGTTAGCAACATAAAACCACTGCATGTTTTAGTGTGGGAAAGCCTTGTATGAATGTGTCATGGTCATGCTGAGATGGCGAAATAGAGAAAGGTAGAAAGTGATTATTTATAATATCTTTAGAGGATTCAATAGACCCTATTCATCTTTTAATCAAGTAAGTATTTGCTGGAAGTGTTACAACAATGCTCACGCTTGCATTTCATTTCAGAAACGTTATACCAGACTTTGAGGTTCTGTATCTCTTGTGGGATATCAGACACCACCATCATTCATATGTCCATTACCGCCACAGATTCAACTGACCGCGCATTTAAGTTCGCATTGCGATTTCCGGCCGGATTTCGCCTGAAGCAGTAGGACCAAGAGTGATGATGCCGGCCTCAGACCTCGTAAATCGAACTAGAGAAGCCGGAGTTCTTAGCAACATGATGTAGATGGCCAAGGGCGCAACGATATTTTTTTGTGTTGAAGCTCTTCGAAAACTACCGGCGCCGTGCTAACCCCCCGAACAACACTTTCTTTGAAAAGCCAATTAAAAACCAGGCAACCGCACTATCTTCACAGACGCTCGACCGAAACCTTCTCGAAGGTCTCTTAGCTCGACCACACAGTCATGTGATGTGTCTCATTCCTAGCACCGCCACGAGGATAGCAAGACAAGGCCTCGTTAGTGCGCACATGGCACCTGTCAAAACCTCGAGGCTAACGGCCCGAAGTCAACGCCAGATCTTCGAGAATGCCGCCAGAAGAGTCATAGAGGCGGCAGTGCCTGCGGCGGACTTCTGCCGGGCAAGAGCCGCTCTGTCTGGGGAATCCGGAGCTGTCCGCCCATTGGCTCGGCGTTACTTGGTGATAACTTCGATTCTGGTCGGCTCCTTTGTGCTAGCATGAGCAGGAGTTGTCATGACGTTCTTGGTGCCTTTCCGTTGCTCACGAGGTTGATTCTCGAAGGCGACTAGAAGGCGACTAGAAACTGATGAAGATATGTACTTAAGGAGGAGTCTTCCTACTGTTATTGATCATTTTCTTCGTCGAAATGCTGTCAGGGCATCGAACCAAAAACACATTCCTTTACTAAGAAGTTGTATTGAAGAACAACTAAAGACACGCAAACATCATCCAACGAGATACAAAGAGTATATAAGACAGTTCCAAGATGCACTCCAACATCATCAGCCTCCTGGCAATCGTCCTGGCACCTCACTTGGCGACCGCAACACCCATTGCGTCGCCGAGAGGCGGAGGCGGTGCGACTGGAGGCGGGGGTGGTTCCTCTGGTGGTGGTTCCTCCGGTGGTGGTTCCTTCGGAGGAGGAAGCTTCGGTGGTATCGGGGCCGGCCGTGGAGGTGGGAGCTTCGGCGGCGGCGGCGGCGGACGTGGAGGCTCAGTTTCGTCCTCCTCGTCGTCGTCTCGCGGCGGCAACTTCGCAGCCGGCGCCGCTACGGGCTATGTCGGGGGTATATGGTCCGTTCTCTGTTCTCCTGTTATTATACCTTCTTCCCCTTACTGATATCCAACAGGGTCGGCCACGGTCCGCACTATGGGGGAGCAAGCGGCGGGACGTCCTTCGAGGCGCCCCCGGACGACTGCGTCGTCGCAAAGGCCGTGAACGACGAGCTCAAGCCGAGCGTGGACTGCTTCTACTCCTGGGAGCACTGGCACGAGGACAACTTCCTCTTCTACGTCATCCGCATCACGCCCACCGGCCAGAAGAGCGATGGCTGGGCCAAGGGTGTGCGGGACAACATCAAGGGCGAGGTAAGTTTTGAACCCACACCCGGAAAATCCGTGATGGGATGGTTTTGGATTCTAACTCGCGGCAAAGTGTGGCTCCGGTCACATCTACTACCCGGACTTCCCTGATAGTTCTCGGTTCGACAATGTCAACGAGCACTTCGGAGAGCCGCGCGAGATCAACGGCACCACCTTTCACGGCCTCGAGATGACCGTCCCATTGGATAAGTGGAGCCCGGGAGAGGACGAGAAGAGCTGTGTTACCACGGCGATCAAGAAGGCCTCGTGTGGTGTTAACCTCAGCTTCACAAACGGGACTTGCTACCGAAAGCCGGGAACTCTCCTTGCGCCTATCACCATCCAGGGCGAGACTTGAGTGTTGACTGGATGGAGCCCAACTCGGGCCATCGCTATCGTTGATCGTGAGCCCGGAGATTCATGTGAATGTCACGTTCAAGTGACGGAAAATTAAGGAGAACTTAGTTCCGAGACATTTTATAAGGATGTTTATGCTTCATACTTTGTAGTAATGTATCTCGATACCCACATAGAGGAGTATGATATAAGAATTGCTGAAACGCAAAAACCTACATGATGGGACAATTTCGAAACCAAGGGTAAAGTGAGCCTCCCTCATCATCCATTGACAGCCTTGTTCATCCCCGGCTGTGGATTCGACCAGGAATCAAAACCCATCGCCTCCTGATCCACATCGTTCAGGCCATAAGCGTAGGCCCCATCATCGTGGACCGTCGTCCGCCTCATATCCCTCTTGAACCGGGCCTCAAACGGCCCTCCCGTCGCCCTGTGCAGGACGGCCCGGTTGTCCCAAATAATCATGTCCCCGGGGCCCTCCCAGCCCACGGAGGTGATATACTTGGGCTGGGAGACGTGTTCATTCAGCCTCTTGACCAGCTCGCCTGACTCCCCCCTTTCCATCCCCTCGATGAAGCAAAGGTGCGCCCCGACGTACAGGCTCATCCTCTCGGACGGCTCGTGGACCTGCGCCAGCCTGTGCCGGGCCATCGGCCCCGCCTCGGGGTCGAGGTCCTTGAAGAACTCCGGGTCCGCCAGCTTGCGTGAGTGCTCGATGGAGTGCGCGCCGACCAGGCCCGCGTCCCCGCCGGCCCCGAGGAGCCGCGCGCGGGTCTCCTGGTCCAGCTCGTCCCACGCCGTGCGGGCGTCGGCGAACTCGGTCTCGCCGCCCTCGCCCGGGGGAGGTATGGCCACCGCCCGCAGCAGCGAGTACGAGGAGCGCCGGGGGTTGAAGCTGCTGTCGACGTGGAAGAGCCCGTTGCCCTTGTTGTAGTGCGCGCGCGGGTGGTCGGGCGGGACGATCTCGCCCTCGGCGTCGAGGTTGCCCGCGTCGAAGAGCTCGAGGTGCTCGTAGCGGAGCTTGCGGCCGGGCGTAAGGTACCGCTTGATGTTGTCGAGCTCGCCGAGCCTCCTGCTGAAGGCGACGTGTGAGGCGTCTGTGAGGCCGGTGTTGCGGAAGACGGCGAAGCCGTACTGTACCATGGTTAGACAATTTTGTAAAGCAGCGAAGTCGGGTGTGATATTTGGTTGGATTATTCTGCCAAGAGAGAGAAAGAGATGTCCTTGATGTTTCGCAATGTCCATCTCGAATTGCCCGCTACTATGACCTCTTCATGCCCGTTGACAGTCGGCAGTATCGTGACATTGACACCTACTACAACCTTTTGGGCGGAGTGGTCAAGAACAAAGCATAGAATCAGGTCAGTGACTTCGTACCTTGGCCAAAGCAGACTTTATCTCGGCAAATTGCGCCTCAGACAGGTTTTCGAAGTCCACCCCTTCAATCTCGGCTCCAAATGTAGGATGAAGCTCTTTCACCGTGAGCCCCTCGGGCGAAGGCTGTGGGACGATACCTGGCATTTCTCAAGAATGTCTTGTTTGAATTTATATTTGTATGCGAGAGTGCCTGAGAATCTGGAACTTGCCACTAAATGGACAGTACACAATGGTCAAGGGCATTCCAATTGCCTTATAATATGCTCTATTGCCATATACCGTCTGCCAGTGCGGGCATATAAAACCGCCAATTGCCGGATGACATCGAGGCGGGGTGCGGGGGACCGCCCTGCCTTAATGGCTGGGTGCTTCCAAGCCGTGGGAGTAGCTATCCGGCCCGGGAGAAGATTGTCGTCTCACTGTGTGAGAGAGGGTATTGCCAGGAATGTGTTTCGATTGCGCTGGAGAAATGTAAGCCCGGCCATGGCTGTTGCTCCTGAGATCGACTCCAAACCTTTCCGAGTTTGAAAGTCGAAGCTCTGGTGCGAGCATGTCTGTTTTTCAAGAATGCTGGGCCTCTCTAACATCATTGACCAGTGTCATGTGGTCCTAGGAAATAGGTGGCTCATGCGCCCATGATTCAGGAGCGGGTTAGGCCTCGATAACCACATCGCCTACCACCAGACCAGCAACGCAGCTGTCCGCTCTCTAACGACGAGAGTGTCGAAAGCCTGATGACAGGGGAGCGAGGCATTGCTGCCGGGTACGGAGCATCCCGCTTGGAGCCGCATATAGCTACGAGGCAGAGGTGGAACAAGTGAAGGCGCTTCGACTATAGCCTTCAGGTGACGGATCATGCTTGCGGCGACCCGTCCATTAAGTATCTCGAGGATGCTGGGTCAGGTCAGCCCTTATCCAACCCTCTTGCCTTGATGAAGCGCACGATCTGCTCCCGCGTAAGTTTATCATTGTACTGCTCCTGGCAATCATAGAACGAGATCAGTTCTTGAGTGCAGTCGACCATGCCTTCGATGTCCATACTACTTTCGGCGAGCCAAAGGCCAAAACGCTGCACTTTCGAGTACCGCTCGCCTTTCTCCTTGGTGAGCGCCGCCGACTGCGCAGCGGTTGCTGCATCTCCCGGTGTCTGTCCTGGGGGCGCCCCCGGTGTCGGTGTCTGCCGCGCCTGAGCTTGTGCAAGGGCCGCAGTTACTGCGTTGATTCCAGCCATGTTGGGCTGGCCCATGGCACTGCCAGACCCTTGAGCACTGCCACCCTGGCTGCTGTTCTGCGAGGGCCGGAACAGGATGGCGAGAAGTATCGCCGTGAGCGCAATTGTGTGCGGTGCATATATGAGTGGAAGGTCGGTCATGTAATGGTCATTAACGATGGACCAGGCGAGTGTTACCTCGTCCTGAGTCAGGTTGAGGCTGGTCTGCAGGCTGGTAAGGGTGCGGTAAGGCTGGTGTATGATGAGGTGCGAGTTCATTTCGGATATGAGCCAGAACTCGCACTCGCCTATCTTGGATGGGTCGTGGAAGAGTTGCATGTCTGCGGTATTCGGACCTCTCGTCAGCATCCTTGCGCTAGCACGGGGTCTCGTCTCGTCTTGTCTCGTTTCGGCTGGAGGGCCACCGTACCTGTCCAGAGGCTCCTGGCCTCCTGGTTCACGAGCCTGATGTGTTGGGGACACTCCTCCATCTTGCAAGCCAGGTATAGGGCGGTGGTGATGACAAGGAATGGATTCGTCTTCCTGATTTCGACCTTGATGTAGAAGCGCTTGATGTAGACCTGGGCAGTGGCCATGGCCTGTTGCCTGACCCCGAGCCGTTTCCCGAGCCGGTTGATCTCTGCAGTCGACGACAGAGACTCGTCAGTGGTTCAACAGCGGCAAAAGGCTGCAACAGGGGCGCTCACGTTGGTTGAAGAAGATGTTCAGGTGCCTCCACTGGGGCAGGCCGAAGCTCTGAACAAGACCCGGGTCTTCATCCTCGAGTCTCTGGCGCATCGACGCCAGCTGCTCCTTGGTGAACTGCCAGTGTTTCCTCTGAGTTGAGTCCCAGTAGTTGGCAGCCATGCTGGAATAAGAATCGAGAAAGGCTCACGGCACGGTGGCCGCAGCTTGGGTGGTGAATAATGACAAGTCCGGACGTGGAACCCGGATGGCCTAGTCCAGTTGATGGTGCACACGCAAGGCTGGGCACTGCAGCAGCTCCGCGTACAGGATCCAGACGTCGGCGTGTCGGCTCCATGTCGGCCACCGGAGGCTCCGCCAGGCTTGTCCAGGGACACCCAAGCGGGGCTGTGTTACTATTAGAAGACCCTGGTTGGCTCCAGGGGAATGTCGAAGACAAGCCAGGAGGCAGCTCGTCCAGTAGTAAGATCGCCTCGGCCCGAGAAAGGAGAGACAGGTCATATCCCTGATCAAGGGGACGAGAGCCAAAAGGTGGGGGCGCGACCCGCGAGTGAGGGACTTGAAAAGTGGGTTTTTTTCATTGTCAGCAAACCTTGGGAAAGGAGTGCCTGCCATTGGGGGCCCTAGCAGAGCAGGAACTGGAGGTGACAGCTCTCCCGTCTCCGCCGCTAACCACAACCATAGCCACGGCCAAAACCACTTAAACCAGCATCAGCATCTCGGATGACCACATAGCCTGGATAGTCCAGCAACACCATCGCGCATACCCACAAACCCCCGACCTTGTTCGCATAGCAGAGCCGAGTCACACGAAGCTCGACTGAACCACCCCAGCTGCTTGTCGACGCCTATCTCGCCGTTCCTCGATCGCACAGCACCGCAGAGCCGAATCATGATATAGGAAATATAGCGAGCCCTGCGCGACACTCCCGACTCCTCCCTCGGGCTTGTACAATATCTTTGCTCCCTCCGCGTCAACGAAGACTCCGTTCACTCCACCAGTTGCACCGCCGACGATCCGCCTTGCGATGATATCGTAGCAGCCGCATGAAGATCACCAAAGTGGTCGAGGACTTCGAGATGGGAATGGAGGAATCACAGAACCAGCGCGACAGCCGGGTCGAGGACCTGTGGAGGAAGCTGGACCCGCAGGGCACGGGGGAGCTGGACCTGCACCGGCTCCAGAAGGGCCTGCGGAGGATAGACCATCGTCAGCTCGGACCAAGATCGCTGTGTTGTGCACCAGACGGCCGGCTAACGCGATAGGACAGCTATGAAGAACGCCGACGACCTGCTGGGCGAGATTGTCAAGGTGGTCGACACCAATCGGGACGGCAAGATACAGTATGAAGGTAGGGTTCATCGGCAGAGACTCGCGAGCCGAGAAGAGTGCTGACCTTGGCTGGCTGCTGCGCAGAGTTTCGTGTCTTTGTCGAGGCTGCCGAGCGCCAGCTGCTCCGTCTCTTCAAGTCTATCGATCGCAACCACGATGGGAAAGTTGGTCAGGAGGAGCTGAGCGTGGCCTTCCGGAATGCAGGGCTTTCTGTGCCTAAGAGGCGGCTGTCCGGGTTCTTTGAAGAGGTCGACACGGACCATGATGGCTTCATCAGCTTCGACGAGTGGCGGTAAGCGACCCTTTCTGACCAGTTCGACTTGAATTGCCTTGCCTGTTCCGTCTTTCTGTCCCCTGTGCGTGTCCCATGGCCATGTGTCTCGTCTGTCTGCGGATTGTGAGGCGGGACATAGTGGTTCCTGTCTTGGGTCTGTCAACAATTGCGTTGACCCGCAGCCTTTCGATGGCGCGTCAGACAAGGCCGGGGCTCTTGATTCATATCACCGGCAGCCAAACACGCAAATGGTGGCCAGGGTGATGTGCGTCAAGCGGACGGATGACAAGTGGGAAACGAGTGTCCAACTGGCCCCCCCTCCCTCCTAAACTCCACTTGCTATTCAGTAGGCGTGTGAATGAAGGCAGAGGCTAATCAATGGCTATACACAAAGTGACTTTTTGCTGTTCATGCCCACCAACCCAAGCGGCTCACCCCTCGAGGCCGCATTGTCCTATTATTCTTCAATTGTTACTATTAATGCTGAGGGCGATTCTATGGTCACGGATGAAACACTCGAGGGCATAGGTACGACCGGCTTCCTTCTTCACGCACTTTTTGGCTCCATCCTCAGGCTTGCACAACCTGCCCCTCCTGATCCGTCTCCCAAAATCGATCAACCTGGACGTCCGACCGCAACCTCCCCGACGGCCAACCCGTCGTCAGAATCGACCTTGTCTTCGAGAAAACCGCCCATATCGTCACAACTCAAACCACCACTCGACCGCGAATCTCCGGCAACGGCGAACAGCAGCAAGATGTCAGCTGCCTATGCCAACCAGCCTCAACCTGCTGCGGGCAGCGTTCAAGGCACGATCCAGCAGGCGACCGGGGGCGCTGTCAGAACCCTCCAGGCCATGACAACGGCCACTTCATTCGGCGGCAGCAGCAGCAGCGATTACAACGACGACTTTTTGGACATACACGACCACCAACCCCAGCTGCAATTGCGCGAGATTGATGACGAGTGCGAGGATGAGCTTACAAAATCGAGACTGACCCAATACCTGCCTGAACCAGGTTACTTCCTTGCCGGTGCTCTCGCAGGCGGGATCTCGCGCACGGCGACAGCTCCCCTCGATCGCCTCAAGGTCTACCTCCTCGTCAACACGAAGACAAAGCCCGCCGCCGCTGCTGATATTGCCAAGCAAGGCCCAACAGTGGCCGCTGTCCGCACGGCTGGCAAGCCAATTGGCGATGCTGTCCATGCTCTGTGGAAAGCTGGCGGGTTTCGCACCTTCTTCGCAGGTAAGCAAACCATCCCGCGCTCTCTGGTCCGACAAAGATGGGTTTCTTTTCTTCCACAAGATTGAAGTATGCTGTTGCTTGTGCAGAGCTGACAAGGACGACAGGCAATGGGCTGAACGTGATCAAAATCATGCCCGAAACTGCGATCAAGGTATTTTCCTTCGCACTATTCCGACACAAACAGGACATTCAACTGACCGTCTGCAGTTCGGCTCGTATGAAGCTGCAAAGCGCACACTCGCCACCCTGGAAGGTCACGACGATCCAACCAGGATCAACCCCTACTCGAAGTTCGCTGCTGGCGGCGTGGCAGGCATGACTGCACAGTAAGTGCATTGCGCTACGTTCAGTAGATTGCGTATAGTCGTTGACAGTTTTGGCCAGGTTCTGCGTGTATCCATTGGATACCCTCAAGTTCCGTCTGCAGTGCGAAACTGTCGAGGGTGGTCTGACTGGCAACGCACTCCTCGTGCAGACCGCCAAGAAAATGGTCGCCGAGGGAGGCTTCCGGAGCGCGTACCGAGGCATCACTATGGGACTAGTCGGCATGTTTCCCTACAGCGCAATCGACATGGGCACGTTTGAGTTCCTGAAGAAGACCTTCACGCGATACAAGGCCCGCTACACTGGGCTCCACGAGGAGGACTCGACGCCCGGGAACGTCATGACTGGTATCATCGGTGCGACTTCGGGCGCCTTCGGCGCCACTGTGGTCTACCCTATAAATGTCCTCCGCACACGCCTCCAGACACAGGGCACGGTGATGCACCCACCGACCTATACCGGCATCTGGGACGTGGCGCGAAAGACGTACAGGAACGAAGGCATCCGAGGCATGTACAAGGGACTGACGCCGAACCTGCTCAAGGTCGCACCGGCTCTCAGTATCACGTGGGTCGTCTACGAGAACTCCAAGGCTTTCCTCGGCCTCCACTGAAACTAGGACGGCGATCGCTGTCTTGGAGGCTCGCGATGGAGAATAGGGAGCATTTGCAGACGCAATTGTCGAGGTAGTGACCGAAACCAATCTTTGTGGGGGTGGCAGCCAACCAGAGCATCGCCTGCGCGAGAAAAATATATCTAAGGTCTGATGGGATGGGGACCAACAGGCGGGAGCGAACGGCAACCGCAAAGCAGTATGCACAAAGGCATCTTCTAAGGCGTTCGAGAGAGGCGGGGCATGACTTGAGCACTGATTTGAATCCGGCATATGAGGTGATCTATGCCGTGGGCGTCGAGAAACAAGGAGAGCAACGTAGATTCCAGAGATACCAGGAGAGGCACTTGTGGTGGAACAATACAGGCCGTCTGACGATATACTCGGCAGAGTAGGCGGCACGAGTGGATTTCATACCACTCCAACGGCATCAAATGAAGTCGATTTCCAAAACGCATCGCACCGGGTCCCACGTCTACAGCCGAAACTAGCACTTTGCTTATGTGGATTGATTGCGTGATGTCGTCAAGTGGCTCCCAAAAGCGGGAAACAAACGCGTCTAGCCAAGCCAAGACGAAAATCAAGGTTGAGAGTCGTCATCAGGCACGACTTTGTCACCAGGGAGTAGGCATGTCGGTGGGTGAAGGCGTTCGTAAGACTACACCCCGCAATCCTCGCTACCACGGCGGATTGGCCAATGAAGCCATTCCCATACCCGGACCCCTCTTTCCTGCGAGCTTACTTGCAGCGGGATTAGTCTGGAAGCGGACTAAATCATCGAGGCTACCGGATATGGCCCACGCGTCGAGAGAATCATTTGCCATCCGGAAGGATTTTGTCCCTTGCTTACGGCTGCTATCTCTCAGCGATGAGGGGCAGAGGCCCTTATCAGCTTCCTCTTTGGACCAAGCAAATTACCGACTACGGAGTTCGGCATGGGCGTGGCACCAGTACCAAGGCGTGTCGGAGTTGGAGTCTCTGTCCTTGTTGGCGGAGAGAGTCACAGAAGATTTGTTCTGGAAACATGTCACCCACACCTGTCCAGCGCCGCCGGCGTCCCACTTTGCCCAGCCTTCCAAGATACTTGGGGGATATCGTGCGATCTGCCAGGCTGACGAGGCTCCTTGTTGATTCTCGTCTTAGCGCAACTCTATCTTGACCTCGACCCCATTCCCACAGCGCTGGGAAGGCTCCGTCCCCCGCCTAACTCCATTTGTGAATAACGAGCTCACCCACGCGGATCCTGCATGCCAGGCGAGTCGCTTTAAGGTTAGGTACATGTAATCTAGACGGCCCAGCCGGGCTCAATTGCCCCGTCGACGCGCCTTCTCTCTTATCCTTCTTACATCCTGCCATGCTCGGTGCCTACCTGGAAATTCTCCCCGGGACACTGACGACGGCCTCAACCTGCGTCGTAATATTCGGATTGATCTGCCATATTGTTGCCTGAGTTCCATTTTTATCTCTCCACTCGGCAGTAAGCAAGCAACGCCAAGCGGATCAACGTCTTTGCGCATCTAGAGTTCTGGGCTTGGCGGCCGTCGATAGTTTCAAAGCACTCCGCCAAGACGTTTCGGCACCATGCCGCCCTACCCTTATTCAGACAACATGTACTCGGGCCTCGACGACTCAGACGTCGAAGAAGAGCCGCGGGCGGACGGAGGCGGAAACAGAAACACGCATGGGTACGGACACGGTACCGGTCTAGGAGCATTTGATGGTCGTGTCGGTGCTGGTGTCGGTACAGGTGGCACTGGTGTGGGGGTTGATGCGTGGCACCAACACGGGCAACACGTACCAGACCACCACGACGAGGAACAAGTCCTCTCGCCAACGGATGGATATTTTGGCCGTTCTGAAGATTCTCCTTCATCAGACTACGGTACTGCTTACCCGACCAACGACAACCCAGGCAGTCATCTGCTCTCACCGTCACATCATCAAAGTTCATCGGTAGATGCCACCCCATCGTCGCATTACCCTGCAGCGGCATCATCCCAAGTTCCGCATGTGCCAAACGTTTGGGTCGACGACCCCAGCCTGCAGCAAGGAAGTACTGCCGAGAGCAAGGCAAGGGAAGCTCAAGAGGAGCGCGACCTAAACAGACGCCGAGCTGGCCGGCCGCATCCATCAAACTTTGCCTCCCTTCCACATGCTGAAGACGGCGGCTCTTCCACCTTCCCGTCCCTGAATCAACCCCCATCATCGACGACATTCGGGCCTGGACAGTCGAGATACGCCTTTGGACCTGGCCTGTCATCCGCACCGCCCAGCCAGAGGTACACGCCCTACTCGTCCTCCTCTGCAGCTCCGTCGCGCTCGCACCGCAGCGGGACGACATATTCCGAGCGCTCATCGCTCTTCAGCGAAGCGCCGCCTGCTTACACCCCTTCTCCCACCTCGCCGGGCACCTCCTCATCCAACTACCAGACATTCCGGCCGTCCAACATGGGCCGCATCTCAGAGTCCGAGTCCCGTGGCCTGCTGGCCAGTCATGAATACCAGTCCATCCCAGAAGACATGGGAGGGCAGGCGGACGATGGCTACACCTTCACAAGACCTGAGAACTGGAGGGACCGCGTGAGGAGCCGCGTGTCCAGTCTCGACCGGAGGACCTGCAAGCTGGTTGCGCTAGGCGTCGTCTTGCTGTTCGTCACGGCCGGGTTCCTCGTCAGCACTTTCGTAGGCGTGAAGGACGAGGTAAGCACCCATGGTTCCCTTCTTGTTGCCACCCTGCCAATCACTACATAACACATGGACCTGGTGACACGGCAGCACTTATGAGCAACAAAGGATTGGCGATCTACTTCATAGTGCCAATCCTGAACCTCTCCCAAGCGACATCAGCTGCCACACCCACATTCCATCTTCCATCAGCTCAACACGTGTGAAAATGACCATTATTCTCAGACAAGCTAACTCCCAACAGAGGAGGATCTCAGTGCCTGGTGGCTCTGGAGACTCACCGATCAGCAAACTGCCTTCTCAGGACGACGATGGCACGAGGTTGGCATACCCACCCTACGACGGAGAGATGCCCTGGGCCGAGACCGACCTCTGCGCCAACAAGCAGATCAAGTACCCGGTCCAGACCTTCAAAGTCGAGTTCGCCGAGTCGCGCAACCTGTCATTCTTTCAGGATGTCAAGAAGGAGAACCCTCGAGGCGGGCGCGATGTCCGCGTCAGTGGCGAGGTCGTCATCCGCCGGGCCGGAAACGGGACCCCAGGGCCGGGCATCACCCTGGAGAGCGTCTCCAACGACGACCTGATTGAGCTTGACCTGGACTGGGACGACGTCGAGCAGCGCCTCTACGTCCTCTCGCCGCTGTCGATCCCGTGGCCCTCCAACAGCCCCGAATCGCCCTGCCTCCAGATCCGCTCGACCATCTGGGTACCCGCGGGAAGCGTCCTGGACAGCCTCAACGTCGAGAGCGTGCACCTCGGCGTCAAGCTGCTGGACAACCTGTCGATCCAGCTCAACAACTTCGCCCGGCTGGCCAGCACCATCGGGACCGTCGTGGCGGCCACGGACGGCGAGAAGGACCCGAAGCACGTCATGCTCGAGGGCCCGCCCAAGTCCTTCACCCTGGACTCGCGGTACATCGAGGTAAAGACCCTGTCCAACGCCATCGCGGGCTCGTGGCCCCTGTACGACTACCTGGGCCTCGAGACCATCGCGGGTTCCATCCGCGCGGGCGTCGTGCCCAAGGAGGCGCTCAAGGACAAGCCGCGCCCGGCCATCCTGTACGTGCACTCGACCTCGGGCCCCGTCGAGCTGCACGAGCCCGTCGAGGCCGCCGCCGCCGCCCTGGCCATGCAGTCCCAGGGCACCGCGGTGGGCGCCACCGCCCAGGACATCATCCCGCCGCGGCAGTACGGCGTCGACCTGTACACCATGTCGGGGACGGTCAAGGGCTCCGTCGCATTCAGCCACTCGTGCAAGGTGCACACGACGTCCGGCAACATCGACCTGACCCTGCTCCCCGTCTACGACAAGTCGCAGATCCAGGCCTCGGGGGAGCCGGGCTCCAACCTGCACACCTCGACCACCAGCGGCACGACCGCCGTTAACGTCCTGGACGCGCTGTGGAAGGACGTCCAAACGGGCTCGTACGTCGCCCTTCCCGCGCCGCCCCCGGCCGCCGCGCCCGCACCGGGGTCGGCCGTGGACGTCACCCCCATCGGCGCAGAGGACCCCTACCGCTTCCTAGGCGACAAGGAGGAGGTCCCTCCCGCCGAGGAGCAGGCCGCCCCAGCCGCCCCCGAGCCCGCCGCGCAAGTGTCGCTGCCCGCCATCCGCGTCCTCAGCGCCCGCCACAGCACCACCAGCGCCGCCATCCGCGTCCGGTACCCGGGCACGTGGGAGGGCGGCATCGACGCCGACAGTCTGACGGGCAAGATCGCCGTCACGGGCAAGGGCGTCCAGGTGATCAAGCGCGACGACGAGTTCCCCGGATTCAAGGAGCGCGTCGTCGCGCGCAAGGGCCAGGACGGCGTCGGTGGGAATATCCAGTGCCACACCACCTCGGGCGCCATCAGCGTCACGTTCCCCTCTTAGGGGTGGGTGATTTTCGCTGGGGATACTCCTGTGGAGAGGTCTTGGAGGCCAAATTTCGAGTGGTCGGTGGGGAGAGGGCAGCGCCCAAGATAATAGAGTACCACAGAGGTGGAAAGCGTTGGAGAAGACAGCAGACATGCATTACACATACAGGATTAGCGCGCAAGGTTCGCGGCGTCTCATGAGGGTTATGATTACTGGTATTCAGATTGGGTCCTAGGGCCCCTGATGGAGTTGGCGGATCTGTTCTTTTTGTTTATGTGTTTACTTGGACTAGCCGTTTGATACACATCAATGCGAATCGTGTTCTCGTCAAACATTTGTCCGCCGTGTAGCGCAATGACAACAAGCCTGAGTGCAACTGATCTTGAGACGTTTATCCTGTTACCAAAATGCTGCAACGGCCTCGTGCTTCGGAGCTGAACAAAACCACATAGGGCTGATCAAATGCTAGACACAATAGACTTTCAAGCCGGACCAGAGGCGATCAAGAGATGCTATTAAGCGGGATGAACGATCCCAGGGTCACGACGAACATCGCGCGATAACTCGCCGCCCTAGGACCACATCACTACCTACTTATTCAATCTATTGCCTTTATTCGATGACAACGGGCCACCGTCCATAGACCTTCAAACGCCGACGCACGCTGTTCACTTACCTGTAGCAGCCGGGAGTCGAGAGCAAAACCATACGCCGAAAGCCAACCTTCACTTTCCGCCGTCCTACCTCTAGCCATTGGTGCTGTAGACCACCATGGCGTAATACCGGCCGAATTAGCGGATAACATCACCCTCCTTCTCGATCCCCTCCAGATCCTCAAGGATGTCACTCCCGCCTAGCAGACCGACGCCGCCGATGGTGGCCTTCTTCCCTCCTGACCACACCTCGTGGAACTTGATACTTTCGTCGCTTCCCGCAACAACGATGCAACCCTCCATAAATGTTCGATTCCTCTTCTTCTCCCTGTTTCTCCAATCACTCGCCTGCCCCGTGGCGTATCTGGCCGCCTTCCGGTCTGGCGGGCCCCGAGGGTAGGCAACAGCGTAGAGTGCCCGATGATCGCCTTCCTAGGGTATCGCTGCGACCTGCCGGCACTCAGGCCACGAGAATACCGCAATCCGGTACGGGTGCTCTGGCTGTGCGTAACCGAATGTGGCGGCGATTTCTCTCCGCGTGGTTGACCAGATCAGGCTGGTGACCTGCGAATGTACTGCGATGGTTGCGAGCGCAACTCCTGACGTCGTGTGGAAGAAGTGGATGCACTTGTCGTGGGAGCCGCCACCAGTGGCGACCAGGCCGTCGCGCCAGGGACAGAACGCAATGGCTTTCACGGCCGCAGTGTGTTCCCAACGATGCTTCGCGTGTCGTTCCTCGACGTGGCGTGGCTCCCCTGAAGTGTCGGAAATTGGGTTGCGGAAGTGTTCAGAGGCTGTGGGGACATTGTTCGGCAGGGATGGTGGATATCGTGGTTGGACACGCTCGGCGATGAGACGGTTCAGGTCCCAGAAACGCGTGGTCGTACCGGGGCGGAAGAAACTTGCGAAGAGCGAGGGCGCGGGTGTGTTTGAAATGCGGTCGTCAATGGAGTCCATCGCAGTCAAGCGGCTGCCGACGCTGCTGGCCGATGAATTTGATACCTGGCGCTGGCTCGATGATGTATTTCGAGGCCTTGGCAATGAAGATGACGATGACGAACCTGCCCCAGACCCCATGCTGTCCAGGAATCGTCTGAAGTTGAACCCCTGAGGCGGAATCGGCTCTCGGAATGCAGCGAAGTACCTATTCACGTCGTGGTCGGGGTCGCTCTCCTCTTGGAAACTTGTGATCTTCTCAGCCTCAAACAAAAAGCACATGTTGTCATTCCCACCGGTCGCAAATAGGTCACCATTGGGAGACCAGGACAGCCCGCATATTTGCTGCGTGTGAGCCGAGATATAGGCAAGACATTGGACACTTCCCCGCCAATTGTGACGGAAGGTCTCAAATGTGAGGGGCCATTCGACAGCATAGTAGAAAATATTGCCGTGTTCGTCACCGACGAGGAGGTCTTCGTTTTCGACGGAGGGCCCAGGATTGTGAGGATTCACAGAGGGGCGGGTTGTGACTGTAGGCTTCTAGCTCACACAAGAGACCGGCGCCTCTTCTACGTGCGGAGCGAACCGGAACCGGGGATATTGACGGTCGTAGAGTGTAGGCGCATCCCACAAGGACATAAGATTCAACAGTCCGTTCGATCGACCATAGGCGAGAATACACTTCCTCCCTTGTTTTGAGGAAAAGTCGAGGGTGGTTAGCCACGATGAGTCGGTTGACCCGTTGTCCTCCAGCGTTTGCACTCCTGTGTCCTCTGACCAGCTGTAGAGTCTTGTGCCCAGACCAACAGCCAAGGTCTGACAGATAGGCGAGAAAGCCAAGATCGAACAGTAGTAATCATCCCTCAGGCTCGGCGCATCGAGGACCTTGAATGGGGCCACCGGGAGCGTTCGAATCTCATGCTTTATTTTGGATGCCATGCTATCAGCTTGGTCATCTTTGACCAACTGACAGCCTTCCCAATGTGTTTTCTTCTTCAAAACTGGGTCGGATTTCCTGTGTTGCCTCTCTGGTCGGACAGACGAATCGTCAAACCCCAGAATCCTCGATGACCAGTCGATCTCGAAAGCAGACGCGAGGCGAGCTTCGTGCTTCTCGACATCTTCTTGAGCCTTGGGCTTAGATGGTGGGAACAGGGTGTTGAACATAGGAGCGTTTGTGCCGCTTTGTACGAGACCACCACGCCCGTCATTAACGGCCCCATGGTTAGGAGCCACCCCTCCAACAGACCAAATACTGTTGCTTACCTAAAGCGAGACTCTGTCAGCTGCTGTTCTCTAGAAAGGAAAGCGAGATGATATAAGGTTCGTGCGGAGGGATTGGGCAGCTCACCCTTCTCTCTGCTTGATGATGAAATCTAGGGTCGAGTACGGTACTATTCTGACCTGACCTTGCCGCTTTTCGAGACTCGGTTGGAGACGGTGGCAAAGGTCGCCGCCTGAAGCAGAAAGGATCAGGTGCGTCTTGGTTATGTCGGACAAGACGCTCGGAAGAGGACAGCTCTTCCATGGGCCTAGTCGTGCGCAACTTCTCGGATCCTGGTGTCTTGTGATCTCTCAGAGGCACGAAGCGATCGAGTGCCCTCAAGGAGCTGGCCCTGGACCCAGTGACGGCGGTATCAGATTCGTGGCGAGGATGCTGAATCTGACGCTCGGGGAGCATAGGATACGAGTCTGTCCGTGATATCCGTCTGCGTGATGCTCTTGGCAGGGTTACCGACCTCTGGCGGCCAGTACATGGGGATGAGACGATGGATTGCTCGGAATCATTGTCAGTATCCTCAACCCCTGATGTTTCGGAACCAGTCCCATCATAAGACTGCAAGCTTTCGCTCCCGAGCCTGGAAACCAGAGACAGGGAAGTGCGGTTTGAGTGCCGCTTCAGGCATGCCTTTGTGGGAGATATTTCAAAGGAGGCATATCCAGAATCTGCGGAGCGGTCTGTTTTAGGCAGGCTGTCATGATTGAGTTGTCGCATCCGGGAGGCGGTGGGTGTGACGGGATCGTCCATCTCGGATCGGGGACGGCGGGCTTCACAGGCCCCCGGCTGCTCAAAGGACCGAGTCGTAGAGACGGAACGGGTCGGATAAGAGTGATTGAAACAATGCAAGGTATAACGAGGTCAATGGTCGTGCTGGATATTGTGGAGACAGATCGTGGACGCTAAACCTTCAGGCAGAGCGAGCGGACGAGTGAGAGTGAGCATCCAGGCTGAGCAGCCAGGCGGCGGGGAGGAGGAGGCTGACAATGGAAGCGTGAGCACAAGTCAGCTGAAGAGGAGCTCACTCTGATTATCCGTTGGCACGGGTGCGGTTAGACGTGTGGTGTCGGTTGGGACTCCCACGACACTGTTGCGAACAACAAGTCTGGAGATCGTAGGAAGAAGTCATCGTAGGGGGGCGAACATATGTAGGCTACGGAGGATGATACAGGTGGAAGGACACAAGGAACAGGAAATAAAGCAGTGAAGCAGTCACAGTCCAGATGGGGAAAGGGAGACTTGAAGGAAGCAGAGAGGCACAAGCCGTTGTCTAACGGCATGGAAGAACGGCGGAGTGACGACTGGACAGCACGGCAAGTTGGGTCGGACAGTTCACTCCGGCTACTTGGAAGTGCCTGCCTAACAGCGAGAGGTTGCATTGGCGCGCAGGTGTTCTGATCAGCTCTTGCCCAAGAAGTTGTGATCGTCAAAACTGTGTTTCGTGACTTCCTACCTATGTATCCAAACATGGGCAACTAAAGTAACTAGCTGAGAAATTAGGGACATGAGTTACGACGTGGGTGCAGATGGGTTCTGTGGCTGCTGCTATCTTGCAACACTCTAATCAATGAGTGACTTGGCCCTGCCCTCTAGCTGCCATTAATTACATCCTCACTCGAAATCTTCATCGCCCTTTCAGGCTCCGAGAAAGCCACGTGCCATCTCTTATTATCCCGAGGATTGAGCTCCACTTGGATGTCTTCTTTGGGCAAACGAAAGGCAGTATTGGCTTCCTTGTATCCCGCAGCTCCCCAGCCATTGCTGCCCACCGGCTTGATTTCGAAGCGCAAAAGGATACCGCTGGCAAAGGCCAGAATCTCGGTAAATACGCAGGTACGACCTGGGGGCTAACATAATGGAATAGTGATTAATGAAGGTCGTTCCGGGGAGGAACTCAAAACAGATAGCAGTTTTTGACCAAGACGAGACCGAAGGGCTTTGTTGGTCATGATAGATACCATATTTACAAATAATCCCAACCCGCAAGAAATGAGAGACTGGCCACAATATTGAATTGAGGGAGCCTAATCTAGTCCAAAGCAGTTTGCGCCGTGTACGTCATGAATCCTCGGTATTTTGGAGCAGAGCTCCTGAAGCTCATCCTTGCGACTCATTCTATCGTTTAAGTATTACCAAGTCACGGATCTCCTTTTCTGCTGAGATATTTCAGGCTGTTCAGAAGGACAGTGAAACGTCATTCAAGTTGCGGGCCCCCGGTCGGCCTTCTCCGGGCCTCCTTCTGGGTGAGTGCAGACAGTCCAGCCGTTCGTCTACAGTCAGATTCGCGCCGCTGGCGAAAAAGCCTTCGCTCGTCAGCAGCACCTTCAGCACTCTGAAATCGTCCCTGGTTCGCAGAATGCCTAGCAGCTCGTTCACATACTGCTCCAAGTCCGGGTGGTCCAGTAGATGGAGCCCATCAATGACGCAGATGAGCAGTCTCGGGGCGAGTCTGAGGAGCGCTTGGATGGCTTGCAAAGCCGCCGGTATGCTCTGCGTGGTGCCGTCTAGTGATTCGAGTAGTGTTACGATGCTGCTAGCTTCTTCGACTGGCTCAGAAAGTAAAAGGGTAAGCTGCCGGATTATATAGTAGAGAAGGATGATCAGGCGGGCAGTCTCCAAGTGTTGACTCGTATTATTGAGGACTTCGGTTCCAGGTTTCAGACGCCATACCGCGACAGCCAAAAGTGGTACATCCGCGTTCTGCACCACTGATACGATGTGCTTGGCAGCGATCGTCGCCTCGTGTCTGTTTGCAGAGAACTGCGGGCTAAGTATGCATAGAATCTGTGACTTTGGCTCCGATATCCATGTCTGGAGGCGAGTCACTATTTGCCCCGTCACTTGCCTTGCACCAGCCTGCGGGTAGGAAGGGTCATTGCTCGATAGCAAAGCAGAAGCAGCGCTGGCTTCACGGGAGTATGTGCCAATGAACTTCATCAGAGGGAGAGACACTTCTTCCATCGCTTTCCTCATATGGACGATGACTGCACCCTCGGCTCGGTCAGATATGCTATGTAGCTGATGAGGTCAACTTGGGTAGGGACGGGGATGCAAACCTGCGGGACGAGTCTCTGTCCTGTCTTCCTCGACTCTAACTGTATCTTCTTATCAATTAATCTCTATCATTTGTGCATCGTGTCTGGATAATGACGTACCTGATTCCGTTCCCTGTGATATAGACAGCTGGGCAGTGTAAAACTGCCGAGTGACAGTGGCCGTGGCCATATTTTGGCCCATCTCCCCTATGGCCATCCAAATACGGTCTAATTTTTGACTTATCCCCAGATGGGAGAGGTCACGATTCCGATCAGCAATTTGATTCTGCCTGCCGACCTCCGCTATAATGTGTTCTAGATGCGTGACTGTATCGTGAGTTTGGCTCAGAACCCCTTGAGTCTCCAGAGACGCCTCTCTTTCGATGTCTCTAACCACATCTTTGATCTTATTAACCTTTTCTCGGACTTCTCGGCCGTAGTAGCTCTGATCCATAGCAGCTTTGAACCGGCCCCATCTTGAGTGATACCAACTCATCGCATGGCACAAGAATTTGGCATATCTGATGTATAGAAGGATAACGAGATGCTTCATGCGATCCGTCGGGTGAATAGAGCTTTGTCTTTGGCTGAAGGACATGTCGGCACTGATCTCGGCCAATGCTCTCGCGAAGCCCTCGCCGTTTTCGTCATGACGGGCGGAAGCCTTTCCCTGTCAGTAAATATAAAGCAGGTCTCCCAAGCACCAGCAACGGGGCTCACCTTCACTAGTGATGAGATTACGCCCACAAACAGTGATGTGTATAGGCTTCCCTGAGGAATGAGAGAGAATAGAGATGAGTAGGCCGTGAGAGTGTCACAGAAACTGAAAAATTGCTGCTTCACTCTACCAAAGCCGCTCTGTTGTTGAGCTTCCCGTTTGTCCAAAGTTGATCTGATAACTTGTTGTAGGCTTGCGACGCTTGGAGGATTGCGGCTGTTCGGTAACAGCTCGTCACATTCTGGGTGCTTTCTCTGCAGCTTGAGCCATACTTGAACAAGCTCCTTGCACTCCTTCTGGAGTAAAGCTATATCATCATTTCTGCCGCAGTGAGTCCAATTTAGCCAAATGATGGGACAAGAATGCGAATGATAACTCACATGTCGAGCTCGTCGAAAGTCAGCCACCGCTCCCACTCGCGTACTAGGCCCTGTCCCTCCGCTGCTCGCTCATGAGTCTCGAAATCGCCAAGGGCCTGGGCGATATCATTACTGGGCAGATCTTCGGCAACTTGCAAGCTGTGCTTTCTGACAAAGCACAGGGCATCCTGTTCTAACCCATGTCTTTCAGTCATGATGCTCGAAGTATCTGTGCTGTACTGTCACGACTGTCCACCTCAGCCTCGGTGTCTTCTACCTGGGCCAGAAGACGGGGTTATTGTCCAGCTCAGGTAGGCTAGAGCAGAATGGATCAACCATTGGGTTGTGATGCGGCTCTGCGAGAAGGAAGCGGGGTTTGGATAGATCGTGTCGATGTGATTTGTTCATTCGAGCGACATGTGTGCCATCCATGTCAACTGGTCAGCTTCATGTCGCACGCGAGGATACAATTCCCACTAGTACAACAACTAGCGTTCAGCTTTCCTCATCGCTTTGAAGCATTTCCTTCTACCGGATTACATCCGCATGCACTCTCATTCCGCACTTTGGCAATCTATCGACAAGAAACTCTTCACTTCATTTCAAGACGCACGAGGGCAATATCAGAATCGACCTCCATGGCTGACGTCGTGATCAAAGTCAAAGCCGGGGTTGAAGAAGCGCCGGACCAGGCTCAGCAAGATGCGCCTGATCAGCAACAACAGACGGCGGACCAACTTGAGCCAGAGGCTTTGACTACACCAAGCGTTGAACATGGGTCAAAGTCTCTGAGCGGTGAAGGCTCTTCGAACTCCCGTGAGGGCACGGAGTCTGGATCAATCGAGGCAACAGCACAGACTGTAGCACGACCAACCACTGTGGCAGATTCAGGACTCTCGGCCTCTTTGTGGTGCCCTGTGAAAGGACGCAACCATGCCAACCTGATCGAATTTGGCCTACAGTGTTGCCCTCTCTGCAAACAGGACCTGAAGCCGCCCCCGGACATAGGAGTCTCAAATCCCCGAGCGGAATCATTGACAACAGATGGAGAGATATCCGAGGCGGGGGAGAGTGATGGCAGCCAAAGCGATAATCACAGCGAAAGTGTTCAAGAGTCAGACACTAAGTTTTGCATACAATTCTTGGACAACGCTGGAGACCACGTCACACTCCGTCCATGGCATGAAATCCTGGATCTTGAGACTGAGCGCAAGAAGATGTCCCATCAAACAGGCCCTCCGGTGGAGACGGTCACCGTTGTTGCAACGAGCCTGTCATCTGAGTGGCGAAAGCACATGGCTCCTAGCCAACTCGAAAATCTTGCTTCCGGCCTTCTCACGAATCCTAACTACACAATGGAAATAGACTTTACGAGAGTTGATATAGCATCTAACTATATCAAGCAAGCCTTAAGAGAGATCGTGACTTATTGGCCTGATTCCAGAATGTCTCTCGAATTCAATTACATTGGGGTTCCCTACTGTCTGTTCTATCACCACTGGGACGCCATAAAAGCCTATCAGAGAACATTCAAAGGTGCCAAAGACTACGACGAAAGCAGTGGACGTATTGACTCGAGTACACAAAAGCCAGGATTAAAGCCGTGCGATGAAATCACCTACAATCATCTGGATTTGTTGAGGAACGCGATCGAGTCCCAGAATCTGGCTGCCGTCCTCGAGGAGAGGGAACTACACAAACAGTCACCTGCCTTGGCTACTTTTAACATGCTCTGGCTGCTTTTGAAGCCTGGTACGACTGTATACACCAAGATCCACGGGAAGATGGCCGCATGCGTAATAAAAGTCTTTGACTTCTCCCCACCATTGAGCCTTCGCAGGGAAACGAACGCTTACAGGGTGCACCTGTGGCATTTGCAATACGATGGGAAGTTCTTAGGTCGACACGAACTGATCCGTTACATCAGCGCCTTCGAGGGAGAAAAAAAGTTGATTGATCTTGAAATTGTCCCCGCCGAATATTATGATGCTCATGATGGAGGCGCTCTTCGCAAAAGCCTCGAGTGTCGAGGGGAAAAGTATTTCAAGCTTATTTCGGGCCCCCGACAAGTCAATTATCGTGGCGATTCTCTCGGAAATGTGGCTTATTGGGTAAGATTCACTCCAAAGTCTTCTATTCGACTTCCAACTAATTTATCACACTAGTACGAAGGTCGGGCTGTTCTAGACACTCATGCTTATTACAACTACGGGATATATGGCACTGGACTACACACTGGAGACGCAATTATCCGCCGCCCACTTGTTGGCTCAGTGCAAGACGACAACGGCGGTCCTGCTTACCTTGGGCAGAAGTCTAACGGACCCAAAGGAGAACGTCATATGATGCCTCCCCCGCCTCCCCCACCTGGTCCTTTTGTACCTGTGTCGGACGCTAGAGGCAGCTATACAGCCTCTCCATTGAGGTCCAGAACCGAAGGTCCATGGGAAGAATATGATAACATCGACCCAAGAGAAACAGAATCTTTGCTTTTGGTTGACGCAACCACGGGCGAGACAAATCGCCATCGTTACCTACTTTGTCCTGCCGATATCATCGGGTTTGTTCTAAAGCCAAGAAGATGGGGTCAGTATCCTCATTGGAACTTGCAATACAAATTTCGTCGCAAGGTCTAACTAGGCGTACACAAAAACAAAAGCTAACGCCGTTTTTGCTTAGATGTTCTGGATGTGGAATGCTGTTCAGACATCAATTTCGACACGATGGCCATCGATAGTATTGCCATGCCTGATGAGAGAAAGATGATCATCAAATCTCTTGTGTACCGCTTCTCGGATAATGATGCAATCAGTGGGAAGATCCCTGCACCATGGACTGCTGATTTTGTTCAAAACAAGGGAGAAGGACAGATATTCTTACTCCACGGGAGTCCTGGAGTTGGCAAAACTCTCGTAAGTGCATGCTCGTTATTGTATCTCTTCATCAGAATAATTGACTTTGAGAAGCCTCGACTAACATTCTCTGACAGACTGCTGGCAAGTTGAAGCTCTCCGGGTGTGTCTTCCTCTGAAATTTACTGACTAGCTTCTCAGAATGTATCGCAGAGTCAGCTGGACGCCCATTGATATCTCTGACTTGCGGAGACATTGGCACCGATGAGAAAACCGCCGAAGAGAAACTGTCGAAATGGTTTCGTCTCGCTGAACTATGGGGTGCAGTCATGCTCATCGACGAGGCTGACATCTACCTTGAGAAGAGAGCAACATCCGACCTCTCGAGAAATAGTCTTGTCTCCAGTACGAAGCACTTGCCTCCCGAAAAAAGAAGCACAAATCTAACATGATGGCAGTATTTCTCCGAACAATGGAGTACTACCGAGGCATTTTGTTCTTGACATCAAACAGAGTTGGTCACTTCGACGACGCTTTCGTTTCCCGTGTCCACGTGGTCATTCGATATGACAACCTCTCTGCAAAGGACCGTGCAGCGATATGGTCACAATTCTTCAACAAACTCCAAGCGGAGCGAAGCAAATACATATCCATCTCTAGGAAAGCGAGGAGATATGTGTTGGAGGACGAGGAAGTCACCAAGATTCCTTGGAATGGGAGGGAGATCAGGAACGGTACGCCCCCTGCTGCTTGTCACCAACCCAACCATGTCCCTCTCTCTTCGTGACTCGAATCTTGTTCTCACCAGTCTAACTTGCGGACCCATTTATAGCATTTCAAACTGCAGTAGCCTTTGCTGAGTATCGATTCGCGCATACACCGGCTGACCAGCGAGACGAGAAGGCATGCTTGGAGGAGGAGGACTTTGCCAAAGTCTGCGAGATGACAGGAGCATTTAAGCATTACTTGCATTCAATCTCTGGCAGAGACGAGTCGATGCGTGCCAGGTCAGACCAAGCAAGAAATGACAGCTTTGGGTCCCGCAATTGATCTGCATCAAGGCTAGAAAGTATCATGGGTAATACTCAAATTAGTGATAAAGGAACTATGTTCAATCAATTATGTACCTCACTGATTGAGAATCAAAGTCCATCGTCGCATGTTTGTGCCCAGGACTTATAGCCCGGCGGAAAGTTACGGGATAGTACACAATGGTTAGATGACTCTGAAATTGGAGGGCCAAAAGGAGGACAAATTCAAATGTCAGTGCGGAAATTGAGGAGATGAGTAGGCAGCTGGAAAGACTAGTATGCCTGCTTCTGGCTTTGAATAGTGGGTTGTGATTGTCAAGCATTGTTCTAGCAACCCAACATTTTCACAAAACAGTGTTCAGCACCTTGAGACCAAACAATACCTAGCTTGGCGTAAGCCCTTTTGCCTATGATGGATGAAGGCTTTCAGCAACCCGAGTCCTTAAAGAACAGAATCTGGAAAAGATAAAGGGCAGATATTTGGCACTGGTCGTGTAATATAGCGAGGTAGCTGATACTGGTACTGAAAATGGTAATGTAGATTGTGAATAAAGGCAGAGGTCGGTACCTAGGTAGGAACCACACTCGTCCGGCCCTGTGGTGGTAAGCGCTCCAACGCAACGTGACGTCTGTGGGGGAATAGTAGCTTAGACCATTATAACCAGTAGAATATAGCCTTGAATTATAACTTTGAATTATAATAATTCTTGTAATCGTTGCATGACACGTGCATGAGTGCTGTCGATTCAAGTATGGTTGGAGTAAGACATGATCGGTGGGCTAAACCGATTGGGCGGCCCCGCCCAAGGATTACGAAACCATTTGCCCAGCTACGTACTGTAGTCTAGCAGTCCGCCCGACTGCACCAACGTGGTGACATCCGACGAACCACCTCCGCAAACGTCATCTTTCCTCGAGCATCCCCCCAAGCAACCGGTGAAAGGCTCGCCGTGTTGCTCGGCCCGTCTCTTTGAAAGGGTCGAAATGGCCAGTGTACGATGACCTCCCACCGACACAAACCCGAGCACAATCACGAGACGTTGACTGATGGGAAGGCAACCAGCATGGCGTAGCCCGAACCAACCGGTCCCGCACTGAAGAGCAGAAGCAACAAGAAATCGAGAAGATCGCCAAGTACCGCGACCTCGAAGGCCAGGTCCGATCACAGGTCGCCGATGCCAACTTCACACCCGAACTCCTCAAGCTCACGAACAAGCTGCTCCGGCTTAACCCCGAGTACTACACAATATGGAACGTCCGCCGCAGATGTTTGCTAACCTCTGGGTTATCATGCAAACCGTCGGCTGGGTCCTCGCCCTCGAAGGCGTCGCAGAGTTCTTCTCAGACCGCCACTACCACAACATGTTCCGCCGCATCCTCCTCCTCTTCCTCGACCACGACCCCGCCAAACCCCGCGTCCCGGACAACTGGGAAGAGTGGTACTACAGCTGACAACGCTGCCCCGGATGACGGCACAGCACCGGATGATGCGGGGCGCGTGGAAGCCCGGGAGAAGGACTTCGACTCGCTCAGGTCCGAGCTGGGCTTCACGGTCCCGCTCCTGATGGAGTTCCCCAAGTGTTATTGGATCTGGAACTACAGGTCATGGCTGCTGCAGCAGGCTATAGAAAGGCTGGAACCTGCTGTTGCGAGACGCATATGGGAGGAGGAGCTGGGCCTCGACACCAAGATGCTGAGCAAGGACCGGCGGAACTTCCATGCATGGGGCTATCGACGGAACGTCGTCACCCATCTCGAGAGCGCTGCACTCAACGGCAAGAGCATGGTGGAGTCAGAGTTCGAATTCACAACCAAGATGATCCGCGTCGACTTGTCAAATTTCTCTGCGTGGCACAACCGCAGCAAGCTCATCCCGAGGCTGTTGGATGAGCGACAAGCCGACGATGGCGCGAGAAAGAAGTTTTTCGACGATGGTACGGTCATTCTATCTTCCCTTGATGTTGCAGCGCGGCTAACCCGACTCCAGAACTGGCTTTGATAAAAGAAGGCTTAAATGTAGGGCCTGAAGACCAGTCACTCTGGTACTATCACCAATTCTTGATGCTGGATTTGATCGAACATGATGCACGACCGACCATCACGGCCGCTTTTACCGTGGAAGACCGGGTGGACTATATCACAACAGATATAGTTGACATCAAGGACCTCCTTGAGGACTATGATGACTGTAAACTGATATACGAAGCACTCATCGAGTGCACACTGGCATTGTCGACCTTGGAGAAACGAAAGCCGTCTGATGGTGAGATGCTGGACCTGGAGACGTGGCTCTCCAAGCTACAAGAGCTGGATCCCATGAGGAGAGGTTGCTGGGATGATATGAGGAGGCAATTAGGTCTCACTATCAAATAAGGAAGCAAGGAGAACGAAGGGCGGAATGTATCCAAGACATGTTGCCTGTCGGAGCACACCCCCGTTTCACCAATCCCTGGCCCCTGTTCGAGAACATACTTGAGCGTGATCAAGCCAAACCGAATGACCTGTAATCGACCCCGGATGCGGATTCCTCGAGTCGGGTGGGCTGTTTCGGTGACGACTTGGGCGAGCTTTGTTTCTATGACGGCCGTCCTGCATCGAGTCAAACCTTGCCTGTGAACCCCCCTTCACGATTCGTAAGACTTCAGACGACATCTCCAATCATTTCAACAGTCACAAACCACTGCGGAGAGGTTTGCCCACCCCCGACTTACTTCAGAGGCCGAGCAAGCGATGAGTTTGGGCGATAAATGATACAACCCCCTCGTCGTACGGGTACTACATTGATTGCGTTCTCCCGCCAGCCTCACCAGCGCCACAGAGCGCGACTTCCTGATGCGGAGCTGCCTGGGCAAGTCTTGCAACCGACCAACACCGGTTTATGTCATGATGAGCTGTCAAAAGTGACTCTTTTCTTTTTGGGACAAACGGTCGTCTCGCAGTCACCAACATCACAAAGGGACAGAGACAGCCATTGTGCTATTCAGCCATTGTCTTGTTGCAACACAGCCCCATATGAAGCTCGCAACACAATGATCCACCAACTCGGAAGCTCAATGTCACATATGTACAGCTCTCTGCAAGAAAGTTGCACCTTGTGATTCCTGCTGCGTTCTTCTTAAACGCTGACCTTAAGCGCGAACTTCCCTACCATCGCTGAGCAGATCTTCTCGCAACAAGCACTGACCAAAGTAAAAAACTCACCTTACATTCAAAACACCAGCAATCTGACTTCAGCGCTCTTTTCAAAATGTGCGTATTCATCTACACAATGGCCCGCTGCCAGCACAAGCAGTTCCAGAACGTAAGCGAGTGCCCGACAGCCCGCGGGGCCGCCGAGGACACCGCCCACCGCGGCGACATGACCGTCGAAAAGCCAATCTTCCTCTTCGACACGAGCAGGAGCATCACCGACACGCCCGAGTACTACAAGGCCGCCTTTCCCTGTAGGAAGCTCAAGGCGATCAGGCCCGTGTCGACGCTGTGCGACCGGTGTACCAGGCAGGCCGAGCTGGCTGCGCGGCTGGGCACGGTCAACACCTTGGGGAGCAGCAGCGGCAGCAGCAGCTCGGCGGGCTCTTCCGTCGGCTTGGTTGCTGGGAGTGGCTCGCTTTCTGATCTCACGAACAACTCAGGTATGTCGGGGTCTGGTGGAAAGGACTGCGCGGGCAGATAGACGGGGGCAGGGGGATATGGACGGAGACATTTGCTGACTCTGTCTTGGCTCTTACTACAGGCGCATCCACACCAAGGTCGTTTTGGAAAATGGCACATCCGGTTGAGCTCGTATGAGCCTAGAAAAGGCCGGCTGTGAGGACGAGATCATGGCGGAGACGGAGAAGAGCGTTCGGTGGATGGCGGGCCATGATGAGGCCAAGTTCGAGGACAGAGCAGGACCTGGACGCGTCCATTGGTATTTCTGAGGGTTGGAGCTTTACTGCGTGTCAGTTAGGACGGCGATGTCAAAAGTCAAGCGACGGCGTTCGGGTTGCCTATAGAGCCAGGGGGTATGTCCCAGGCGATCATCTGAAACTGATTTGAAGTCAGCATGTATTATCATACTAGATCTCTAATACTTATCGTATCACGAAAAGAACTTTCATGACTGACAAACCTCTCATCATGGTGTTGACTGTTCCATGACATCTGCAGTGTTTGGCTGTCAAAGCAAGAACACAGACATGCTGTGACAAAAGATCGTAAGCTGCCATGCATCAAAGTCTTGCCGTGCCAGTATATGGGATGGCTCCACCATCCCATAGGCTAGCAGCACCCGTCGACACAGGGTCTGGCAGATCATAGGGCCGATGGCACGCTGCTTTGCATGGCTTGGATACGTTGATGCAACTCCAAGTTGAAGCTTCGGTGCTCTACTAAGTATAGTTTGGGGCTTAATTGCTTGTGAGGCCTCGGCTTCTAATAGAAACATCTCTACTTCAGTGACTCCAGAGGCTATGGGAAGTGAGCAGTAAGATCTGCATTTCGATCATGACTGAGCTTCAACAACTCAGAGTTACCTGAGGTTAGATCAGATTCTTCGAACATTGTATCTCCGTCTTTGAAATCAAACCACGAAACCAACAGATCAGAATCAATGAGACCTCCACGGAGATGAGGTAGCGACGCGTGCTGTACGATTACGTACAATGGCCTAGGGGTCCAATTGACTTCTGCAGGGAGCTGGGGAATCCTTGAAGGGGTTCCTTCTCCAGGCCGGTGCAGCGGGGTACAGGCGATCCAGTCACCGTCCAGCCCGTTGGGGCAGGAAAGGGGAGGGGCCGGATGACTGAATCCTGCCTCGTCTGCTCGTTTGAGCTGTCGGCCCCTGCCCCCCGAAATACAAACCCGGCAGTCCTGGAAGGACGAGGCCATGCCACTCCATGTCTCGCCCTTGGTGGGATGTTCTAGAACAGCATCGCATGAGGTGTCAGTCGTACGCCAACCTCTGGAACTGAGGCGATGGTGTTCCTTGTCCCAAGCGCTCCAGCCCACCGGTAACGTGCAAGCTCGCAGGGGTCCTGAGGAAGACCACATCTCAGGAAGGCCGACTGAGCAGCTGAGGCGCAGAGGCGTTGGTCCTGCACGACATGGGGGAGGTTGTCCCATGCGAGATTACCTGCCCTTTCCTGAAAAGGTGTTCAAAGTCGCATAGCGCCACAGTCATCCCCGACAGAGAAGCACTGCAGTGAGACAGATGCAGGTTCACCTGCAGCGTGAGAGACCCGGAGCCCCAGAGACCCAGAGACCCAGAGCCCCATCTGCGGTGCAGCTTCCCCACGCGACAGCTAGTGGGAAGGTGGGAGTCGAAGGAGGGTGGAGTGGAGCGGGTGACGCTGCGGGTCAAGTGGTAGTGGTGCTAGACCTCGCAGCAAGTACACTACAGCAAATGATGGCAGATCCACCCCATCAACCAGCCATTCCGAGCGATGGATCCCTAATAGCCATGGTGATCTTCATCCTTCCTCGCTTGCGTACCGTGCCGTAATACACTCATCACTCGCTGCTTCACTGTCTCTTGATCGCTGCCTTATCGAGTCTGTTGACCACGTCCCAACGGGGCCAGCTTCACGATCAATCCACCCGCGGAGGCTCACTGCTGACCTTGTACTGTTCTTCGCTAGTAGCGGGCTTGTGTGTGCAGCAACGCTACGCCATTTACCCTCCAGCCAGCCGATATCTCCGGATATACTCAGTCTTCTCCTTACAGCACCTTACCCACATGTCCACCGCACCCAGATTTATTCCGTGATGGCCAAAAAGGCACGTCAAAGAATCAGCTATGGTATGTGTCTCCTGCGTCCCTTCTATACCTCCCTGCCTCTATGCTGTCGCGACCCAAGGGGCCCTGACCCCGCACGTGGCAGGTGTTGCGCAAGCAGTGGTGGCATGCGACCAATATCCATGGGGCATGCCACCGTTTCACCGTCCCGTATTGCTGTCTCTAACTTCATGCGTCCTCTTCCCAGTTCTCGAACGCGCCGATAAGCAGGTCGGAGGCCACAAGCTTGGTGTGAATGGCCTTGCCATCGACCGCGACCAGTCAATCCTGTGAGCCCCAGAACTCGCGCGCAACCCACTCGGCGACTTCGCAGCCCCCGACCCGCCCTTGCGCTGAGTGTTGCTGACCACAATTGTCCTGTCCTGCAGCTACTCCGGAGGCCGCGACGGTACGATATGCGCCTGGGATCTGAACCTCGACCTGACCGGCAAAGGCCGCACCTCTGCGGCCGACTCGACCTCGAACGACGCCTCCAAGTCCAACAACACCACCAGGTTCCGCGCCCAGACCCTCGCACACACCAACTGGATCTGCGACATCGCTCTGGCTCAGAGCAACGCTGCTGTCATAACTGCGTCCCAGGACCAGATCGTCAAGCTTTGGCGACCGCACGCAAACCAGAACGATGAACCCCACAAGATCGGTGAACATGCCGACTATGTCAAGTGTGTCTCGTCGCCGGGGCAGCAGTCCTCCTGGATTGCCACCGGCGGCTTTGACCGGAAGGTGTATCTGTGGGACTTGAACGGCGGCGGCAAGACGCTCGAGATCGACACCAAGGGCGAGGAGGTCCCCGAGAAGGGCTCCGTCTACTCACTAAGCACCACCGAGAACATGCTAGCCTACGGCGGCCCCGAGTCCATACTGCATCTCTGGGACCCTAGGGCCGGGAAGCGAATCACAAAGTTCCGCGGCCATACATCTAATATACGGTCCATATTGCTAAGCGCCGCAGGCGACATGGTCATGACGGGCAGTGCTGATCAGACAGTCAAGGTCTGGAGTATCACCGCAGGCCGCTGCATGCATACTCTCACCATGCACAACGACAGTGTTTGGTCGCTCTACTCCGAGGACCCCGAGCTCTCCGTTTTCTACAGCACTGATCGCTCCGGCTTGATCGCGAAGACCGACGTGCGAGGGACCATGGGGGAGATGGACGAGGGCCTTTCACTCGCTGTCGCTCAAGAGCATGACACCGTCTTTAGGGTCGTGGCTGCCGGCGACTACATGTGGACTGCGACGCAACGATCATCCATCAACCGCTGGCATAACATCGACACAGGGGCTGACATTCCACTGCCGGAACCTTTCAAACAACAACGAGCCTCGATCGCAGCCAATCTACCGCACTCGAGGTCATCGTCAGTTGCCAATGGCAAGCCCAAGGAGATTCCCGCAAGATCGATCCTCAGGATATCCAACACAGCGAGATTCCCCGCGCCCGAGCTTGGCCCGAGTGCGGACGCCGACACTCAGACGATTGAGTCTGTTGTCCATGTATTGGAACCGATACAGCATGTACCGGAGGAGACAATTGAGGGCTCATTTGGCCTGGTCAAACACCGCCTGCTGGCTGACAAGCGGCGGGTACTCACTCTGGACACAGCGGGAGATGTCTTACTGTGGGATCTAATACAGGTAAGGCACGTGCTGTGATGTTGAGATTCATGATGCTAATTAGCATTTGGTACAGTGTAAACCGGTCCAGAGCTTTGGAAAGAAACACCTTGAGGACGTTGAGCCCCTGGTTAATACCCTCGAGAACGTGTCACCATGGTGCTCGGTCGATACAAGTTCTGGTAATCTCACAGTTGTCCTGGAACCTTTCAATTGTTTTGATGCAGAACTGTACGCCGATGAGCTGGTCCTTGATGAGCCTGTCGATTTCAGGGAAGATCAAAGAAGTAAGCGGAATGCCCTTCAACTCTGCACTTACTCGAAATCGCTGACATGACTTGCCAGTCAACCATGGAAAGTGGATATTGAGGTACCTCTTCTCAAAACTCCTCGACGAGGAGATCAGGCGCGACGAGGCTCATCGCGCGAAGGTGAACGAGACAGTCGAGAAAAACATAGCAGCAGCAAAGACGAGGCCACCGGTTAGCATCACGATTCCTACCTCTCCAAATTTGGAACAGGCGGTTGAGTCACCCATGACCCCCAGAGCGAATGGCTCGCAGTATCCGCCTATGACGCCGGGCATGGGCATCGGAATGGCGACTCCCGGGCTTCCTGGAGTCAAGGAGGAAGGGGGGAACTCACTGGACAAGAGGATATCTTCAGCGAGCCGGCCGTCTCAGGAAAGGGAAGACTATTTCACCAACGCAATAGTATCAGCAGATGGCAGTCAGGCCGCGAAACCTGCGACGACCCCAGCCGAACAGCCAGTTGAGAATGGCAAAGATAAAGAAAAGGAAAAGGAAAAGGAAAAGGAAAAAGATAAAGATAAAGGCGAGGCCAAACAGCCAAGCACGCCCTTCGGCAAGAAGTTCCGCATGGGAATGTCATTCGGCACCAAAAAGCTCGGCCGCTCGGCTTCGTCAACAGCAACAGAAAAGCCAGCGATCACTGAGGAGAAGACTGCAGAATCAGAGTCATCGTCGACTCATGAACCAGAGAAAGAGTACGACGACAACTTCCTCGGCGTGGTCCAAAAGATTCAAGATGAGTATGCGAAGCAATTAATCGAGAGCCCGGAAAAGGTCGTCGAGACCAAAGTCACGCCCAGCCTCACCAACGAAACACCGGTGCTCAAGCTACCACCAGGAACGAAGGTGATCATCCAAGAGGAGACGTCGGGAGGCAGCGCTGAGCTATACCGTGGGACCATTGAGACGGTCGGCATCGATGCTGATATCATTGAGAAGTGCGCGCCGCAGTGGCTAGGTGAGGTACTGCTGCTCAACACTGTCCCGCAGAAGGAGCCTGTCAAGGTGTCGTTTGTGTTGAACCCGTGGCCGGAGTCGGGGTTGCCGACGCTCACGTCTGCGGATGGAAACAATCGTCTGAACGCCAACAAGATGCTCCGGGTGAAGAAGATCCTGGCGTACGTGGCGGAGAGGATCGACCCTACCTTTGAGCAGCCCGAGAACGACGGAGAGCCGAACCCCGACGTGATGAAGGCTGAGGAGTACCTTGAGCTCTACTGCAATGAGCAGGTGAGTCGCCCTGGCTGGCGCTAAGAAAATGACGAGCCCCTTTCGACTGACACTGTCTACAGCTCCTGCCAATCAACATGACCCTCGCAACTCTGCGTGCCTACATATGGAAGGGCGGTAACGACGTCGTTCTATACTACAAGGCCAACGGGAAGAAGGACATCCCGTTGCCACCGCCTGAGCAGCCGGCGGCTCCAGAGGAAGAAACACCGGAAGAAGCTCCTGCTACTAGTGAGAGTCTGGCTGGGCAAGCTACCGCAGCAGCAGCTTAGACTCGTACTGTGTTCGCAGGGGCGGCGATGAAGTTGAGATGGTGCGAACCCATCTCAGGTGGGGTGGCTCTATTCTTTGGCTTGTCTATAGGGTATCTTCGGTAGACCATTGAGGTCTAGGTACATAATGTACATAGGGGCGGAGCGATTTCTCTCGAGAAGACGTCGAGTTTTAATGTTGATGCCCTTTGAGCCTTCCACTGCCCCACTCGTGTGCGCACATATTCTGTGGTGCGAGCGGCTGTCCTCCTCCGGGACACGGCCCAGTTCCAGTTGTCCTTGCGCGTGTGCCACTGGGAGCCCTTGGATATTGAAAGCTTGGCTGTGGCCCCTTTACAGGCCCATAATATCATACACCCCCTGAATTCTTGGGGTATTCCATTTCTTCAGGGCAGCGTGGACTCGGCCTTTCGTGTCGAGCCACGCTCGAGGGAATTGATGACCCACTGGTAACTGCCCAGGAAGACGGCGCCCCCGATGCTAATCCACATGACCCTGGGGCCGATGCCCGCGAAGAAGGGCCGCACGCCGTGCTGCCTCAGGATGCCCGTGACGACGTCCCAGACCCTCTGGCGCTCGGAGCTCAGCATGACCCTGGTCTTGAGCACGTCGAGCGGGGTGGTGACGGCGGCGGCCACGCCGCCAGACACGCTGCCGTACAGGGCGGACTCGGCGGCGCTGACGTCTGTCGTCGCACCCGAGCCTACCACGCGGTCCTTCCTGTCGCGCGAGTACGACTTGAGGGCCTCCCACAGCGGGAACTGGATGACGGTGAAGGGCACCTCGCGCAGGATGGTGATCCCCCAGCCGCGGTACAGCTCGCGCCACACGCCCGGCAGCCCGACGGCGGCGCGGCGCGCCAGGATCGCCCGCAGGCTCGACAGCGACGAGCCGCCGTGCTGGCCCGCCTGCGCGCGCTGCTTGACCACCTCGGTGGGCACGCGGACCGAGCACGCGGCGACCTCGCCCAGGGACGCCGCCAGCATGTGGTCCACCGCGCTGCTATTGTTGTTCTTGTTGTTGTTCCCACCGCTGCCCAGAGCGCCCCGCCGCGCCTCGGCCAGGGCCGACTTGGTGGCCTCGTAGGTGCAGAAGAAGAAGGCGGCGCCGGGGGCGGACCCGAGGGCCGCGGACCCCACGCCCCGGTAGATGCCCCTGAACCCGCCTGATGCGAAGAAGCCCTCTGAGGACTGCAGGCGCGTCTTGAGCGTGTCGAGGGGGAAGAGCGTCAGGTCGACTGTGGTGCCTGCGACGCCGCCCGCGAGCAGGGCGTGGGTGAAGGGCGGGTTGGCCGGGGAGGACATTTTTGGGTTGACTGCCTGCCTGCTGCCCTGTTTTCTGCCCTGTTTCGTAGTGGTTTGGCTGGGGAGGTGTGCAGGTCGGGGACGAGTCCAGGGATGGGACGGAGGGGTTTGGGGGTCGTGGTTATGTTCTGGGCGGCATTTTTGTTGTGTTGGTCGGTGGTTGTTGAATGACTTGTTCGGGTGACGATCTCGGATTTCAACGGCTCCGAGTCGGCGCTGGAGATCGTCGACCCTGGGCGGCAGCGGCTGGACCCTTGGGTGGTGAGGTCATCCCTGCCCACCGAGCTTCGGAAGCTCCAGCAGCTCAAAGCTCCTGGCTCCCAAGCTGTCAGGGGTCCCTGCAGCCCAGGCGTTTGCTGCAGGGACATAACAGTAGACCATACCAACATGTCCTCCACGAACAAGGAATTTCAGATCGCAAGCTCTTCAAACTCACAGGCGTCAGATATTCCAATTGCTCGGGAATTCACGCTCAGCTATGTAACATTACATGCCCCGGGGACATGAGCTCCGTACCACAGGTGCTCCATCGCACTGCTAAGCCGGTCGCCGTCGCCGAGTTTGTCGATGCTGTACACGCGATATGTCGCCTCAGATTCCCAGGCGCCCGAGGCCGCCAGAGACGCCCTGTTGGTACGACAATCCCCTCAAAGTCTGACCTCGAAAGTTTTCAAGCTCATGCCCCGGTCAACTAACTTTGTCCCGGGCAGGTCTGGCCATCAGCGGAGGAGTCGACTCCATGGCCCTGGCGTATCTGTGCTCACAGGTCCATAAACAACGCCTTCCGATAAAGGTGGCCGATAACCCCGTCAGTGCCTACCACTGCATGGTGGTAGACCACCGTATGCGCGAGGGGAGCGACTTGGAGGCTTCGGCCGTCCAGGCCAGCCTGGCGAACCTCGGCCTCAGGACCCACGGGTTGAGCATCAGCTGGAAGGACTTCCTGGAAGCCTCCGAGTATTCTCACCCCAAGGAGCTGCCCAACTTCGAGACTGTCGCCCGCCGCCTTCGGTATCGCAAAATGGCCGTCATGTGCTCCAAGGCCAGAATGGCTTCTCTGTTCTTCGCGCACCACGAGGACGACCAGTACGAGACCGTGCTCATGAGGCTGATATCCGGCCACGGCGCCCCTGGTCTGCTGGGCATGCGTCCCGCCACAGATATCCCCGAGAGCTACGACATCCACGGGGCCTACCAGAGCGGCATGGTCGACGACCAGGCATTAAGGATGCCGATGATCAACTACCGTCCTATGAGACGCGAGCTGAGATCCATCAAGGATGAGATGATGGCTGATTTAGACCCCGAACTTTTGGCCAGGGAACTGGCGGAAGGTACACCTGCCAATGCCTACCTCGAGGATGAATTTGATTCATACTTGCCGAGGACCCAGATGATGCTCCCGGTAGCATCCCCAGAAGTAGAGGATGGCGGCGTCATGGTCTACCGGCCCCTTCTTGAGTTCAGCAAGGACAGACTGATCGCAACCTGTGAGGCTAATGGGGTGCATTGGTTCGAAGACAAGACGAATCAGGACGCGACTCTGACGATGAGGAATGCCGTGAGACACATTTACAGACATCACAACCTGCCAGCACCATTGCAAAAGACTGCTATTCTAGATATGTCGCGCCGTCTGCGGAGACGGGCAGAGTTTGACGAAGCCGAAGTGGACCGGCTCTTGGGCCGGACCATGGTCCGCGATTTCGAGTCTACAGCAGGCACTGTCATTGTTCAGCTACCGTCATTTCGGATGCCCCGTACGCGCCGAGGACTCTACAATGGGGCACGACGCGCAAGGCGTCTGGAGCACTACCGCTACATTGCCGCCCTGCTGCTGAAACGCCTCATTGCCATCGTGACGCCTGAGCAGCAGGGCCCGTTTGCGACCAACCTCCAGAACCAAGTCTTGCGCCTCTTTCCGTCCCTCAACGATGACCCATCCACCTACCCGGAGCACCCCAAAGCCTTCAACGTCTCTAGTGTACACTTCCTTCCGGTGCACACGTCCCCCGGCCCGCGGGCACCGATGAATTGGTACCTCACCCGCGAGCCCTACGTGTCCGGGCGCCCGCTCCCCAGCTGTGCATTCGGGAGGCTGAGCATCCGCGAGCGCTGGCGCCGGCGGCCGGAGCTGTGGCGCTGGCCGGAGTGGAAGCCGTGGCAGCTGTGGGACGGGCGGTTCTGGGTGCGCATGTGCAACCGGTCCAACGTGCACGCGGCGGTCGCCCCGTTCGAAGCAAGGCACGCAAAGGCCTTCCGCGACTCGCTGCCCGACGGCCAGGCGCGCGAAAAGCTGGTGGCGCTGCTCAAACACTACGCCCCGGGCAAGGTCAGGTACACACTGCCTGCCATCTACACGGGCGGCGACCACGAGAGAGCCGTGCGGGAGCCAGAGCGGCGTCGCGTCATGGAAGAGGCCGGGCCCGATCCGTGGAGGGAGATGAGTGCCGATGCCCAACGTGAGGAGTACCTTAAGACCAGGGAATGGGAGAAAGAGATGGGCATCTGGGACGTCGACAAAGCCACGGTGGATGCCCAGGCCGACAAGAGGGTCCTGGTCGCGCTGCCGACTCTGGGGATATCGAAACCGGGGCTGAGCGATTGGATTAGGTACGATTTCAGATATCGGAGGGTGGACAGGGGCACACTGGAGAACACGGCGAAGGACGAGAGAGAGCTGGCTCCGTATCGGCACAAGAGGTCGATAGCGAGGGCCAGGACGAAGGGTTTCGCGGGACAGGCGAGGAATTCCCGGGCTAGGACCAGAGGTCGAGGGTCAACTCAAAAATGAGAATCCTATAATAAGCCTAAGTGCTCTCAGCTAAATCGCACCACGACGATACGTCTTCCTAGGCATTCGGATGATGCACGCCAGAACGCAACTTGATCGCGGATGCGTTGCCGATGTCCTTACGGAAATCCAACACATGCTGGATAGTGGAAATCTGGGCACTGCAACTAGGCGGGTGTTCATCCAAGGTTTCCAGTCTAAAATCATGCATTAGACCACTCAGCGGGTTCCCTGCAGCACGTGGACCCCTGAGCCGCGGGCACAACCGGCCACAACTCGCCACTAGAAGCAGCAATCTCAACTCGCCCTGTGCACCCGACAACCGATCCCCGCCAACCACCTGCCTCTTGGGTGAATAGCCTCGCCCCCATATAGTGTGAACCGGGAGCCTGGCAGTGGAGTGATTAACCCTGCGTGCGCACGTGGGACACGGCCGGCTGTCTGTACCGGCATACAAGTATGGATGGATTTCCTCAAGTTGCTGTCGCGGCCGTCCAGGACGACGAGGCTACTCGTGCTTGTCTTCAGCGGCGCGTTGCTAGTCTATTTTCTGAGCGGAACCGACATCGTCCCACTTCGACTCTCGGGGGAGAAGTCGCCAATCCTCTCTACCGCCGCTGAACCGCCCGAGGAGGACTCATCGCCGGCCATGGCAGCTGTTGATCTGAGCTGGCACCCGCCGTCTCAGACGTTGGTCAACAACCTCACCAATGTTGTGAGCGCCAACACCACGGGCGTGTATGGCTTTATTTATGACTCGTCGCACACCCCTGATGAGGACTATGGCACTTATAACTGGTGCAACATGCCACATGTCAGGGCCTCGGAATACAAGGTGCCGCCCGACGAGTACGAGCTTGTCTACGTCGAATTGGTGAGCCATAAACACAGACACATACAGTCCAGAGGCACGGGCTAGTAAGCTAATAATCTCCAGATCCACCGCCACCACAAGCGCACGCCCTACGCGGCCAACTCATTCCCTGTCGAGTCCTACACCTGGGACTGCGACGACGAAGGGCTGTACTTCTTCGCGCGGCCCTTCTCGGACCCGTCGTCGCCGGACCCCAACGCGGGCAGGAACGCGTCGGCGCTGGCCTACTGGTCCGGCTTTAGCGGGTTCAACCCCTTTGGCGCCATCGCCCCCGGGTTCAAGGGGTCGTGCCAGTTCCCCCAGATCACGGCGCAGGGGCTGGACGACTCGTGGCAGCACGGCGCAGACCTGTACGGCGCGTACCACGGCCTCCTGGGGTTCCTCCCGGGCCGGGACGACGACGACGGCCAGGCCTGGCGGCAGAAGGTCAAGTACAGGGTGACCAACAACGTCATCACGTCCGAGGTCGCCGGCATGGTCATCAACGGCATGTGGGGCACGACGGCCTCCGTGCCGCTGCTCATTCAGCCCGTCGGCGTCGACTCGCTCGAGCCGTCGTACGCGTGCAACTCGTCGGCGGCGCAGTTCGGCAGCATCGCGTCGACGTCCAACGCGGGCTGGGCCGCGCACTTTGACGCCACCACGGGGCTGTACGCGGCCCTCGACGGCATCTCGGGCGTCAGCCCCCGGGACCAGGGGTTCCACAAGAGCTTTGATCATTACTACGACAACCTGTCGGCGCGGCAGTGCCACGGGAGGCCGCTGCCGTGCAAGATCAATGCCACGGACGCGGGCGCGTGCGTGACGCAGGCCATGGCCGACGAGGTCTACCGCCTGGGCCACTGGGAGTACTCGCACACGTACCGCGGGGCCGGGCCCGACGCCCTCGCGGCCAGCGCGAGCTCCCTCGGCGTGTGGGTCGCGGAGCTGGCGGCGCACCTGCGGGATGTTGTGGGCGGGACCGGGGACGGCACGCTCTGGTTCCACAACGTCGCGCACGACGGGTCCGTCAGCCGGCTGCTGGGGATCCTGCAGGCGGACGTCATGGTCTGGCCCGGCATGGGTAGCGAGGTTGTGTTTGAGCTGTGGGCCAAGGGGGGTGGGCACTATGTTCGTGTGCTTTTTGGGGGGCGGGTGTTGGTTTCTTCGAATCCGAGTTTGGGGACTTTGGATATGATTCCTGTCGAGACTTTGTTGGCGTGAGTATTTCCCCATCTCTCAATCTATCTTGGAGTCTTTTCTTCCCCTTGTTACGTGGGTGTGTGCTGACTTTGCTGTTATTAGGTACTTTGATGGGCTCGTTGGGGTCAAGGCGGATTTAATCGTCGACAAGTGTAAGACGTCCTCATAGACAAGAACATGGTATGATATAAATACATATTGCAACTGAACACTCGAGAAAGATTGCCATGCAAAGAGGTCTGATCCATGATGGCACGTTCTAGGCCATATTGGCTTCTTGGTATGTGCATTCCTCTAAAGTCTGCTACCGTACATATTGAACACCCCACACTTTCTTTCTCTAACAAAAAAGAAGACATGGAAATAGTGTGTCATGATTCTGCATTAATTCGTGAAACTCTAATCGGTCCGTATGTCTGGGACACTGGGAAACTCGACACAAGCCCCTGCCCCACCCTGACGGACGGTTTCTCGTTTCTTTAACCGCCCACGGCGAAACCCCATTCACGGACACCGAATCGAATCCTTGTCCTTCGTGTCTCCCTTAGAAGCCCAGGGCAGCGTTGAAGGCATCAGCGGTGCTCTGGTCCTTGGTGCCGAGGCCCTCGACCTCGGCCTGGGCGTCCTCGCACTGGGAGACGGCGGCGTCGTTGGCGCCGCAGACGTTGGTGAGCTGGTCGCAGATGAAGTTGGTGATGATGTTGGGGTTCAGCGCGTCGCTCTGGCCGCTGTTGCCGACCAGCGTCGCGTCGGTCGGGAAGAAGGTGCTCTCGTCGGCGGCGCGGTTGAACTCGGCGCGGCCGGCCTGGAAGTCCATGGTCGGCGTGCAGGAGCCGAAGTCGGCGCCGCCAGCTGCTGCCCCGCCCGCCGCGCCGCCGGCTGCCGCGTCGTCGCCGCCGGCCGAGGCTGTGCCGTTGTTGTTGTTCTGTCTGGGGAGGCGGACCAGGGCTGCCTCTGCGGCGGCGGCGAGGAGGATGGCGACGAAGGTCTGGGTCTTCATTGTGGCGAGGAAAAGGGTTGTGAATGGTTTTTGATAAATCGAGCCGGCTCGCAAAGAACGTGTTTGTCTGAATTCGAAGAGAATGAACGGAAGGAGTTCACAGAACTTGGAAAGAATGGAAAGTGTCGAGTCGAGGCTGTTGAGTGTGATGATGAGAGTGAATATCAGATAGACCATATTTCTGGAGAGAGGACCGATCGTCTTATACTCGAGCCCTAGACGAGGTGCTCGACCGACAATAGCTCCCGATCGGACGACAGCCCCATGGACGCGAGGCAGAGCCAAGGGCATGCATGCATGCCATCTGGTCGATGATCGGCAGGAGAAGGGCAAAGCGACGTGCAAGAAACATCCTCGGCCAAAACTGCTGCCACGCAGGGAAGATGGGAGAGATGGAACAAAGATGGGACGAAAGGTGGCAGGGAGGGAGGGTAGCAAAAGGCTGGTTCCGCCCTGACCTGAGACAGGCCCGGTCCCCCCTTCGCGCTGGGTGGGTGCGGGTGTGTGGCCGCCTATCTCTCGGCAGCCCATGATGATGACCATGGGGGCGTGATAACCTTACCGCTCAACCTTAGCACCTCGCTACCTAATTTGTAAGGTTGCCCTGCCGATCTGTCGCGGCTCTTGTTGCTGCAACCTTGCGAGGTGGCACCACGCACCGCACAGCCGGGCCCGTCAGAGGTTGAGGCTCTGCGGATGTGGCTGGCGGCCCGTCCGCGTGGGCTGGTTCGTTTGGTGTGTCACACTGGGCCGATACTTTGACACGAGCCAGTGATGGGATGTGATATGATGTGTGCTATGTGACGCTATGGTTGTCACAATATCTCGTTGACTGCAGCAACGTTCTATCTCTCAATTTTGAGCATGTCAAACAACAACAATTGCCGATGGTGATCGATGGTGATGACTGACAGCAGCTATCACCAGCCAAGCATGATCTACAAACCCAATCAACAAAGGACCACGAGGTTGGGGCCGTGTCTATGCCCCATCATGCCGAACTCTCTTGCAGATCATCGCCTTCGCCTGCCCAAAGCAGCAGCTGCAGGGGTCAACATCCAGGGCCAGGGGACCGACCACAAGGCCGTGCCAAGGCGTCGACGGGCCCCCCAGGTCCCCCCAAGCACGCGGCTCGCAAACCACATCCGACACTCTGATCGTCGGACCATGCACACGACCTGATCTGCATCCCCGGAGAATTCCTGAAGTCAGCCATGAGACGAAAAATGCAACTCGCTTAGGATGGGCGATGACGCCGCCCACTTCTTGCCCACATCCTCGTCGTCCTCTCCCAGCGCGTATTCGGTCTCACGAAGTGACGAACCACCCACCACGACACTGTCGGACCCCCACGGTCGTGCCGCAGTGACGCCGGGGGCATGGGTGTCATGTCAAACGCCGCGCCTTGGGTTCGATTTCTCCGTCCCCACGGCTTGTGACATAGGGAGCCCCGACCTCACCCCATCGCCGGCTATTCTACTTACTCGCCAGTCCCCCGTCCAAACATGCCCGGGCCAGCAGTCGCGGGGCGGGTTCCCAACCGGCCCGAGTGGTAGGGCCAGCCAGCCAGCCAGCCCGTTTGCATGATGCAGCCGTCCAGACCGGGTCTAGTGCGCCTGATGTTCTTTTAGTCCGCAGATATCTGAACCATGGTTTTGTTCGCGGCTTCGTCAATGCCACGCATCGTTGCTAACAATGCCCGGTATCGTGCCTGTTGGGCAATTGCGAGTCAGAAAGGAAACCAGAGTGTGGAATATCATTGCGGCCGTTCGTAATTATCCTTGCTCAGACAACGTGTGCCCCAGTTCTTTCTGTGTTGGAATTGTGGGGGGATTCTGACCTCCTGACCTTGGCTGCTGTAATTTGTCTTGATAATAATAAGGCTGTAGTGTTGCGGCCTGTGAGTAGAAGGCCTAGTATCTGGAAGACTACAGGAGTTTGGTAATGTGGAAAAGGGAGCCAAGAATGGCAATGCTCTGCCCTAGTATGCTTGGGTGCTAAAGTACTATAGTTAAATTACAACGCAACATTCAAAAACAAATTGCATCAAAGGTGTACGCACTATACACCTGCGGCATGTGCCTGCCCCTGGGAGCTCAACTAATTACATCGGCTCTTCCGCTATCCTCTATCATGCTACTGGCATCGGAGAGTTCCTGATTTTCGGCTCAGAGCTTCCTAAGTAGGCCAGCACATGCCAAATGACCATTCTCCCGTGCCAGCGCAATCGCGCTTCGACGCTGGTCGGGGAGAAACTTCCCACCCGAGGCTTCGAATAGGAACGATATCATGTCGAGCCGACCATACCTGGCGGCGTACTCGATGGCAGAGCGTCCCCCAACTCCTGGGGCATCTACCTCGGCGCCAAGGTCCACCAGCTTCTTTGCAATCCTTGTTGATCCGGCTTTGGCTGCTAGTTGAAGTGCAGTCGCGCCGTGACGAGCCGCCGGCGCTGCGTTCACGTTTGCGTTATGGCTAAGCAGGAGGTCCACAATACTATGGCTTCCGACTTCACAAGCCTTTTGCAAGGGTGTGCTTTTAAGGCCCAATTTTGCCTCCTTTTCGACCTGCGCCCCTTTATCAATAAGCAGCTGTACCAGCGGCAGGCTCTTCGTTTCTATGGCACTCAGCAATGCCGTTTTCCTTTCAGTGATTGGCGTGCTCCAGCTTGGGAAGCGTCCTCCCTCGACGCTTGCTGGCAAATTGGGATCCCCTCCAGCATCAAGGAGCTTAGAGATTGTCTCAAGCCGTGTGTGATATTTCGCAATGGCGAAGCCTAGTGCAGACACCTTGCCATACTCCAAGTCACAGATTATGTTGTTGACGTCCAAGCCTGCTTCTAAGCACAAGTCCAAGACCGGCTCATCGCTCGTCTTCAGGGCGTGAAGCAAGATGCTGCCACCGAACCCTGCACGCCCTCGTGGATACCGCTGCCGGAAGGCTCGAAGGATCAGGTCCAGCAGTCTCCGATCGTGAATGATGGCGTTGAGAATTGCTTGCTCATCTGCCGGGTCTGCCCCATGGTCAAGCAGATAATTTGTTATTCCCTCATCTCGCACAAGGACGGCAGCAGCCAGGGGTGATGAGAACTCTTCAGAACCATCGCCAACAAAAGTATACTGGCCGCCGATGAAGGTATAGAAGCCTCGATGACGGGCTGGGTCCCTCGCATGATGAATGCTCAGGTCGGCACCAAGATCGATCATAAGATCAATAAGCGGCCTCTTGCCAGCCTTGATGGCGAAGGAAAGTGGAGGTCGACCCCAATAGTTGTTGACGCCATGGCCCCGGAGGAATAGCGTTTTGATGATGTCCAGGTTTCCCCATTCGATCGCTGCCTCCAGGACTTCCTCGTCCATTATATCTTTAACTGGCATATCGCACTCTAGAATTGCCCACGTAATAGATTCGCTCTTAATTCGTAAGGCCTCAAGGAGCGGATATCCATCCCGGCGTTTTTTCGGATTAGCACCAGCGTCTAGCAGCCCCAAGGCGATTTCTTCATGACATGGTCTTATCGCGTGGACAAGGGCCGGAGTGAGAGCTTCTTTGCTCGGATTTAGGACCAACTGCAGAACTTGGCGCAGGTAGGCCGAAGTACCCGACTCTGCGATAGCGATCAGTGTTGCCTGCAAGCGCCACGGCTCTTGAATCCGATCCCAAGCGCCTTCTTTGCCAAGCAAGGCTACGATATCAGCATCCTTGCGCCGAATGGCCTCTTCTAAAGGCGTTGGAGCGTGTTCTCCTTCGATTTGGTATGCTCCACCACTTGCGCTTGCACCATTCGCAAGCAGCCAGCTCACTAGACTGTGGCTTCCAAACTGCACTGCCGCTATGAGTGCCAAATTGAGGCCGGCTTGACCTCCGTGAGGAACGAGCAAGTCGACAATGCTACGGTTGTTCCTCCTCGCGGCCTTGTACATCGCCCGGGCTACGAGGTTCTGCCTCCGATTGATGCACTCATTGTTGTGACTATCTCGGCATGCCTGGATAGCCCATCGAACGAATTCATGGCCCAAGTCGTTCCTCAGGTACTCAGTGGCATCACAAAGTATGTCATACATGTAATACCGGTGATCTGATGGGGATACCCTTGATAGGAGCTTCTCCAATAGCGCCGTTTCCCCCCAGCGAATCGCAACGCCCATGAGTCTACCGCTCACAGTAGCACCATGGTCGAGAAGCAAGTCCACCAGATTGATATCGATCGGGATATATTCACCCCATATGCCGACTGCACACTCTAGGGCTCCGTGCCCCCAGGTACGGTCCGCGCCGGTATAGGTCTTGTTCAAGTCAACATCAAAACCTAGTAAGAGCCTAATAACATCAAGGTGGCGCAGTTTTGATGCCTTTTCGATAAGTGTCATGCGAGGTTGGCACTTTTTCGCCGTGTCGCTATAGGTCCAGCAAACAGCGTCATTTGGTCTAACGTTGCCCAATGTCAGGATATCGTTGACTGTTCTGGCATCACCAGTTTCGACTGCAGCCTCGAGCAGTGTTTCCTCCAAGACGCGCGAGTAGATTTTCGAGGATTCGTCTTTCAGGTGGCGCAGAATTCTAGCGCGTACAGGCTCGTGCTGAATGATGAACTTGAAGATCACTTTCGCGGGCACGCCTTCAAGGCCCGCAAAATTGTTAGCCATGGAGAAGATGAGCAGTTGAGCGAAGCGATTGGTGGAGACTCCGGCCCCTCCGACCATATCGATTTGTCCACTGAAGTCTCCGTCGGCAGAGTTGAAAAGCACGAGAGATTGTAGGCTCTCCAACACCTCGTCGGCCGTGATTGCTGGCTCGTTCGAGGGATACCATCCAAGTCGTAGTGCCATAAAATCAGAGTTCTCGACAAATAGACCGGCAGATTCGATTGGAGCGAGGTCATGAGTGCGATGGTCGGGGGTGATGTTAGTCGGACTCGCGTAGTTAATTCCAGCCACCCAAAGATCATTTTGGCCGGCTGGATTCATCCGAGATCGTCAGCGGTTGGACAGATAGCCATAGAAACTCCAAATTTGATAGGATCGCAGTAAGAACATACGTGAAGATGGAAGACTTCGCAGGAGGGCCACCGGTGAAAATTGTCCAATCAGACCGTCCCAGATGCCTTGGCTGGGGGAGGATAACGCATTCCAACTGCCCATGTCGGAATCCCCAGAATTATAGCTTTGTTGGAAGGAAGGGAGCGCCTCAATGTTGGACGGTGAGCTGAGAAGGATGCCTTGATCTGTGCTGCTGGTACCCGAAAGTAGAAGTTCACCTGACCTGATTCCCATGCCTCGGTCGTGCAAGATGACATCCTGGCTCGGCCCAGGGTCGCTGTTGGCCACAATACAATCAAGCATACCACCAGCTCCTGGATCCTGGTCCACGTCGCGGCTTTCCTGTGATATGGGCTGCGGGGTGATACTACGTTGCCGGCTTGAAAATGGCGAGCCTGGGGACAGATGTGCTCGAACACTGACTCCATTCGGGAGCTGATTGAGCAATCGGTCTATAAAGGTATTGTCAATTATTTACACAATCAGCCAGAACACTCGTCTACATACCGGCATCAGCAAGGCATTCGACTAGTGGTAGAGGCGGCTTGGCATTCTTTCGCTTCTTTTGTAACTCCTGCTCTGTGATCAACTTTCCGCTGATATAGAGGTCAAAGCGATGGCCGAATGCTTTCTGGGAGTCGAGAGCACGAAACACTGCTATCCATTCATGCCGGGAGAGATTCTTGCGTTGTCCCAAATGTCGGAAGTATGTCTCCAACTGGCTTGGACTGAGGCATAGGAATAAGTAACAGCAGATGAGTCCGAGGCTTTCGGAGGACATACGTAGCTTTAAGACCTTCTTTGTTCTCCAACTCGATCTGAATCTTTGCAGTCGTCATGCCAGGGTCCTGACGGAGGCCAATGAGCCACTGCTCATGTCTCTTCAGCCGGAGCTGGATGTTAGATGACACCGGCATCCTGGCTCAAGCTAGAAGCTTGTTGCGTAGCAAGTCAAGCAACGGCGTAAAATCTGAACCACTAGACTACAAATCTTTCTGGGTGCCGAGCCTTCTGGACTGAGGATAAAGAGAAAGATGAGGCAAACAGTGAAGTAGATGAGGCTGCTGCTCTGTAGATGATCGGGCAATTTCTACTCAGAGCTTCCACATACAGGATATCGAGCTATCGGACCAGGATGAAAGGTTTTTTTATTTGTATAAGGAACGCCGATCCGTCAAGAAGAAATACTGCGGGCGCCTATTCTTGGGTTCCAGAATCGCTTCTAGAGTCATGACGACCTGGGCAGGCGGGATTCTGTCAACCATTGGCTCGTACCAGATTCTGGCAGGATTTTGGTCAGGGCAGATTCTGGTAACCATAGTCGTGCGTACGGCATGTGTGATCATTGCTACCCGACTCCTATTGCCCAAGACAGATTCTGTCCTCGCTTAGTGACGAGCGTCAGCAAAGTGGCTTGCGCACCTGGACAGTACATGCAGGCTCGCCCTCACTTTAATTGGGGAGCTCTGCATTGGGGTAACTGATTGTCTAAGCTTTTCGCTTGGCAAAAACTAAGCCATCCACCTCCGATGAGGCTCAGCTGCCGGGGGCCACCGTAAGCATCACCAATATCCTCAATCCGCACAACCAACACCCACAAACCCCGCTTTTCTTTTGTGCAGCTTTCGGCTGACCCCTGTCATTTATGATCTAAATTCTGTTGGATTCGAAGGATTCGGACCCCAAAAACAAATTTGCCTTGACAGTGCCTTCGTTTCTCTCATTCTTGTATTTGTTGTTCCTACGGTGACTCAAGAGTCCTGCGGTATTGTACATCAGCTCGGAGCCGGCGGTTTCGCAAAGCTTCCACATATCTGCCTTATCGCCATGGGGTTTCTCATCGGTCTTTTGCCCTACTTGACGTCTTTCATGTTGGCTGCTCCACTTCTGACCTGGCTCATCACCTGGAATCAATATCGGAACGGCAATAACCCATCAAAACATAACGTCAAGAAGCAGCAAAAGAGAACCCCTCCAACTATTCCTTATAGTACGCCTTGGCTGGGTGATGCAGTTGTAGCCCTTCTAAACCTGCATAGATATGTTTCGAGTGTCTTGTAAGTTGTGTGCTACAAGTATTTCCCGCACGAATACGGGGAGCCTCGCAGAAAAGCCCAGGCTAACTTTTGCTCCCCAGCTCCAGCTATGGGTGGCGCCGACCCCTACGCGTCAAACTTGGGCCCAGGTATCTGACCCTTGTGAGCAATCCAGAACACATATCGGCTGTGTTCAAGGCAGCGAAAACAGCTGGTGCGAAGCCGGCTACATCTATGGCGATCCGCAGGCTGTTTGGCGGCTCGGCCAGGGTTGCCAAGTATTGGGATGATGACAACTCGGGCATCGCCGTCCAACCACGGAAGGACAGCAACGTGAAGCCAGAGAACCGGGTGCATTTTTGGACGGCTCATACCGCACAGACATATTTGTCCTCGCCACATCTTCAATCCCTCAACGAGCGATTCGTTTCCACGGTTGGAAAGCAGCTCGACGCAATGGGCATCCAAGAACAGTGGGTTGAATATCCGGACTTATACAGCTTCATCCAGTCAGTGGTGGGGGAGTCGGCTACGAAAACATTGTTTGGACCGCGCGTGCTCGAGCTGAACCCTGGCTTACTGGACGACTTCCGTATCTTTGACAGCAATATGATCAAATTTCTTTACGGCCGGCCACGCTGGCTCATGTCGGCTGCATATCGAGCTCGGGACCGACTTCGAGAAGGCTTGAAATTATGGCAGTCTGAGGCCCACAAGGAAGCTGGTGCAGAGGTTGATAAACTCGACCCAGAAGACCCGGAATTCGATACCCACTTCGGCGCTAAGCTCATGAAAGCAAGACAGGTGGCTATGATGAAAATGGACCTGGATGCCGATGACAGGGCATCGCTCGAAGTGGGCCTGATGTTTGCGTATGTGTATTGATGGGTCTCCTCAGACAATTGTGTGGGTCTCAGCATACTGACTTTGAAGTTCCTGATGTAGCATAAACTCGAACGTCCTACGCGCAATCTTTTGGTTTATATTCCACGCTCTACGCGACATCCCTTTGCAAGCTCAACTTCTCGCCGAGGCGCAACAATGCCAGAACGCTGACGGCCTGTTCAACGTTACGGCCTTAGCTCAAAAGCCTCGTCTCCAGTCGGCCTTCGCCGAAGTATGCCGGTACTATGTCGCCATCGCTATCTCGCGCACTGTCAACGCACCCGGTCTTGACCTTGGGGAATGGACTATCCCCGCCGGACAGACCCTCTCTGTCTTCGGCCGAGAGGCCGCATTCAATGATGAGGCTTGGGCACTCGTCGGCCGGCCGCAGGAGAAGCCGCTGGCAAATTTTGACGCCGAACGCTTCCTTGTTGCCTCAGACGCCGACGCGGCGGATGGCAAGGACGACGTTACTTTCTCACTGGAAGGGCTGGCCGGATGCTGGCTGCCATTCGGAGGTGGCCAGCGTATGTGTCCTGGCCGACACTTTGCGAAAGTAGAGATGCTCGGGACGTTTGCAACGTTTTTTACGAAGTTTGAGCTTGAACTGATGTCGACGAAAACTCTGGATGACGTGAAGCCGGATATGAAGTGGTATCCGACTGGAACATTACCACCGACGAATAGGGTTCCATTCCGAATTCGTCGGAAGACTTCGACGTAAAGTAAATATCATATCGATAATAGTTACTTAAAGGAAACATAAAAGTTCACCTAGCAGTCTATATATATAACAACTACTATTGTTTGTCAAGCCGCCTATGAGCACGTGTAAAAACTGAAAATGTCTTTGTCCTATACCTGAGCTAGGACCCTAATAGCTGATATCTAGAGGCATCTATGAGCACTATGTCCAAGGTCCCGAGGGATGTACTGCATGGCCTGTGAACATAGCCAGCTGGCGATAATGATTGTCAGAAGCCACTGCGATTTCTTCTTTCCTGCTCTCCAGGTTTCAGACAATGAGCGGAAAGGTATCAAGGGCAAGGCGGGGGACCGAATGGAAAGTCAGGAATGCAGCTTTGTGAGAAGAAACGAGAAACAGATCCGAGGTTCCCGAAAACAGACCTGCAACCGTTTCTTGGTGGTCCAGGCACGTGGACCGAGTGACCCATGGGCCCGGCCGTACGACACGCCCGTTTCCACCGTGCTGACGCTGTCAGGTTGGTTCCGGTGGACATGTCGATTCTCTTCCTCCATCTTCTGCTCAACAGAGACGAGACTTGGTCGAAGTTCTTCTGAATACACGCGCGAGGATGATCTTTGATTTCGGGACATGGAGAGCTCCCTATTTGATGTTTGGGATCTGAGAAGGAGGCGCAGCATAATAGACTGGCATGCGGGATTGCCAATCACTTGTGAGTGGCAATTGACTCAATCGTTGCAAATAAAAGGCTTTCAGCTCATCAGGGTTTGTTGTAATCAGACTAAATGTCTTTGCGTTTCTACTTTTAGACGGTCATCCTACGTAGCGCTGGATAATGGATTTGATTTCTATGCAAAGGCAATCAGTCCATCTCAAACACTTTCAGCTTGGATGGTATTGAAAATCGCCCTCGGCCTCGGGGCTTCGGACACATCACACAAAGTAGGGAGCAGTAGGCTGAGCTCTGTGTTTCTCCAGGTAGATCGCACAGTCAATGACGATTGTTGCAGTTAGGATGATGTACACTGCTGTGTAGCTCAAGGACTAGGCCCGCAGGAACCCTATTTCCGTGCTCTCTTCCTCTCTATGAAATGTCTTGGAATTCAAGTGTCATGCAGCCGGCTGCGGCTGATGTCCAGTCGTTTATCGATGCCTAGTCTATGCCTAGCCTTGGGGGACCCGCCGTTGACGATCCTATTGGTGTCAGATCCAAGTGCTCCGTCTCGGTTGGTCCCGGCACCAGAGCAGCCGCATCAAGACACCAAGGCGGCAGATAGCAGAAATCACCTCACAAACAACTGCGGCAGCCCAAAGTTTAAAAGCACAAGCCTCTTGGAGTCGGGGTTAGTCATAGTCCCAAGACAATCACCAAGACTTCTGACCCTGTATTCCGAGGATCGACCGATCTCCTCCCTCCTATGCGAAGCACTTCAGGGTCGATTGCGTGCTCGCGGATCCATACGTGGGCGACATCACCGTCGCTGCCCAGATCATGGCAGAAAACATCACTGTAACAACAGCCAGACCGGCATAATGCTTCGGTATATAGGTGCCATGGATCTGATAACGGTGTGGCAGTGAGCCGGGACGATCTCCGGTGAGCTTCGATCCACAAACGGGCGACATCAACAGCGTTGCCCAGATTGGATGTGTCGCCCAGATTGTGGGGGAATACAACGCGATGGCTATCACGATGCTTGGAACACACAGGTCGAGACGGTGTGTGTTCTTAATATAGAATATAGAGAAAACATCCAATAGCATTTCCACAACGAAGCACACCAAGAACTCAAAAGTGACATCCGACTCCAGTCAGACTTATCAATGCGCAGTAGGCCAAGCCTGATTACACCGCATGAGATTCTTCTGGATATGGGCCTCATCGATGTGGTAAAAGCTCCGGCGTGCGCCAGGACGATCTGAGGGACATGGCCTAGAAAGCTTGTGTACTTAAAGAGCAACATAGCTCAATATCAATAGAACGAATGCTTATTTTGACCGAGCGCGTCTCTCGAGAGACTGGCTGAGAAAACAGAAAATCAAGCACACCAGTCATTGCTCAGCAAACATGTCGACGTTCAGTAAAGAATACACGACCTCAGGGTTGGTAAACCAGCCTGATGAGAAGGCCATGGCCTACGAAACGCAGCCGGACTGGACTCCGCAAGAGGAAGCAAAGGCCAAGCGCAAGTAAGTAATCAGCACAGCCCAGATGAAGGGTCGCTCTCACTAACACAGGGCGCTTCACAAAGACTCGATCTACACGTTGTTTCCGTCCTGACCCTTGGCTTCTTCTGTCTCCGTAAGTGCCCAGATCCCTCCACTATTGAGCATAGCTGGTCACTCCTCATCTAGTGCTGACTCTTGTTGAAAGAGCTTGACAGGGGAAACATTGCAAACGCGATCACGGACAACTTCATGGAAGATGTTGGTATCGACCAGAACCAGTTCAACGTCGGCCAGCAGCTGCTGTCACTGGGAATCGTGCTCTTTGAAATTCCATCCAACATGATACTGTACCGTGTTGGGCCGGGCAAGTGGCTGACCCTGCAGCTCTTTCTGTTTGGCCTGGTCAGTCTTTTCCAGGCATTCCAAAAAGGATATCCTGCTTTCCTAATTACTCGGTTCCTTCTCGGAGCTACTGAGTCTGGCTTTATTCCAGGTGGGCTGTGGACAATGTCGACGTGGTACACGCGTGATGAGACAGCCAAAAGAGTCATGTTATTCTATATCGGTCAGTATCCCCTTTCATCTTTGTTACAGAATATTACCCTGATCTTTTGGAAAGTAGCCTAGAAACGGGCACTTTGGAACCCGAAACACAACTGATGATGCCTGTAGGTAATCAATTCGGAGCGGCCTCCTCTAAGCTACTAGCATACGGCATCCTCTACATGCGCGGTGTCGGCGGCAAGCCCGGCTGGTTTTGGCTCTTTGCCCTGATGGGAATTTTCACGATCCTCGTCGGCTGTCTCTTCGGCTTCGTCTTCCCCGACTCGTTTAAAAAGCCATACTGCCCTTTTGCCCCAGGACGACAAGTCTTTACAGACCGGGAGCTATACATCCTGAACACCCGTGTAATCCGGGACGACCCGTTAAAAGGCCATAAAAAGAAACACATTGATCGGGCCGCATTCAAAAAAGCGTTTACCAACTGGCGAATTATCGTTCACGTGGCGATCACGATCCTGAACAATGGTCCCCAGCGCGGTTTCGACACGTACTCGCCGTCCATCATTAGGAGCTTCGGCTTCGAGGGCCTGACGAGTAACGCCTTGGCATCTGTCGGCCTATTCCTTCAAATCCCTGTCTCGTTCTCGTTCAGCTACGTGTCAGATCACTTGTGAGTTCAATGTCCCTCTCAAGAGACTGCTCAGTCACCCATCCGCGCAGCGTTACGAGCGGCAGATCGGCTAACTCGAGGGCCCTTCTCGCCGTGCAGTAACAAGCGAGGTCCAACCGTGATTGCTGGCGTAGGCTGCCATCTCCTCGGCTACGTCATGAACCGAATCTTTACCGAGATGCCGGCGAGTCTGAGGGGTGTCAAATACTTTGGGGTCATCTGGACGCAGATGTATGGCACTTTCCCACAGCCGTTGAACGTGGCTTGGGTATCAGTGACGTGCCACGATTCAGAGGTTCGGGCTTTAGCCATGGCCATGTGAGCTTTTATGTTCTTCCCCAAACACTGTCTCCTGCTTTTGTCCCCCCCCCCTAACTAGAGAGTCCTTCGCTGAATACTGGCTGGTGCAGTATGGTCATGGCCGGTAACATCGCCGGTATATACGGGGCACAGATATTCCGCGAGGAGGACAATCCTCTATACCGCCGCGGTTTCAACATTGGGATCGGAATCCTCGCCACTTCTTTCTGCCTAGCGATTATTCGATACATTGACAGCAAGTTCTTCATACGGCGCCAAAAGAGAAAGGAAGTCGCCAACCAAGAGACCATTGAAGCCGCGAATTCGTCAGGTCAAGAAGATCTGAACACTAAGAAAACGTAGTAGAGCCATGATGGTTTGGTAGAGGAAATGCATGGCAGTGAGACTGTCCTGCCATTGCCTGCTGCCGGGTGGAGTTAACTTGTGAAAGTCAGTCGACGAGATTATGGATGTAAGTGAGTATCTGTATGTGCTACAGAGCTTTTCAGAACCTCGCATGGATATCTGTCAACCGGGGACAGTCAAGGCAAGACTGTAGCTTCTTGCGGGGAGGGGGGGGGGGGTGCAATACACGGGAAGGACTCAACGGTAGGCAACCTAACTACGGCTGGATCCGACGTCTGTCATTGGCCAATAGTCCATTCCATAGTCCAGTTCTTCTCTATGAGGCAATCACCGCTTGGAAAAGGCGAAGAAGTCCTTCTAAATCAGCTTGCACAAAAATGAGGGACAAATTGGGCAATAAAAACATGTCGACGGCTGGTATTTGCCAGTCGCACTCAAAGATCACCCTGTTGCCTGCGTCGAAATAGATTTCCATTCATCACAAGAATAAATTCATGAGTTGAGGCGGAATTCTGATCGGACTTTGTAGGTAGGTGCCAGGCACAGATTGACGAGATTATTCGCGCAATACGAAGGATTCCATCAGAGACACCCATATCCATGCCTTGTCTCGAACTTGGACCCTTCCTGAGCTCCCAAGAGTACGCCTCGGACCCCCATCAGCCTCATCGTCTTGTTGGTACCAAGGTCCGGTGAGAAGCTGGTTTTGAAGTCGAAATGATTAGTAATTAACTAGGAATCCAAGTGACAACTTTCCTAATAATTGACGACATCGTCTATGGTAATGTTTGGACTGTTGCAGACCTCGTTTTGCCACAAGAAAGTTGCTGTAACACAGCCACAACTTTACAAACTGTCAACAAGAGGGCTTGAGCCAGTCGCAGTGCCCAACTTATCCTCGAAAAATAGCTTGAGTCTCTCAACACGTACACGATTCGCCATGAATCGCTCAAACTCGACCGGATTCGTGGACTGGACATCCATAAGTCCGGGGTAACCTCCAGGAGCCGCCACATCTTTGCGAACGCTCCAGGATCCAGAACCTTCCTGATGCTCTTTGCTCAGCATAAAGTTGTGCAATAACATGGCACCATTCGGATGAGGCGCATCTTTGAAGATAGCAGCTCTCTGTGCCCAGGTTACAAAACTGCCTTTCGTAGGAATAGTGACGTTGAGTGGAGCAGCTGGAGTCAGCCCAACACCAGCAGTGAAGGTGACAGCCTCAGTGCCGTTGGCCATGAGCAGGGTGGCAGGGGTGCCGGTCCCACGAACCCAACGGGGGTTCTGTTCAAGAAGCTTCTCGAACCAATCGTAACCGAATTCTTGCATGCTGTGAAAGGATTTTGTTAGCTTTGCTGATCAGCCCTGGCGAAACAAGAAGCAATACTCACATCAGGTCGAATGCATAGAGCACAGCGTCATCGTCGTTTGGATACGTGAGGACTAGTTTATCCTTGAACTCGGGCTTTAGGAAGTCGGCGAACTCCTGGGGTCCGGATTCGAGCTTGTCCGTATTCCAGATAAAGGTCCAGGCAAAGATGGAGACCCCGTGCCAGGCAGCGCGAATGTCTCTAAAGGCGGGATGGACAGAGTAAAAGTCCAGAGGCTGGTAGTGTAAGAGGGCGCCTTCCTCGTCCCACCGGGAATAATCGTGTAGAGTCTGCAATATAATACTGTCGACGTAAAGGTTTCCGTTGGCAAGCTGTCGGTCAATGTTCCCGTCGTGGTACTTTGAGACGTCGACCGTGATGTTGAGCGTCATGCCAGGGAAAGTCTCTTCGAAAGCAGCTTTCAAAGCGTCCTGCTGATTGCGTTCATCACCTCCATGCCAGCAGGTTATGATGCCGCCTTCTGCCAGGGCAGCTTTGTATATGGAGTCGATAGTCCTGTTTTCAACGATTGGTGCGCTGTTGAAGCCAAAAGTTGTGTCGTACGCAAGCGTGGGCGAGGCTAGTGCCAAGGCCAAGGCAATAGTAGTAGAAGAACGCATCTCGATAAGGTGTTTACGGAAGTGTCAAAAGATCACTGACCAATCTTATCTTGCTTGAGAAAGTTCTGCTCAGATCACGGTTACCCATGATCTCTTATATGTAGCCTCATTGTTGACGACTTAGGACGTTGGCCGTGCCGTCCGCACCATGATTCACCTAGAAGGGTCTTGAGATGTTAGCTCCAGGGGTTGTGAATCGTTACCAATCATTTCTCCTGAGCCTTAAACCCCCGGCCCCATCGTGATGCTGCATTAGGTAAACAACTCATCAACATGACAAATGCACATGCATTTCTCGTTGTCGGTATGATTCCTCATTGGTGAATCAACACCGCAAATGGTGCTTTTGTAATATGTACCGTGCCAAATTTGTAGCACTACACAGCACAAATCTGTACAACACACAAGCAAGGATCCTGAAGGTCACCCATGGTAAGATAGGACGTGGTGCCGTCACTCACTTGAAGGTAGATACGAGGAATGCTGGAGTCAAGTATTCGCACGGACTTGAATACTCGATAGTGATCCCATTGATACCGACAGATATTTTGAGATGAATAGTAGAGATAAGGTTGGGGTCACATCCGTGCTGACAGGTGTGCCGACTACGCTACCTCAGCACCTGTTCGAGAATTCTTACGATGGAGCTCAGGAACCTCATATTACAGACATTGTTCGTATCAGAATGTAGTTATAGCCAAGAGAGGTGTTTTTTAATCAGTCACTTGCTGTGAACGGGTATCATCCACCAATAGGTCTTTTGCATTTCATGAGGCCTTTGGACAGGACCTACAAATTCAACAAAGTACTTGTATGCTGCAGTAGCGTTATTCTACCCTCTATTATACCCTCTTGCGTGACTGAGCGACATAGTTTCAATATGTTTTGGTCTATTCGATCGGGCCGAGACATGGTGTTTGCCCGTCACACTCATCCCATTCCGTAAAAGAAACTCAAGTACGTTATCGGACTGCGGACCTTCGTCCATGTATTATTGATGTCTCCACCTTGTCTTCCGACTGCCCGCGACTGGCCCCATCCCTTACAAACCATACCAGCTTGGTAATCGGCAACTCCATGTAAGCGATGCGATCGACTGGGGGTGGGGGTCCTTCTCGCGTCCTGGTACTCGTATACCGCGTTTGACTTATCCTCTGCAGTGCTTCTGTTGCAAGCACCCAGCTTTTGCAATGCTAAATCTTTTGGGGTCTGTAGTTCAGGTGTGTGGAACTCCGGGTGCGATCAAGACCAAGGTCATCGGAGAAAGAACGCACAGCTCGACTAACGATTCAGCGAAGGGGACTCCATTTATGAACAGAATATTATCCACAGGGAATCGCGTATTCCTGTCGTCGAGATATGGACGTTCCATGGCATGCGCACGGTTATGTTGGACAGGAAGACGCCAAAAGTGCCTCTGGAGCGGGATTTCTCGCCGCCATGACCCGCATTGAAAATATGCCACGCCCTCGGGAGGCCAAGCTCGGTCGGTAGAGCGTTCCTGGTAGTCACTCTTTCTCCATGCAAAGTGCGCGCCCCCTACGGAAGTGTGACGCCACATACAAAGTCATACATTCCTTTGTTGATTTAAACAAGTTCTCTTGGGGGTAGCGGAAGTCTCGGGGCCAGTCCCAACGTTTGGAAATAGCCCAGTAGCACAGTATCATAATTTCTATGTACCTCTTCTCACATTGTCACCCGGATGACCTGTTACGTTCTATACAGTCCCTCCCCATCACCTCCGCGCTGCTGCCACCTTCTCATCGCATCCCCAAGTCCGTACTCTGCCATGGACCCTGCACACTCACAAGAGAATACCTCTGTCCTCCCTCAACTTTATCATCGCCGTGGCATCCGGGTCCGCGGAGGTCCCCAAACTACCATGAACATCCTCCCTGAAGCCATCGGCGCTGATGTCCCAGTCGAACGAGACTAGCAGGTAGGCCAGGATGACCTTGACCTCGTTGGAAGCGAAGAAGCGGCCAGGGCACGAGTGCTTGCCGTGGCCGAACGATAGGTGCTCCGGGGACGTGGTGACGAAATTCCACTTATTCTCCTGCCCCGGCTTCTGCCGCAGACGGAGGAACCGCTCTGGGTCGAAGGCCGTTGGGTCGCTGTCGGGGAACACGCTGCTGTCGTACATGCGGTCAAGCCCGACCATGAGTTGGGCCCCCTTTGGGATGCGCACACCGTCCGAGAGCGTCACAGCTTGTTCGGCGTATCTAGTCATTGACCCTGATTGGACGGGGAAAACATCAGTTATTGTAAATTTCTGACGACGAACCATGTGCAATCCGCACCCCCCACTCCCCTTCCCGGTCACTTACCGACGTCGCCGAAGTGGTGTCGCTGGGACTCCTTCATCATGCTGTCCACAGTCTTCATCTCGTTGAGAGCCTTCTTGCTCCACCCATGGGCGCCAATAGCAGCAACCATCTCCTCCCGCAGCGGCGCGATCCACTCTGGGTGTGAACACAGGTCACTAATGATGCCGCTCAGCAGCTCGGACGTGGTGTGGATGGCCGCGAGCGATAGCCCGACCTGGCAGAGGACCACATCGTAGGGCTTCCCCTTAGCAACATCATCCATCCACCCGATGGTGTCAGCCACCTTACTACTGCCGACGTTGTCCTTTCGGTTTTGTTCCCTCTGTGCCCTCCTCTGGGCGACGACCGGCTCGAGTACCTGCCTGGTGCGCGCCATGGTCCGGCGCAGCTCACGGCACTCGGGCAGAAAGAAGTGGACGAGTGGTCGCAGAAGGAAAGGCCAGTCGTGGAGGGCCTGTGCCGCCATGAACGACTGCACCGTGTAGTCGATGCTGACTTCGAGCCACTCCTTGTTTGCGCATAGCTCCGGCCCCACGAAGACGCGCGAGGACACGCGCGCGATCAGCTGGAGGAGCATGGGCTTGTAGCGGATCTCTTTCCATTCTGTATGTGTTTCCCAGCGGTCGTCAGAATTTCTTTTTCTTGCACTTCACCAGTCCTATTGGGTTCGTTGGATTGGTGATTAGAAACGGGGGAGGGGGCTGGGACGTTGGTGTGGATGTAATTATGTGCAATGCGATGTGAAAAAATTAAAACATACCGGCAGGTTGACCACACAACTCGCGGATAGCAGCCGACGTCTCGAGCGCTACTTCTTCTGTGATGAAGTCTAAAGAGTCGGTCAACTCTTTGTATACCTTGAAGCACTTCAGACAGTCCTGCCTTACTTAGAGACTGCGTAAGTCTGCCTTTGACCATTTCTACAACGATCTGACCCTCCTCCCCGATTTTGAAAGCCTCGAACCCAGGGTAGGTACCGAAGAAGTCCTGAAAGCCAGGTCAAGTTCGTATTAGACTTCTCCATTTTGCCCACGCTCATAATGGTTACGAGGTGTTAGAAACCACATGTGAATAAAGGATCACCTACAATCGAGGTACTTTTGGCGAAGTCGAGATGGGGATCATTCCGAATCTCGTCCGCATATTTTCCGCTCAGTACGATCTTGGGCCCGGTGCCCGTGATGACTTGGAAGCACTTTGGGAACTTCAGGACGAATTGAGACATTAGCATCTGCCAAACCTGGCCGGCGCCACCGTATTTTATAGAACCTTCCTCTTCTTCCTTAATTACTCGAATTTGCGCCTCACCTTTTGGAGCCCCTCCTGCACGATGCTCGCGCCGTGATATATCCATCGCTTGCGCGCCTTATCGATCCAGCCAAATCTTCCAACCCCGTCCTCAACGCCCACCACCGGGAATCCTTTGTACAGGCCAGGTCCCGTGGAAGTGAAGTAGAGGAGGAGCAGGGGCACGGAAATGAGCGTAAGGTATAGGAAGGGCGTGGAGTCTGACCCTTGAGCAAACGCGTCAGTGATCATGGCGGCTGACACTGGCGACAACGATTGGGCAGTATCTTATGAGCGAGAATTCTGTTCACTAAAGATGGGAAAAGAAATAAGGACGATCAAAAGGAAGCAAGGAAAACAATGAGCGGTGTCTTGAGAGTGGTTGCTGAGTGTGGTGGGCTGATGCTTTGTATTCCACATCCTGCAAGTGTGGGGGCGCATATCAAGAAGACATTATATAGATTCATTTTTGTGGATCCGGTATTCGGTTTGGTTGCATTGAGGCGCAAAAGCATCTCCTGGTAAATATATCGGCCGCCCGAATGTCCGCAGGTATTTGACATGTACACAATGACGCATGAGCGGTGTTTCGGGGTTCAGCCGGCGACGGGAGGTCCGTCCCAGCACCGTGCAAATACGAATACGATGAACCGGGCACCTGTTGGAACTGCGTTGTAACAATTCCAGGGAGAGACCGTTCAAAATGGCAGCAATTTAAAATCTAGGTGAGCTTGAAATCCATGAGCTGAGCACAAGGGAAAAGATGTAGGGGGGCAAAGGTGTGGCGGAGGGCGGTGTAGGGAGGGTGTGGAGCTAACCAACCTACGCTTCCTTCCATCCTCAAGTACTCTAGGTGATGGTGGAACTTGTTGAAAGGGTTGAAATAAAGGAAAAATCTCTGATAGGTTTAGAAAGAAAACTTTCTCTAGGAAATTAGGGAGAGAATTCGATTCCAGGATGGCTAGTCCATGTCCCGAAGCCCTCTATATCCTCCCTATAATTACTCTGTACCTTTCCCCTTCCTGCATGGTTTTTAAATCAAATGGTTCCTAGCTTGGAACTGTTGTAGAGCCATTCTATAAGGAACACAGTTCCTTTTTCGAAGCTGTGCAAGTACGCTCCAAGAGAGTGCTGGCATAGTTCATGAATAAGATGTGCAAGAATTGCCAAGCGCCGCTAAAGCGGCTCAAAAATAGGGTTGAAGCATTGGCTATAGCTAGGTGGTGGCTGATCTGGCCAGCCCCCGAAGCCGGAAGGTTCCGGTTGGGAAGGGCCTGGTTAGAAAGGTTCAGGCTGGGAAGAATGCGAAAAGCGATCATTAACTGCTCTTTCATAGTTAGGCCAGGAGAAGGATGGGGAGTTGGGGTCGCATTATCCACAAGAGCATGAATTCTTCAAGCCATATCACAGGTGTTGGTATTCGAGAGCACTGGGAAGAAGTTGGATTTGATCAAATCGCATATTGAGTACGTCTCGCTCGTGTTGTCATCTGAAGACAAAGAACGTGGCCATATTGAATACATCATCAGACCTGCGAATATACGCTTTGCCTTGGTTGAACAAGGGGTGCAAGTGGAGGTACCATGTATCAGTCGCAGTAGAACTACTGTTGGCCCATGTCCAGGAGGTCCAGCATCTGCTGGTCCATGGTGAACCAGTTGAGGTTGGGCGGCTGTGAGATGATATCTTGCAATGGGTAGACGACTCCAGGCTCACTGGCCGGGGCGCCCTGTGGCCATGGTGTCTGTCTGGGACCGTGGTTGCCATCTTGACCATCTGGTTCCCCTGTGAAGCTTCCACTCAGATCTGGGTGAGGATCGAGTCCCAGCGTGTTGAGGTAAGACTCCATCTTCTGCTCAAGATCTCTGTCCTGTCGTGACCTGTCCTCGTGGCCCTCGCGGCCCTTGCGGTCCACATGGTATTGTGCGGCGGCAAGGAATGCCGTAAACAGGCGATAATGATCGGCAAGCCCGTAGTGTCCCGAAGCGGCCTCGATAGAGTGAACAAACTTCTCCAGGCATGCCAAGTCATTTCTGTCACCTTTCTGCACAACGTGGCAGAAGAGTACAAAGAACGGGATGAAAGGTGTCAAGAGCAATGACCTATGAAGTAAGGCGTGTTAGCAGGTTACAGTATCAAAATGATGAATCCTGACGAGAGTCATGGAACCTCGTTGTATGCGTCGGGACTCACCAGGCCAAATAGTTGAAGGGCGGCTTAGTCGTATCCAATTCGTTGTGGTGCATCAGGGCTGCCCTGGCGTATACAATGCATTCCTCCGTGAACGGCTGTGTCGTCGCAGCTGTGGGGGGAGAAGCTCGATGGATGAGCGTCTGGATGGTGTAGTAAGACATCTCGTCCGAGGCACAGACAAAGTCCAAGAACCCTTTTTTGCTGGGATACGATTTGAGGAGCGGAAAACGAGACTAGTTTTCAATGTGGAGTGTCAGCCATTCGAGACGCTACTATTGAAGGAGCACAGTACTATGGGGGCGGGCTTAATACGCAAATAAGGGCGGCGGCCTCTTGTATCTCTCGAGTTTCGAGAGAGAGGGCCTGGACCTTCGCCTGTCTCGACTCCGGGGCTTCGGTCAATGACTGGGCAGAGTAGAGCTCATTGTATATCCTCCCAGTCAATCCAGACAGCTTCACAGTAAGCTGACAATAGGCGAGGCCGGGGCAGGCGGGGATCTGGCTTCCTCCAGGGAGCGGGACGGTGATATCCGCATCCGGGATGGTAGAGGTCCGTCCGAGGCGGAGGCTGAGAGTCTTCTCGAAGAAATATATGACCCAAAATAAGAGGCCTGCATGGTTGGGGAAATCGCATCCATTATCAGCGCCTCTTTGTCTCTTGTGGGACCCGAGAGCGTGAGATATTTCCTGTGCCGAGATCACTAGGGTCCAAGCTAGAGAGGGCTTCGAGATCTCCATGGCATACGTGGCCTGGATCATCATCGTCAGTCTCAACCGCCTGACATGAGCTCTCGCCCATTTGATAGTAGGCCGAAATTTACCCCAAAAACGAGTGCCAGTGCCATAGTGTGCGATCTGCTGACAAACAAAGATAATGCCGCCAGTGCCTTCTCGATGTTCAGTGCACAGCACGACCGGTACTCCCGAAGCTGCTCAACTTCGTCCCTCTGATAGCTATCGCTGACATCTTGGTCTTCAAACAAGGCTGTTTACACAATTAGAAAAGTAATGAGGCTCCAAGGTGGGCCGAACACGCACTATACAGCAAACAGTTGACGATGATGAACTCTGCTTCGTCGTAATCAGAGGAGAAGTAAACGGACATGCATAGTTCTGCCAGGCTGGTTGATGGCAGCAGCTTGTCAAAACAGTCGAAAATCATGTTTCCCTCCGCTAGTGGCTTGACTATCAGCATGGTCACACAGAGTGGAAATTGGCATTCGTGAAGGGGCTCGCCGGACAAGGGAGGAGGTATCCCCAATCTCGTAACAGCGCGATAGCCGATATGAAGGAAAGTTGGGGGACTTGATACCTCTGGCGTTTCTGATGGCCCCGACAGCATCTTCAAAAGGAGGCAGATTCCTGTCTTGTCGCGCGGGCAAAGGAGCAATTATCCTTGCCGGAAGTCGATTGTCCGGAAGCTGATACTGCTTCTCAATTGTACCCACCACTTGCCTCAGGGTGTCTAGAAGACCACAGGCGCCACTGCTGCCCTCATCACCCTCAGTCCAGTTCGCTGTCCTCTTGAGGAAGTCGGCAGCAAAGTTGGAATGGGCGGCCAGGGACGAGGAACCTTCTGCCTCCACTCGGCTTGCCTCGTCCTCGTGACCTATTACCTGGCTGCCTTCGACCGTTACCTCGGATGGTGTGTCTCGTCTGGCATGGAACGAGCGTAGCTTCTGCGTCTGAGAGCGTGACGATGACGCAGTCCCATCGCGCCGAGCCCCACGAAGTGAGAACTGCCCAGGGCTTCGCGAGGTTCCGTTGGACGGGCGTGGTGACGCTTCTTCCACACTTGATCGAGAGCCAGAGGCTACAACCAGGCCGTTTACAATCCGATCTATCTGTTCGAGCCTTCTATCGATCGCAACGACCTTCCCTGCACTGCAATCCGATCAATGTCTTGCATAAGCTCTGTTGATCTACCTGAGGAAGAAGGGTAGATACTCACACCTGGGCGTGAGCGTTGACGCGGTTCTTTCGGGGCCTCTCACGGCGAGGCGAGTATGTGCACTGAGCTTGCGTGCGCACGCAGCGTTCACACGGGAGGGCTTTGTTGCACCGGACCTGCTTTCTGCGTGAGTATTCAATGAAAAGGGCTTAGCCACGCTGGAGTGAGTCTGCATGTATGAACCTTTCGGCGCGCACAATTGTCACACTGTAATGATAAAAGCCCCGTGATTAGTTTTTCAGGCACATTCCGAGGAGAACTGAGGTACGTACGGCTTTGCCAGCTTCTGTGGGCCCACCGGTTGAAGCTTCGCCTGGCTGAGACATGACCACCGGTGTGAGCCGATAGGTGATTGGGCCGAGGACAGTCGGACCACGGCGAAAATGGCTGCGAGATCTCGGAGTGTATCAATCTTCCCAGGGCCTGTAGACCTGAAAAAGGCGAGGTTCGATTTCCAAGGGCGGAGCCAGGTAGTAGCAGAGAAGCAAGGAGACGGTGGTGCTCCGAAGGCCCGTCTTGTACATCTGCCCCGGTGCGGACTTTCGGGGATGGGCGGAGCGCCCGAAGTGCCGAGTGAAGCGGCGACGCCAGGATGTCCTAGCCCTGGCCTCTGTCCACGTCCGGCCGCCAAGAGATGGCACGGCCTCAGGCTCGTGCATCAAGAGGGTACGAGAGTGATTTCCGTGAGCTATACAAATAACGTTTCATCGCATCCCGAACCTCAGAACGTCTATCTAGCCTTGGCTTCCTTCTTCCGCTTGCCACAGGCCTGATTTGCACAAGTTTGAATTGATTCACAGTGTTGACGCTGCATTGGCAGACATTTCTAAGCCTGCTACCGCTCCTCTTATCCGTGAAAGGAATAACCTGCACTTTCTCCTCATCGAAGCTGATCCAGCCCGGAGGTCAGCCTTTTCAGCTGTCATGTTAATTACACCAGAAGCAGAAAGATGAGAAGACAGATCAGGGATTTGATTACGACAGCCTTACATGCAAGACATAAGGAATGAAGGGCATTAACATCACATCCTATACCTGTCGCAAAGATGGTATCAGCCTCAGTCATTACGCAGAAAGACTCAAACGGTGTACACTCTCGATAACACATCCATCAATATCCAAATGGTTACTCAAGGTACCTCAGACCAAGCAAAATAGGTGTTTTGCCGCCTTGAATGCTTCCTTGCTACTCGTGACTTTTATTCAAAAAGTTTGAAATGTAAACCTGTGGCTATCTATAGCACAGCCTTTCCATTGGGTGAACTATTTAGGTTCTCAGGTGCACAACAGTGGTGTTACAGAATAAGAACACCAGAGGTGGGGTCCACACCAAGACGTTGTTGATCTGGCACGGAGCAATCTTATTTGATGCATGATTGTATGTGCTACCCCATGATCAGGGTTGTAAAATTAATCCTTAGTTATTAGTTATTTTAGTCATTAGTCTTAGTCTTTAGTCTTAGTCGGGTATTTTTAGTAACTAAATTTAGTTACTTTAGTCTTAGTTAGGGTTAGTGATTAAAGTTAATAATTAGTGACTAAGACTAAAATAACTAAAATGATTAAAAAAAATATTTTTATTTTATTTAATTATATATTTAATTACTTATTTAACTACTTATATATTTACTTATATATTTACTTCTATATCTACCTATATATTTACTTATATATCTACTTATATATTTACTTATATATTTACTTATATATCTATTTATCTATTTATTTATTTA